>MQTX01000194.1:169777-285439 GCA_009735665.1 Angiostrongylus cantonensis | reverse complement strand
TATATATATATATCATAGTGAACCGCACTGCTGCATATGTTTTACACAATTAAGCGCCAATGGTTCATATGTACTAGTAAGTCTCTTTTTTCGTATTTTATTGGACAATCAATCTTTTGGCCTTTAGATACAAGCACTGTCATGGCATCCAGCTGAACACTCATTCATCCTTGCGGGTACATTAAGCGGGACAGTGGAAGTCATCGACTGCAATGAGAATACAGGAATTCCATCCGCCTCATGGAGTTTCGAAGCACAAGTAGAACAAGTTCGTAGTACTTAGGTATATGTGTGGCTTTTGAGCTGGTTTGTCATGTTCTTTGATCTAGGTAAAGTGGAACCATTTCAATCCATTTTCTGCTTTCTTCGCCACAGACGACGGTTTGTTGCTAAAGTCTTTGTTTTTGGATGGACAGAGAAATCTAAATCAGGAATCCAAAACTCTCAGGAATTTTATATCACGTTGACATGCGAAAGCCTGGTGAAATTATCTGGAGAGGTCAAGCTCATGACGGTACTGTTGGAGGTCTGACACTGTCTCCGACTGTGCGTGGTCTTTTAGTCACAGTTGGTCATGATCATGTATGTTTTTTCTTCTTTTTTTCAAGTAATTCATTCGAGGTCTTGCCTTTTTAGATGATGTGTGTTTGGAAAGTTCAAGATGACGGTGCTCTGTTGAAGATTCATTCTGAGCGGCAACACATTGGTGCGCTACATGCAGCTGAATTCAATCCGGACGTACCCACGGTGTGTTGTATAGGAGGGTCAGCTAATGATCTAGTGCGAATTGTTGATGCTAGTAAGATAGATGTTGTTCTACGGCACTTCTCGTAGTTAATACATACTTTACATTTTTGTTGATTGGAAAGTACACGTTGCTTGTTTTTGTTAGAATTTATGTCTTGTCTATGTTAAGGACTAACAGAAAAGGATAGAAACGGAGAATCCGTTGGCTAGACCAATAATGTTGAGAGCGGCTACACACGAGTGATTTATTGAGTCCTGTACAAAAAATTTCATTAGCGAATCGACCTCAGAATCCTACTTAGTAACAAATCATGATATGGAAGGAAAGTTGATTCTAAATAACTCAGGAAGATATCTTATTGAAGATTACTGCATTTGTTTAACATACTAAGAAGTGCGTGTATCGCAGTAGTTAGAAGTGTCCTGTGATACACACGTGGTCGTCTTAGCTCGATCCCACACTCCGGGTTCATTGAGCCTCCATTATTTCGGGATCGGTAGATTGGTACCATACCTGCTTGGGATCATGGGATCAGTGAATTGGTACATCGGTAGGCCACCGTAATTTATCGTAAAGGTCGGATACGCGTCCAGTCACCTCTGAAGATAGTCAATGAAGTCGAATGCATGGTGGGTCCTTTAAGGATTTAGTGCCTTATGCAGTAAACACTGGTTTTTGTTTTTTTTTTAGAACATTTAACATAAAACAAAACAAATATTCAGCATAAAATGCATTGTTTGGTATTTACGCTGCTTGGAAATGTGAATGTTAAACAATCCTGGCTTCACAGGTTGGTAGCACAATATTCGATTCGCCTATAATGAAACTTCTGAGATTACATATTCTGTTTAGATAGACTTTTTTATTCACTTGAAGTATCAGCCTATAACTTGTAGTTCGTTAATGTTGATGGTATTGGAATACATAGCGAATATAAGATTACCTTGTAAATTAGACGGAATCATCTATGCGAAGTTTCTGCATGCGGTTTTGTGTGAAGTTCTAGAATATATCATTAATTCATCGCCACAATCCTGCTTTGTTTGTTTGGGGGTGTTCAGATCTTCTCTTGCGTATGTATGTATGCTCTCTCTCTCTCTCTCTCTCTGTGACGCATCAGTGGAGTTCTAACAAAGTCATCGCTATTCGTGCTGTTTTGGAAATTCCGCCCAACACATCGATTGGGACACTTCTTCGCCACAGAATGTTACTCAACTTGTAGCTCAACTGGGACAATGATGACAGACAGAGTTCAGTTTTATGTCATCTCCCATTGAGAAGATTGATTTTCATTTTTGAGGAATTCGGATGAGATTGACGTGTGAAGTTTGGCACCTTTCAACACTGGTTGGTGAAAGAAATGAGATGAAGGAAGTAACTAATGAAAGGTCGTAGAAATATTGGGACGCAATTCACATTTAAGTCTGGAGTTCTAAATCTGATATTGAGATGGCAAATGAAAAAGTTGAGTGATTACTAAGGCGGAAAGAAACATGAGACAGGAGTTGTCATTGTAAAGTGTGACAATAATACACATACAGATAAGTTCTATAAGACGAACTCTGATAAGTTCTATAGGACAAAGACTTTGGTTGAGGCATGAAATTTTTATGGCACATGTAGATTGCCCGCCTTAGCAGAGCATTAGAGCTAATTTGACTCGGTCATCATGGAGAATTTGGATATCCTTGCCAGGATTACTTCTTCCGTTCAAGCCAGATTGCGTTTGTCGCGTGTGATATTTCATCTTGAAAAAAAAGACAGTGGTAATTTGTAGTCGATATGAATAGGAACTTTTCCAGATTTCATGCCTAACCCGAAAACACCATTAGGCGAATTCCAGTGTGTTAGAGTACACAACTAATAGGCTTCACCCATGTAAGAAACAAATGTGGTCCACAGCTTACTACAAGCAACCAAGTTACAAAATCAGAAATCGTTCATGGGAACTGCAGCTAGCTGGAGAAGTTAGCACAGCAATCATTACATTCTCTCCTCTTTAAATGGTACATTGAGATCACATGGTCCATTACAAGAATGATTCGGTGGGAGGTCCATTCGCCTTTTATGTTACCGGCAGCAACGGTAATGTCATCTTGTCCACATCATTGGTGTCACCTGTAATAAAGTCAACAGTCGAATGACTTGGACGTTCAGTCGTCAAACTTGGACCATCTACACCAGTCCTTTCTTTTCGTATACACCTATGCTTTGGCGCCAAACTTCAGCACCAAATGAGATCTGCTTGTCCAGGCATAAAGTTCTTCTATGTGAGGTTGCATTTTTAAACATTTGCGACGAAGATCGTTTCTTTGCCAACGGACGGTGATGTCTCAATAAAATGAGCTGTGGGGAGCTGGGAATATCACATACACATAGAAGAAAGGACTTCCTTGTCCCATTAAACGTATTTATGGTGTCTTTATCAGATTTAAAAGTGTTCGTGCTTAAAACCTTCAATGAATTGGTGTCAAAGTTTCAGTCGTGTACATGTGGCTATTTTGTCGTGTATTTTTCGTTTTTGGCGAGAGGATAGCAAGGGATTGTTCTGCCATTGTTGCTGCATATGCAGATTTGGTTAATTTGTCAGCCTGTTATGGAGTAGCGTAGGTTATTTGCCTGGGGACAAACTCGAATAGTGCTCCACGTATAATACTAGCTCGTCACATAGTTGCTTACCTCTGGTGGAATCGATGTTTAAGACATTATCCACATATAACCGTAGCACATTTGAGTGAACGTGTCCACGCGACACAAAAGGTGCCACATTGTTTGTGAAGGTAGTAAGTGGGAGTCTATCCTTGAAGGGACTGGAGTTGTAGAACAAATATACGTATTAGCTTCTCTAGGGCTTCCAGCTCTGTAATCGCCACCTAACTTGAGACAATGTGGTGTGGCGACTTAGCAACTCAAAATCACTCACCTCAAGATCTGTCGGTTTTTCATCAGCGAATACGTTCTCCCACATTCAACTTCACTACAAGCCTTTAACATTACTATGAGTAGGAAATCACTTTTTTTTTTGTTATCTCTTAATAAGCAGACCCTATCTCATATCTAAATATAAGCTCGAGTCTTGAAAGTCTTCGGCATAATGAGAAAAAATTAAGCTTAAATAAAGGGCTTATATTTGAAGCAAAAATAGTTCGATTCGCTTACGACTTTCTTTTGTCACGGTTTAGGGTGTTTTAAATTCATTTTATAGAATATCCTCTGCTTGCCGTTGCCGTCGATATAAGGAGCCAGAAATGAGGTTTTCAGGTGATGTACATTTTGGTGTTAGCGAAACGCTTGATATCTTCCCAAGGGAGACATTCTGCTAGCAGGAAATCGATGCCTCTTCTCTGGTTGTGCCTTCTCTGGTTCATCTAATTTCATCCTTTTCAAATTCTTAGAAGTTTTCCAGTTTTCTTTGATTTTTAGCTTTTTTTCCGAATCGAAAATTAAATAGACTGTTAATAAAGATCAGTTTGATATTCATTCCCCAGTTTGCTGCAAAAAAGCCTTCTACATAATTACCAAACAAATTAAGCTATTCGGATAATCGTTCCAGCGTTACCATTCCTCTCAGATTTCGTTGGAAATCATCTCTATTATCCAACATAAATTTTATTTCCCTCTTCTCCTTAATAAGAAAAACTTCCTCGCTGTCGTCGTCTTAACAGTAATTCAACTTTAACAGAGTAGGGAAAATATGAGGTATATATGACTCATAGATTGTCGAATGGTTTCGTTTTCGAACTCTAAGTATACATGCATAATTAGGCCTTTTCTACCACAATCAAAATCAGAATTCCCGGAGATCGTGAGGCATTTCTTCGCATTTTTTGATTTTCTTCGCTTTTCTTCGTCGAAACTCGTCATTCAAGCGGTGAAACGATTGAAGAAAAGCGATGTCGTTTGTCAGTACATGACGATGTCCATGAATGGGTCGTAAATGTGGGCGGTTCCGAGTTTTCGTTTAGAAAAAAGATCAATTTTTTGTCTCAAGAATTTCATGCACCAATAGGGTACAGTATCTTTTGTAAATTTTGTAACCAATGTTGTAATTCTTCTTGTTTTCTAACTTTGATCTGTCTTTCCTTGTATCCTTTCTTCCACATTCTGACAAGTTTTTCTTTCCATTTGAAGGTGTAGAGTTTATAAACACCCGAATGTGCCGACGTTGAAGAACAACAAGTAAAACGGTTAGTGGAGGTTTTTGAAGTGCACAACAAAGTGGATTATGTTAGGAAGCGAATTGAATCAAGGATTTCGTCGTCTCTGCGTGTCTTCAGGCGTGCAGATTTTATCCAGCAACTTGGCTCTCGGATTTCTTTTGCCAAACCAGCGACCACGTTCAATTAACAGCCCAACCAATGACTTTAATGAAAAAGTGTTCCATGCTTGCGTGGTTCGACTCTCCAAACATCTTTCTTCGCATCCCTCGGGTAAAGATCTCCGTAAAGTTCGGATGTGAGCGAGGAATTGGCCCCCTGTTTAGAGTCCAGACATCTGGATACTTCGCATCCGCTTTGGAAGAGCAATTCGAGCTGTGAAACCACAGACATTGCAGGATCAAAGATTGTCGTCTTAATTCACTCCTTATGTGTTTGATGTGACGTTTTTTTTTCCTAGTAAACGTTCACGCGTTCTTCCAAACCATTACACATTCCTCACATTCCTCACGAATTTCGTGCATACGACATTGAAAAAACTGCAAAAAGCTGTAGCAAATACATTACAGTGTATGCCTCCTATTAACAATTTTTTTGGTTTTTGCAAAAAAAAGGAAAAAGCTCTCGGCGTTGATCAATCCCTTAGAGACGCGCCATGCATTCGACTTCATTAAGCATCATTGGGAGGTGATTGAATGCATATGTGGCATTTCCAATGACTCAACGTCGCTTTCAGCTGTATCGAGCCAGTGATGCTATCCTCCCAGACAAGTTTGGTACCAATTTGCTCACCCCGGAGGGATGGCAGGCTTGGTGGGCTATGGGTGCAGTGATCGATTCCACATGGGTGATCCTGGACGCCTCCGACCACTGTGCCACACGCACCATTCTTCGTTCTTGGTCATCTAAAATGTTGAAGAAGGAAAAGCCAAAGCTCAAGTTTGGATGGTGAAAGGGTGATTTCGGAACGAGGTGTTCGTTAAAGCCTGCTATGTGCCATTGAAAAAAAGAAGCAAAATTCAGTTCAATTTTATTGACTTACTATTTCTTATGGTAGCATGGATTTATGGTATTTAGGAATTAGAAAAGTAGCTGTAGAGAAGCATGCCGCTGATTTTCAGATGGTGTGTTAAGCGCGTGCGAAAAAAGAACTTGTACTGCTCTCGGGGCGCAGGATTATTCAAGGGATGAGCTTTTTGTGTTGTGCCAGATTTGTGTGCTAGTACTTTGCGTATGTGCGTACACATATTCATGCATGTGTGTGCGTGCGTAAATTGGTGTATGCGGATTGTTTTCGGCTTGTCCATTCATCCAAATGCCTACGTCTACTCCAGGAAAGCTTGAAGGGATGTCTTTAAGTTTGTGGAGCTACTATGGTTGCAACGGATGGTGGACCTGCGAGTAGGTACCGTATCCAGGGGTACTAAATAAGGACCTTAGTGTGTCGTCGAGCACGTGATGCTCGTTAGCTTGCCGTCGCGCCTAACACGGACGGACGGAGAACCGGTGCATGATCGAGTTACTCGATGATTAGCGGAATTACAAGTAATCTAGGTAACAGTTTTTACGGCTCTCAAGCTATCGATGTCATTCAGGTTTTAGAAGGAAGCAAAAATTTATTGCTAGGATTTCTTCACACTTTAGCTTTGTAATTAAATGACCCTTTAGTCCGTTTGCAGGTTAATAGAAGCCTTGAACTTCAGCGTCAAATACGCTGCTGTTGTCATACAGATTTGGTTCCCTTAGACTGTAAATAGTGTATAATGGTTATGAACTTCTTGGTACATTCTCTGAGCACCTAACTAAACTTCTGTTCTGAAACATTTTTAATAATATTTCAAAAAGTCTAGATATTTTAACGTGCTAAGCATTGGTAATCGCCGTAACCTTCTTGTATCAATGTGAACAAAAATCACTAAACTCCGTTTGAGAAACGATCCTTGAATTTTTCTACCTTATCGAGTAACTTCGAAATACTTTTGCTATCAATTGTTATTCGCTCAAAGGTGACTCTAATGGCCTTAACGATCCTTCGTTAAGTTCTCTTCCCACATCCGTCATCCACGTAGGTTCTCGGATATCCGCATGGAATTGTCTGCTGCTTGAGGATTTCGCTCTTTTTCATTCTCATTGAATGCCGGTTGAAATAATTCCCTCTGGATTCCTGTTACAGCTACACTAGAACGTTCCGGAGTCTTCACCACGTGCAGCCGCAGGACTATTATATTTCGATCGAAGCGGAGCTCTATTTACTCCATCCTCAATATGAAAAACTCCCAGCGAAGCAAGTAGCGGCTCTCTAGGAATTATACAGTACCTCCTTTGAAGCTCCGGATTTTTTAGTCATCTATAGATTCTTCTGAAGTTCACAAAAAGAATTGTGGTAGCTTGTAAAACACTACCTGCGTTGGAGCAGCCACCATCACAGTATTATCCGCTCATTGCAACTAATTTTTATGAGCCTTTCTCTTGTTACGAACTCGGTCATCATTTCTCCATCTCAGCTTCCTAAATCCTATACTATCGTATATTTTATATTAATAAATTACCAATGTTGTCCTCGCTCTCCTTGCTTACATTAATTCTAGAAATTAGCTTTTATACAAACTGTATTGATAGCGTTGTTATTGTTCTTATGATTGAAAACCTCAAGGTGTAGAACGCTTGATATTAATCAATGCCTAAGGAAGACTTCACCAAGTATGACAGATGTGATTGAAGGAAGACTTGAACTACACATTGATATTCTGAAGCTTCTTAGCAAACCAGTTTCTTTTTGTCTTCCCAGCCAACCAAACCAGTGTTTTTGTCCTTCCAGCCAAGTCTGCTGGCAATGTGGCGACCTCGAAAGGATAGAACACTTCGTTCGCTCAGAGTGCTGGATCCAGCCAACCAACAAATATGTATTGGAGATCACCTTTAAGCACTGCTTTAGTCGACGAGCACTTGCTAGCTATGCGAATGTCGCTTTTATCACCTGCCTAAATCGACTGCGTGAATATATGGAGGTTTAATCACGTTGGTTTAAAGTCTGCAAAGGAAATATTCTGTGTTTCTCACGAACCACAACGAAGGTCTCTTTATCAAACTCATCTGAGAGAGCTGATGTCAAAATATTTTAGTGTACTCTTCAAAACCGCTGCGGAAATCAAATCATAGGTTGAACCATAAGGTCCATAGTATTATCAGCAGAGATAAATTGTGCCAGATAAATTGTATTAGAGTTCTAATTCAATTGTAGGACTGAAGTAATCGATTATCGCTTAATGAGATCGACTCTCCATCGCTTAAACATCGTGTCATGGAAATGATTCGTGTTGTCTGGGCCGGACTTTCTCCAACCATTGGTCTTCGAAAGCGGCGTGTTACCCGCGACAACTTTCCCACACCTATTTTCACTTCTTTTTCTAGCGCCAAGGAAGAGCCCCAATAACTGAAATAAGATTTTTTGTAGAAATAACTCATAAATACCGGTGAGATCTACATTGGAATCTTTAGAATAGACAGGCGAAGTCATCCTCAGCTGCTCAAAACTGGAGCTGGAGAGAGTTCTCTGTTATCTAACAAAAGTCTGAGAAAATATTGGTCTACTTTCTACAGAATTCAATCGGATGCACAACTAACCATTATTAGACAGCACTTTTATCGACTAATCCTGAAAAGAAAAGTGAAATTACAGTTCAGTACACGACCTCCAGAAAAATTATATGAAACTCATTGACTCTCATGGAAAAATCACTATAGCACTTAGTATTTCTGTTAATGTCATTAGAAAGGACGAATAGCACAATGGTAGTGATGTTCGTCATCACGAGCACGGTGCTGGTTCGATTCCTCTCCTGGCCAACCAAGCCCTCATCCGCCCGAGATCGGGAAATTTTTACCGGACTTGTCCGTGAAAAATATCATTCTCTACAATACAATTGGGAACGCTCGAGCTCGGCTATCTCAGCACTCCAAGGAGAATTGCTTGACCAGCATTCTACGACATTGAAGATGAAATAAAAATCCTCAAGCAGCAACCAAGCCACCCGTAAAGTTGGAAGATCTTCGTGGATAATGGATGCAAGGAAAGAATCGAATGTGCGAAGTGCTAGGATGCGCACAGTAGACGTGAAGACGGATCATATAAAATAAAAATAATAATAATGTCGTTAGAACTAAATACGAGCTGGTAAGAGATAAAGTGGTTGAAGCCTATACGATAGCACCTCTTTTCTGAGGACTTGTGGTTAACAATAAGCCCGAGTCAAAGCGAAACCGTTGGCAAGATTACAAATACGTTCTTTACCAATGGAAAAACTTATGGCGTCTATTATATTTTGTTCCTTTCATTGTTATGGTATAATTTCTACATTAATAATGTGATTGATTTCTTCTAAAATTTTGTTTGAGAAATGAGTTAGACCTACGTCGAGAACTAATTGGCTCAATATCGACATCAACACATAATCGGAACGGCGACTGAAATTCTATGACGACTGAATCCTAATCAAGCCACGATTGTCTCATTCTTGCAGCTCGTCCACCACTCCCAATCTCACGACAATGATCGCCATGCTGAGCAGCCGACGATGCACGGACTCTTTCTGGCGCTGTCTACCATCAGCATATCGCTATTTATTAAGAATGATTATGTACGAAGAATGAAGAGAGTCATTTTAATTGAAAGTCAGGGCACACATCATCGAAAATCACAACAACATTCTGCATTCACAATGATGAGAAAAACACCATAGATTGAAATAACGAAAACAAAGAAGCAAACTCTTGTACCATTCACGACTCTAATTTGTCCCCATTCTCCTTCCAATGACGGTTCGACGGATTTTACTGCCTTCGATTCTTGAAAGGACCATAATGACACGCAGTTAACTCGATCGGATACTTTCAAAGAACATGACTATTAAAGGGATGATGCTGTGAAGTTCGCACAACTTTTACGACGATTTCTTAGCTAGTTCTACTTGGATACTAAGCAATAAAGTAAAACTCTTTAATCTCCATCTCCACTCTCTCTAATATAAAAGTTTGAGCTCTACCGATTAACGATGATAGCATGACTTTTGCAGAGTGGCACAATGAAGGAAAAAAAGCGCTTTGGGTTTAACTAAAGCCTCGTAGATTGTCGAAACTCCTCCGTCTTCGATATTTTATTCATCGCTTTCCATCTTCGCGACTACATCCCGCCCAGATTTTTCACTGCCGGTGTCCGCACTGCCGACGATGTGGCGCCGATGTGTTGATTTTTCTAGGAATACCCGACAGACGCCAGAGCTACCGCATTTCCTGCTAATTCTAACAACTTTTCCTAACTCTATATGCTAACTAGAGCATAAAGGCGCACAAAGGTCTCGTCGATGAGGAGAAGTAAGCACCGAGCTTTCGTGGTCGCATCGTTCTTGCCGATCTACTCATAATTTCGTATTCATCTCTCTTCTCTCTCTCCGATTTCAGTCAGTCTCCTAGCGTGTAGTCCTTCATTCACTCCAAAATCACTGATTTTTCGAGCGATCCAAGAATCCATATTTTACAAATTTTGTGTTCACTCGTTTATTTGCAACCTCTCTAATGATTCCCATGTATACACATGTTTCGGACTTCCTGCACTTTCATCTACCGTAATATTTATTCATTAGCAGTTCACCTCTCTAGCTTTAATGATGATCGCACTTCCTGCATCGTTTAAACATCGACGAAGAATATTTTCTTCGAAAAAGGCCCGAAATTCCTAAGCACGGTGTGGATCTCCTCAATGGCTCATTTTTCACAACGTTCCTGAAAGTACAGATGGTATAAATGATATTTCTACTGTGTATGAAGCCATTTCACATCATCTGAGCTCTTCAAATGATTTTAGTACCTCTGAAAATCCATAGAACGCAGCTGCATTTCTATCTGTGTAATCTCTTATTGTATGGATTTTAATTATGCTTACTAGCTTTATCCCTGTGCCAATAGCAACCTAACATGAAGGAAATTTGTAGCCTAAGGATAGGCCTACTTCAATGAATAGAACTAATATAACAAAATTAAGAAAACCTTTAAAAAACAGTAGCAGTCTCAAATTGAGATATATCTGGCGTCATCAGCCGCTTGGGAATTTCTCCATTGACTTTCTGTAAGAAATTCTGAAAGGATTTTGAAAAGCTTCTGTGAAAGACTCTTTTGTCGTCATCAATATGCGCTTTGGGAATTTCCGATTCTGAACAGTCGCCTATTGAACTGAGAATACCTGGCTAAATACTTTGCAGCTTGTTTTATTTCTTAGAATTACTACACGAAAGAAAACAGAATTAGGGTCTTCCTTTGTACGACTTACATGAGTTATCACAATGATGCTGAGGTATTCACAAAATTTGGACACCGGACCAGATAACCAGATATAAAACTAGCTGACAGAAAAGCAGAACAAGGGCCCCGCGGCGCAGTGTGTAATACGCGAATTCCCGGAAAGGCAAATTGTAGTTCGATCTGGCCCGGATCCAAGTTTTTGTGAATATATCAGCATCTTTGTGATTGCCTTCGCATAATATCTTTCCGCGAAAATGCTAGTAAGAAGTAAATGAAAAAGTCAACATTGCATGAGACATTTCCATGTCGAAAACGTTGAAGTGTGCATGAATTTGAACCTCATAAAAGTTTTTGAAGAAATTCAGAAGATCGGCAACATCATGCAGCTATTTGGGGCTCTTCCAACAACAACGGAAAATGGAAAACCCAACGTCTTAAGGTCAAAAATCAATAATATCATATTTCACCTGCTTTAAATACTGGAAAATATCATCGAGTGAGCTCTTCAGCTTCTAGAATCGTCAAATATTTCGTGTTTTCCACTTAAGCCACTCTAATGACTCAAAAACCACTACCTCCGTTTCTGTACTTTTCGCCCACCCACCACTGATTTATCCACTTATGGATGTTCTCTATTAGTTCAATTATTTGGTCGAACAAACTGTCTTTATCCAAAAGCTGGAATATCCAAGCTATATAAGTTGGTTGACTTTTCATATCATTTGAACTATGCTGTGTTCCATTTTAAACAGCAGCTAAATCCACCATGCTCCATATAGAGCTGGGGTAATCAAGTGAATGCCGCTGTTAGGAATGCTGCTAGATACGCATGTGCTTCCTTGTTCGACCTCGCTCCGAGCTGATCCAGCACTCTATTATATATCTACGGAGTTGAGGAAGTTCCTATCCAAAATTATGAGCGTATAGAGAACTCCTCTATCAGATAGAGAATTCTCTATCTACCTAACAAGCACATTCTATAAGTCGATAGAGACTGCATTTGCTACAATGACCGCGTGCTTGCCTTTTACATCTACATCCCATTCTTGCCATCAGGAACGCCACTAAACACAGCGAGCATTTTGTAGCCATCAGTCACACCACCAGGCATGCTATTGGGTACGTCTCATTGCTTGAGGACTAGATCCCGCGACCCGAGCCGTGACTCTACGACCAACGCCACTCGCTTGGACGCGGCCACGCCCACTATCACGGTCATTTGGCTTCTGACGCCTTGGAAATCGCCGTTGCCATTCCATCATCATTTCCCTCCCGTTTAATCTTTTCTTACAAATTTATTTGCTTAGGTTGTAATGACATTAAGTGTAATCCTTAGCTCTTGTACTGCTAATACATTAATTTTATCGTCGATTCTCATGTAATTACGTTGTGTTGTTAATATAAGTTGAATGCTTTCATTGCTCACTGGTACTTTAAAAGCCATTATTCACTCCCGCGAGCGCATTTCATATTCTTGAGCTGTGAGCGGTTACATTGGTGCATACATTATTGTTAATGCACTTTATTAGGTAAAAAACCCACTACACCACTTCACTTGTAATTTATTATACATACATTACAAATCCTATTGCATTGCTGCGTAAGCAGTGTGAATATACATGTAAAGGTTTAATTACCCAAGTTAGAGGTAATTGCAATTCCTCACTCTTATTCACACCAGCGAACGCCTTTCATATTCTTGCGCTGTGAGCCTTTACAAAGCAGCTGCATGTGGTGATGAAGCAAAACCTCTCTGGCTTGGCCTCTCCGTGGCTCTGAGGTGAAATAACTTTATGAACATTTAGCACCATTTATGAAGATAACAAGTTTCTCAAGTGAAAGCCAAATTTATATGCAAATCCGAAGACATCCGTCGAGACAGCAAAGCGATTGAAGTGTTATGATCATATAACATCCATTTTATCTGATTCACATCTGACATCACTGTATGCTATTTTTTCGCGTCTAAGTGACCACTAGGTTTCCTTAATAACTTAATAATTCACTTGTGAAAAACTTTGTTTTGTGCTATTTTTCTACTATTTGTACTATTTGATCATTTTAGACTTCAAATCCAGCATTACAGACCTGCCTAGCTTCTCCTAACCACAAATGGCCGACTTCTTCGGTGTGGTCGCCATCATCTTCTTCTATGTTCTAATTCTTATCGTAGGAATATGGGCCGGCAGGAAATCCAAGGTAGATTTAGTAGAGTAATTTATTTCACAGCCGCCACCAATCTTGTCATACCTGCCAATTCTTATTGGTAAGGGTTGTTAAAATTAAGGATGGCCTTGAAAAATCTTCTATTGTTTTCCAAATTTTTTTGACTTGCAAATCAAAAAGGTTCTATTTAAATAGTCAACACATAATCAAGTTCAGATGGGTTACTGCTCAAGCGACTCATACGAATCACAATCTCTGTGTCTACGTTAGGGAATATTAAGCCTATAAGCCACAATACCTGTAATACTTTATACCTAACCTAAACCAAACCAAACTACCTAAGCCAACTTTTTAAGCCTTGTTAACACATAAATTTTGTTATCTACGAATCAAGATCACCAGCATTTTCTTCACAAAGGAGGATAAATGGAACAGACCAAAAAATGTTGTGGATAAAAAGTATTGGAGATGACTTAGAAATGAGATCAGAAGGTTAGGGGTTACAAAAAATGTTTCATTGTCCTGTGTGAACAACATGCGGGGCGGGTCACCTTCCATAGAAAGCGGAAACGATGAGATTTTGAACACATTGAATTTTACATATTAATTTTAACTTTCTTTATGTTACAAATTAGTGCTTAACTCATGATTAGCTTAGAAAAAATGTTCTCTTCTCGCAGAGAAGAAGTCCTATAACATCGTTGGTGTCACACTTCTGACTTACTTAAGCATTCACATACACTTAATAAAACAGTATTTTTTGTGCAAGTATCGAAGTTTTGACATAAAGTGATTTACAGAAATACAGGAATCGATTGGTGAGGTCTTTTATTATTTTCACTCGAAAATGGTTCTACGAACCAACTACAATTCGAACTTGCACAGTAGCACTTCTTGTGATCATCTCCTACGCAGTCTCCATCGCGTATAGCGCTGAACACTGTAGAAACGAAAGTCGGCGGTGACTTTTCTCATTTGAGATGTGTCGTTTTGAAATAAATCATTGAACGTCACCATAAAATACCTTCTAATCTCCGATCGGAACTCAGCTCAGCAGTCTTTAATTCTACTTAATGATTGTCTTCCCGCAATTCTAGTCGTTTTCGTAAAAGATTTATTTCTTTTACCAGGGGAACATATCCTTTCTGAACTGCTATCAATTCAGTTTATTGTTATCCTCAATCTTTTTCTCTTGGATTTCCTCTTTACAGTGGAGGTTTAATGGTTTGGCCCATTGAAACGACTACATTACGTCATTCGCTTTTTTCTTTTGCCTTCTTAAGTGTTTCTCTTTCACATTATCGAATTAATGCATACATGTCCATAAGTTTCGTGATGGTGTAGGTGACGTAGAATTTAGAATCTTTGTACTTCTTCCGAAGTTGGACACTATCATCGACATCCCTTGGAAATCAAAGTGTTTCACTAAGGTTAAGGTTAAGGTCACTAAGGCTCCATTGAAATTCTATAAATCTTCACTGTATAATTTTTTTCCGGCAATAACATTTTCACCTCTTCATTTTACTCCCTAAAAGTAAAATATAGAAGAGTTTTAGAGCTCTGATACTGTAGTTTTAAAAGCAAGCATTTCCGTCCGTCCAAAATCAATACCACAAAAATTAGATAAGTGTTCTTTCTTTCATCTATTGTTTTCCTCCTGCGATTTGAAGTTGTTCGTATCATACAAGCCGTGAAAAGTACCTTTTGGCTATGGCGTAAGAAAGTGTTAGGAAAACACAAGGGTTGGTACTAGGACAAATTTTTCTTAAGAATCTTGCCATTCGTATTCATTGCCAGTTTAAATTGTAAAAAACAGAAGAACAAAACAAAAAGAAGCAAGAATTGTTACAGAAAAACAGAAAAAGAAAACGAAGAACAGAAATAGAAAGAATTATTCAGTCAATGTTGAGGTTAATAGAAAGTCGGACGTGGGAGTTACTGATTAGGATAAATTCTAGTTTCAAAAATAACCACGGCCAATGACTACCGTAAAACAAGCTTATGCCGTAACTGCTATAATAATAATGACTTTTTAAAAAGAAGAAGCTTTTTTTGTTTCACTCTGCTTCGCAGGGTACGTCTATGTCAACATTAACCGTGAGAAGGATACAAAATTTTTCACTACATCTCTGCTTATTCACAAAGAAAACGGGGACAATCGAACGAAAACTATCTAAAGAACAACGTTTTACTTTTTTATCTACTGCATAATACAATTTTCACGGCAGTGTATTTAGAGCAATCAACCACTACGATGCTGAGATAATCGTAAAACTTAGACCCTTGACCAGATCGAACCACTATTTTCCTTTTCGGGGGCTCAGTGCACACTGTTCCACGGAGGCCCTTGCTCTGCGTTTCTCTCAGCTAGTTTTATCTATATCCATCTTTAGAACTTTATAACTTATAAATTCCCTAATTTATTTTGCCATAACCACATTGACTCTCCTATTCAGAACGCCAAAGAATGTGTCGATCATGCTGGTGCACATACGGAAGAAGTGATGCTAGCTGGAAGAAATATTGGCACACTCGTCGGAATATTCACCATGACCGGTTAGTCAACCCATTTTTCCATATTTGTCACCTTCTTTTTTCTTGACCTGTGACATGATGCTGGACATCAGGGAAGATCTGTGGATTTCTTAATCAAAAACCGCAATTGAAATTTTGCTGCAACCAGATGAGATTCTGCGATGATAAGTGAGAAAACGAATTGGAATCGTCGCAAAAGCGACGGAAGCTTTTCTGAAAACAAATGCAAATTGATATTACCGCGTCTTGAAAGCTTTTACTCGTTTCAGACGAATGAGACAGATATAGTTCATTGAAAATGGGAACCGACAACTCTGCTCAAGAGAATCCATTTAACAACCGTAATGATGCTGGTATATTTGCAAAAGTCCGGACCGCAGGTGTCTGCGGTGGAAGCGAAGATTGTCCTTTTCGGGGAGTAACGCGTTCACCACCACACCATGTGGATCCTATTCAAGAACATTTCTTTCCCGTTTGTGAATAAGAAAGTAAAATAGTTACTGTTATAACTGGTTTTTCGTGAAAAAGGCAAACCATCCCACGTTTACTCTTCCTTAAAGGATGTGCACTGCCTTTGGTTTCATTAAGTATATTAAAGACAATCGGACGCTTATATGGACCTAGCAATAGGCTTGCGCCGACATGCCGATGTATTGATTTGTGAGGGATGGCGGTTTGGCTAGGTGGATCACGATGCAGGATCAAACTTTTGACCATATAGGTTTTACTGTTCATATCTAGCCAATCACGATCCCCTACTTTCTCAGTTGATCAATTTTTCGACAAATATATAATATCTGTGGCGAAGGGCGCGTGTGGCATAGTGGTTGGAGGTGCCATTACGACACACACGTGGAATCGATCTCTGCGCCTATGGCCCACTGAGCCTTAGTGTCAAAAAAAAATTAGTATTATTAAATTAGTAAATTAGTATCAGACTTGTCTGCGAGATAGCGGCAGTGGTTCGATACACCGGTTGGCCACCGCGAGTCATTGTAAAGGCCAGATATGCATTCAATCACCTCCAACGATACTTAATGAAGTCGAATGCATGACGCATCCCTCAGGGATTGATCAACGCCGAGAGCTCTCCTTTATATAATATCTGTTTTATGGTTTACAGCAATCATTAAATAGATAGGATTGGTCTGGGTTTCGAAGCTTTTTCGCGATTCAGTTCCTGAGAGTTGAGTTTTGGTTGCTCATCCAACTACGGCAACTTTTAATAAACAATTAAATAGATAATGAAAAGTCTTCCAAAATCTCTTTCCAGCAACTTGGGTGGGAGGAGCGTACATTAATGGTACTGCGGAAGCGCTTTACAATGGAGGTGTGCTAGGATGCCAGGCTCCAATCGGTTACGCCCTCTCTCTGGTGATGGGTGGTTTTTTGTTCGCCAAGAAGATGAGAGACGAGGGTTACGTCACAATGTTGGATCCATTTCAGGTATTAAACGACGAGAAAAAGTTCTGCTTGACGGTCTGAGATTCAAAAGCATGCCAGCTATCCCAGAAATTAGCTTAGAACATCACATAGTTGAGGCTGAAAGTGGAAAGAGATATGCATGTTTCCCACTTATATAGAAATATCCCCAAAATGAGTTGCTATTTCTTTCTATTAGTGTATGTTTCTGTAGTAAGGATCATATCTACTGTTTCTCAAGTTGCCTGACTCGAAGGCCTATTTTCCGCTAGCAAGTGCTATACTCTAGGGCATTGGCCGGGAGTATCAGAGTATCGCAGTTCTGATAGAATCGAAGTAGAATGCTCGACTTGTGAGAAGACGCCACGCGAGTAGTTGACACAGGGCAACACCTGGGATTAAACCTTTTCATACATGCAACACCAATACAAGAGGAATAATGATGGGAAAATACTGGCGCAAGAATAAGGCAGAATGTAAGACTCGACAGAGACTGCTAAATCCCGGTGCTAGTGGGCGTGGCTACGTCCAAGCGAGTGTCGTTGGTCGTAGGGTCAAGGCTCTGGTCGTGGGGTCTGTTCCCCAAGCAATGAGATCCATCCAATAGCATGCTTGGTGGTGTGACTGATGATTACGAGATGCTGTGTCTAGTGGCGTTGTGGCAAAGGCCAAGCCTATCGATTCTTCCAATTCTCTATACGAAGCTCCTGAGGATGGGATCGAAATATACGTACTACATTTGCCAGGCAACTTGAGAAACAGTAGATATCTTACTACAGAAACATGCACTAAGGGAAAGAAATAATAACTATTCTGGGGATAGTTACTAACTTACATCTGTACATCTATTTCCGTGCAAATTTTTTTCTTTTGAAGATCAAATACGGGCAGCGCGTTGGTGGTTTGATGTTCATCCCAGCCTTATTCGGTGAAGTCTTCTGGAGCGCCGCTATTCTCTCAGCTCTCGGTAAATTAATAAAAGCTTTGTTTTCTATAAAAATGACTCCTCTAACAAACTGAAAAGTTAGAAGCTACGCAATATTTTGGGACTATAAAATTCATTGGCCCTGATCACCTACAACGTTTGGGAAATAGCATATTTAATGCTATTTCTTATATTATTGCGATTTCTCTGATACGTATCTTTGAATTCCTCACTTTCCAACGCTCACGCTAGTAGTGATAATGCACGTTTCTGTTAACGATGGTCAAAAAGCCTAGGCGTCCTTTATCCCTTAGGCGTTGGCCAAGCATTCGATTCCACTGAAGCAAAGGTGATTGAGTGTCCAGTTGGTCTATAAAATGATTTGTGGTGCATAGCGATGCATGAATTCAACGCTTTCATTATCTCAAACAAGGCTGCCACCAATCAGCCGACCCCAGAGGGATGCATGGCATAGTTATCCCTCCCTTGATGTGGGAATGAAGCTGAGACAATGGATCGCGAAGCACCTTCAACCACTGCGCTAGACCCACCTTTCGCCATTACATCAACAAAAATTCCTTAGAATGGCGGCATTGGCTGCCAAAGGCACCCTTCTTTATCCTTGTCTTACAAATGAGCAATGGTGGAATGCTATCAATTTTTGTCCTGATCTCTATTTTTACTACTCAGGAGCGACACTGTCGGTGATTCTACGCATTGACATGAACATATCGGTTGTGATCTCAGCACTAATAGCCGTTCTATACACTTTTACCGGTGGTCTCTATGCAGTCGCCTACACTGACGTCGTGCAACTTTTTTGCATCTTCGTTGGCTTGGTACATTTTACGATTGTAATTTACAAAATTGCTTTTCCACTGAGTTCCCTAAGCATCATAGAATTCATTCAAATTATCATGGTGCTTTTCTGCTTAATAACGAAATCAGAACTGAGTCATATACTACTTGGCTTGCAGTAAGAGCGTTGAGATTTTTATCAGTGTAGATTGTGTTCAGTGGGTTTGTGTGCCTGCTGCGCTTCTACAAGATGCGACGAGAGATCTCAGAAGAAACGCCGAGGATTGGTTGGGAGAAATCGGCGGCTTTAAGGAGACATCACTCTGGTGGGACTGCATGTTGTTGTTGGTCTTCGGTGGAATTCCTTGGCAGGTACGCTCCACATGGGAATGTTCCATTTCTTATTCGTGCTTATGATGGTGAACATCTTGACGCCAGCAATGCTATTGAGATCTCTTCTGTGATTTTATAATGTATTGTGACTTTGAAACCCCGGCGTAGTTTTAGCAGCATTAGACGAAAATTTGCGCTTCTGCTATTAAACTGAATGTTCTGCAGATAAGGTCCTTTTCAATGAGTTTGCTAATCTCTGGAGCGAAATAGTAGCGAAAGAATAAAGGAGTGAAGAGTAATGAATAGAAGATCTTTTGTGGAAATCTTTGTAATTGGGAACGGTTTCGGATCTTCGAGGTGATCCTAGGTGTATTTCCAACGAGTTCTGTCGTCGCGAACATCATCTGGAGCTCAGAAGCTGTCGTTCATTGCCGGACTCGGATGTCTGCTGATGGCAATACCACCGGCTCTTATAGGAGCGATTGCTCGAAATACAGGTGGTTTTAGGCAATGCACTTATTTACTAGACTTACACTCCAATGTGATATTTGAGTTCACGTTGGAGTTTTTAATGTTCTTTAGGACGTTAAAAGTAATGCAAACAACTATTTTTGTTTGGTGGAAGACCATCCTTGTTGGATTTGTTTCATTTTCAAATTCTGCGGGTTTCTTAGGCTGTTTGCCGCTTTTCGGCAATGTTCATTAATACCACTTTTCCATCCATTTTTTGAACGAATTTTATTACCAGTTTCTAGTCTTGTGTAATTTTGTTTGTTCAGATTGGCGCCTCACAGAGTACTCACCATGGAATAACGGGACAAAAGTCGAAGCAATCCCTGAGGACAAGCGAAATATGGTCGTTCCTCTTGTGTTTCAATATCTCACACCAAAATGGGTTGCTTTCATAGGTATATCGTGTTTACCCATTCTCTCTCACCTTCTAGGCTTGCAGTATGAATGCCCTCTCAACGGCTTACCGCTTCATTGTGGCTGAGAGGTGTTACTTGGGGTCGGGTTGCGATTCACAGCGGAAGATTCATCCCCTGGCAGGATCTCCTTGGCTGACGAGTCAGGCGTTCCCATCAGGAAGCCCGGCTAAGAGTAAATCAATGCTCCGGATCCGTCACCGTCTTGGTACCAAAATACCAAAATGGAGAGCAATCTTTCTCTAATACACAAGGTTGTGAAGAGTCTGGGCAGGCTTTAGCCTGGCTGCCCTCGGGACTCCAGAGATAATGCTGGGGACCGCACAGCCAGTGAGGACGAGCGGTCCAAGTATCCAAGTAAGTAAGCATGAATGCATTTGCGGGTTGGATTACTGCAACACTTTCCCTTTGAAAATGCTTTTGTGGAAATACCTTTTACAGCAAACTTTCAGTGTTGGGACGTCAACGGTCTAATAGTAATACATTTAATTTTATTAGATCAATTTCCTATTATTTCTTAATATTCACCATGCCATAGGAGTTTGAAAATTCTGATTTTGTTGAGTGGTTGGAAATCAATATTGAAACGAAAATTTCATTTTCTGAATTGGACCATGCCAAATGAAAATTGTGAGTTGATAAAAGAAGAATGTCCTGATGAACCAGTTCTAGTTTGGTTTCCTCGAACTTGAAGATGTCTTTTGCTGATCATATTCAGAGCCCCAACAAAATATACCTGTTTGGCCGTGATAGAGACCCCTACGCCCAAACTTTTAAATAATGTAATTGCGCTCTTCACTATCTCCAGCATAACTTTCGCTTTACTTCATGGCTTATTAGTGCGTCCCTTCTCTAATTTATCCCATGAGCTTTATCTTAAAATTTGGCGATTCTAATTCACATTAGCGTCAGTGTGATGTTATTAGCAGCAGTACTAATTGAAATCCTGGAGTACAGCGCTACTAAGAGAGAGAATGAATTAAAGGCTATGCGACTGACAGTGCAGTCTTTTCCTTATGAATGGAATGCCCACCAGTCATTTGACCCCGAGGGAATAGAATGGATGACTTCACTGGCATGAAGGCTTTCGTCTTTTTGTACTTATACCTAGGCGGATATGTTCTGATAGCTACAATGTTTTTCAATGAGAATATGGAAAAATCGGAAAAATTTCTATGAGTTTAAAATAGGAGACACTACAGCTGCTTATCCATTTAATATCATTCCGTCACAGAGAGAAAAAATAATAGTGCCGCGCCGTAAAGCTTACATCTTATTAAGGACTAGGAGCTGTGTCGGCAGCAGTGATGTCGTCGGCAGATTCTTCAGTACTCTCAGCAGCCTCGATGTTTGCTCATAACATTTGGAAGCCCACCATCAGACCACATGTAAGATCATAAATTTTTCTGGAAGTTCCTTAATTCAATAGATTTAAAACTGTAGGCCTCCGAAAGAGAAGTGATTTTCGTGATGCGTTTCGCCATTATAGCGGTCGGAGTGATGGCGACCATTATGGCGCTTACTATTCAAAGCATCTACGGGCTATGGTGAGTACTTTTTACGCAAGCGCCTGCGTAATTGACTCAGTTACTTTAAAAATAAGCTATTTATAAGGGTGTGCATGCTATCCTCCAGACCAACGGAGACCGATAATTTCCCTTTCTCTCAAACAATTTTTTTAATCTACCGGTGTTTGCACCGTCACCCTAAAATGTGTTACTTTCCCGTAATTTTTCCTGCAGATGACATTCGTCAGATTCCGTTCTATGTGTATGGTAACACAATCTATTCCTAGATTGTTTACTTTTTTGAAAGCGCTTCAATCTTGCTTGAAAAACTTTCAGAAATTCAGCTTAGAATAGGAACACTTTGCTGAACACTGTTTCGACGGTACCTTTCGCCAAGATTGGTGGTCTTTCATCGGATGCTCGCTTTCCCATCAGTCATAATTAAATAAGACTTCACTGAGAATAGACTCGTTCTATGCAGCTTGTTTCGTTTCTTTTGCACGGTGACTAGATTTCCTTTTTTTTTTTCTTTTTTCCCGAAAGCAAAGAGTGAGCATTTCCATACAAATCTGGTGCCGATTTTTCTCGAACAGGAACTGACGAAATATCTTGAGATTCTTTTTCTTGAATGCATACTGGATAAAAAAGGATAAAGCTCTCGGCGTTGATCAATTCCTGAGAGAGGCGCATGCATTCGACTTCATTAAGGATTATTTGGAAGTGATTAAATGCGTATCTAGCCTTTACAATAACGCAGGGTGGCCTAGTGACGTATCGAGTCAGTGCTGTTATCCTCCCAGACAAGTCTATTAGCAATTTGCGACCACGGAGGGATGAAAGGCGAAAGGGTGAGCCATTGAGCTTCGATCCCATGGGTATGTCGCGATACATATTGACCACCACATAATTAACCTCTATTGTTGGCGAGAAGCATTCGATAAAAGTAATTGTTTTTTCCTGATAAGGAGATTGAAATTACAGAATGGCAACGGAATGGTAATTTCATGAGAGTCAGTGAGGTAAATAAGCGAAAGCTTGCACAAAAGCCGAACGAAACCAATATTAAGTGATTAAATCTGTGATAACAATAGTTCAACTCAACTTTCAACTGTCGAGTGATGGCTTATCCGTGCTTGCTTTCCTAAACAGCTTTCGCATCGCATTTACCATGAGCTACGACAGCAATGAACCAACCATTGCATTACAGTATCGGAACCTCTTCGAAAATGTGTTGCGAGTGTTTCATCTAATATGGATTTCTCTGAGATTGTGAGAAAGTCATTTTGCTTCATTCCGGGTTGTGCAGCGGAAGTAGATTCACCCGTGATAGAAACAAAAACAAAAAGAGTAACATTTGACGCACACTAACTAGCAGTACATTCATTGGTCTATAGAAGAAGATAAGGTGGTAAAGAAAGAAGAAGGTACCCGTAAAAATGAGTAAGACGTAAAGCGTTAGTTGAAAGTTGGTATAAAATAGTACAATGAGGTAAAATATAAGGTTAATGTGATACAACCATAACGGTGCTGTAACACAAACTCCGGACCGTCAGTGTGTGCGGTGGGGAACGAACGCGCTATTGCCCTTACTTGCGGTCCAAAGTTTTGCAAATATCTCAGCATCATTGCGGTTGTATCACGTGTAATATCCTGCTGTGGGAAATTGAAAACGCACTAAATAAAAAGTTAACACTAGAAGGATAGTGAAGGATTGGCGTGAAAAGGGATTATAACTACAAATTTCCACTAGGACACACAGTACGTCATTGTATGTCAGGTGCTCTGCAAACAAGGAATAGGAGAAATTTCTAAAGATTCTCTAGAAAGTGGGCGGTTATACTCTGTATTACTAAGCAGTAGTATTTCCTTTGTGGTCTAGGTTTCACGACAGGGAAAAATTTTTTCCATTATAAATACGAACGAGTGATTATTTTTCCGGTATCTATGCGCTGATCTCGTCTATGTGATTCTTTTTCCACAACTGTTATGCGTTGTCTACATGAAGAACAGCAACACCTATGGATCGCTGGCTGGCTATGCAGGTGAACTAGTAGAGCTGCACTAGTTGCTCACGCTTATTTTAACCGTCATTGCATACACAAATGATAAAGCTGCCGACGTTGATCAATCTCTGTGGAATGCACGTCACGCATTCGACTTCATTAAGTATCGTTGAAGGTGATTGAATGCATATCTGGCCTTTACAATGGCTCGCGGTGGCCTGCCGATGTATCGAGCCAGTGATGTTATGCTCCCAGACAAGTCTGGTACTAATTTTCTGACCCGGAAAGATGGAGGGCTTGGTGGACCAGGGGCGCAAGGATTCCACGTGTGTGTTTCAGGGTTCCATTCCATACTTAGCATAAACATCATTGTAAAATTATTATGGAAAACTAGTTTTCTTAAAAACACTACTCCTGAGTACTTTCAGTGGGCCTTCTTCTCCGATTATCAGGTGGTGAACCGTTGCTTGGCTTGCCAGCTCTTGTACATTATCCAATGTTTGAGAACGGTATACAGTACTTCCCGTTCAAGACAGTCTCAATGTTATCGTCATTATTCTGTATAATAGGGGTAAGTGCAGTTTTATCAAATATCCTCTGAAGTTTTTTTTTTCAATATTTGAACACTTCGAAGCTGTGTATTGATCCTCCCTTGGTTTTACTGGATTTGAGCTGATACAGGGTTGACATAAGAATATCCTATTTTTGCTTAATACCAGTAAAAGAAAGATAAAGCTCTCTCAGTTGATCAGTTCTTGAGCGATGCTCCATGCTTTTCATTCCATTGCATTATAGATCCTAAAGGTGGGTGCATATGTGGAGTATACAGTGACTAGTGACATGCTAGCCTACCGATGAATCGAGCCAGTGCTGCTATACTCCGCGATGAATCAATTTTCTTCCAATCGCGGAAGGAATATAATTGTTCCGAGGCGCGTAGTTGAACCAAAGATCACACTTGTTTTACAGTGTATCTCTACCGGTTTCACTACAATGACCAAATTATTCCATGCGTTGAAAATAATCTTGTAGTTGATTCAAATCCAAACGAATTATGAATTGACCTTTAGGTATTCGATTAACTCACATCTCAATAAGTTTTGTTGACAGGAGTTTTGTACTGTGGCTACAACAACTGTAGACAATCACCTTTTAATGTAGTTGAATTACAATTCTGATGTTGGACGTCGGTGTCAGCTCTAAGAAATTCGATGTTGATTTGCCAAATTTTTATTTATGCTTTCGCAACTTCTTTGAATGTTACATACACAACAATAAACACTCGTTTGGCGCCTTGAGGTAGCACACTCCGATGTGGGGTTCATAGATTCAGGGAAAAAACATGTCAGAGAAGTATTATTGGATATATAACACATTCGGAGCGTGGACTATCATACTCAAAAATTTTCTCCTTTATGAATTCGTGCGATTAATTTTAGGGTTCACGACTCAGCGAATATTTGTTCACATCGGGGCAATTGTCAGCCGAGCTAGATGTTCTCGGCTGTGTCATGGTTCCGTCAGAGCGGATCCCTCTACCATCTGATGTATCATTCAACGTTAGCAGTGATACTTTAGCAACGAATAAGGTAGGTCTACCAGTTTAAACGTGGATTTTAGGCAGGAGTCTAAATTGGGCTTTATTCTTATTTGAAAAGAGTTAGAATCAAAAATTTTATGTGGTTACTAACGTCCAATGGGCGCGTGTGGCGCAGTGGTTGGAGGCGCCACTGCGGCGCCCACGTGAAATGCGCCCATGCCCCTTCCCACCAAGCCTTCCATCCATCCGGGGTCGGCAAATTGGTACCAGACTTGTCTGGGAGGATAGCAGCACTGGCTCGATCCATCGGCCGGCCACCGTGAGTCACTGTAAAGGCCAGATATGCATTCAATCACTTCCAACGATGCTTAGTGAAGTCGAATGCATGGTGCATCCCTCAGGGATTGATCAACGCCTAGAGCTTTTAGAGCCTTTATGTTTATTCCATTTCTGTTACTACTTTCACCATCAATAGATCAAATTAGTCATCACGTCCACAGTAGTGATATGAAATGGTGACACCTAAGAGCCTAATGGAGAATTCTCTGGCAGAAGAATTCATGCCCACTGTTGATTTATTGATGTATGCGAACTTGAAATATAGCCATAGGATTCATACTCCTGGTAGAGTCTTCCGAACTAAGGAGTTTGGGGCTTTCCATCAGGAGTCCCAACTAAGCCAATACCAAGATCCGTCACCGTCCTGGTATCAAACTAGTCCCACGGCTCCCTCTGATACACAAGGCCGCGACTGCCTGAGATGGTGTCGACGTGGGGCAGACTTTGGCTTGGCCCTTTCAGGACTCCAGGGAACCATATTGGCTAGATCAGCAAAAAACTCTGAAAAAGTGGAGATTGTGCCAGAACTCGCACAAGCGGTGAGTACTTCAAGTATCCAAATTGTAAAAATGAAAATTCGCTGGTTGCTGAGGTTGAACTGCTTGAAAACGTGAGCTCTCTAAAAGTCTCCACTACTAGAAAATAGATGTCGTAGTAGCATGCCCTTTGAAATTTTCTCATTGACTAGAACTCGGGAAACCCAATAGGTAAAGCAGTTCTTTTTTGCTATATTATTTATCTGATACAGTGTTATAAAGGTATATGAACTTTTCAGTTAAATTAGAATTAGTATTAATTCCAGACGGCAAACGGTGGCCAGGTTAACAGCACAGCCATGTCTGAAACGTCGTTTCTACACCCTTACTACTCCGATCAAAACTATTTATCGACAAATTCACACTAGGTCCCGATTTTGAAGAAGAAGCTCCGGTTTTTGACGATTAACTTATTCGCAGAGTTCTATTATGACCGAATCTTTTGTCGTTCTCTACAAAGATTCTTAGACATTAGAAAAGTGATTGAAGCGTAGTTCGTGTGCTCTCTCGTTTAGGGAGCCTTCTAGTCATACCGAGTGCTGAACAATAAAAATCTGTGGTCTTTTTGTTCTTTTTATGATTGATGTGGATACAGAATAAAGAACGAGTAGAGAATGTTTACTTTTTTATTTACTGCCTGTTACAATTTTCAAGGTAGGGTATTATGCGAAATCAACCACGACGAGACGAGTAGAGAATTTCAAGTGTTCCGTAACTGTTTTGGAATATCAGCTACCGTCAAGCTGTTATTGTTTTATGCATAAGAATGCTGTGTTGTAAACGCTGATCTGAATCAGAAGAAAATCTAATAACGGACCAATAAAAATCGTTGCCTTTCAAAAAAGAGGACTTACGTAAGCAGGATTTTAGTCCCTCCTACACTCTTTCACGAAAGACCATCGAAGTTTTTCTTCAATAGAATTTGATCCCTAATAACGAACACGGATCATCTCCCGCTCCCCTCCATCCTATCGACACGCCAACCATGTGTGTATTGAGTGCCTCCTCTAACCACAGCGATACATTGCTCAATGGCAAAGATTACAGAAGTAAGCATGATGTTCAAAAAAGACAACCTTTATTAGCTTAGAATGAGAAATCGTTTACAGTACTCAGTGAAATCGCTTTTGTGACATATTTTTGAACAGGTATATACTGCTAGATTGGCATAAAATGATTTAAGCAAGGCACTGCTCGTCAACTTAATGAACGGAGAACAATTTCAAGCTTGGGTTATAACAGTTTATAGCAATGACAACAACATAATATACACACCCACGTCCGACTTTCTATTAACCTCGGCATTGATGGAATAATTCTTTTTACTTCTGTTTAGCAAACACGAGGTGTTATTATATTTATTTACGTACAAGCTGACGCTTCGGCGGATTTCGCCTTCCTCAGAGCCTGGAAAGGTAAAGTTGACTGCAATATACACGGCCAAACACCTCCATAACCAAACAGAGGGAATGCTAAACCAAGGTTTCGATCACATTGAACACATAATCTTTTCACACTGACCACTTTCTATGAGCCTTCCACTTAATGTGTTCTGTAGAGACCAACCAACCGCACAGTGTTCACATGGAAACGTAATGTCCCCATCCCATCAGAATAACAGGCTCACATACTGCCCAACGCGTGATAATGAGGCATTCCTCCCTGCGGTTCATTTTCGCATTCTTGGAATTAATCCAGAATGCCTCGAGAATTTTACGTGCTTGTGTTCTCGATTCTTGCGCGAGGATCGTAACCTCTACTTCAAAATCTTCTCCGTTATGTCTCTGCGTCCTATGCGTGCCTAGTAAAGTATTTGGTTTACGTTTGCCGACTAGGTGTTCTTTTATACGGATGCAGAGTGGTCTACCTGTTTCGCCAACGTATTCTCCACACGCCTTGCAGGAGATCAGATAGACTGTACCCGATTTCCTGCAGTCACCGTCTCTACCATTGGGGCAAATTATGCAATTTTGCGTTGCATATAGACGATTTTATAGGCGGTAACGAACTAGCAGGCGTCCTAGTTTACTGGATGGCATTTATTGTGTCGCCTTGCCTAACTCCTCTTTTGACGTCGACGTTAATATCGTTGTAGAATGGTGAAATCTTGGTTGTGAAATTATTGTATAGCTCACGAAGAATCTTTAAGTTTCGTTTTTTTTTTTCGTAGCCTTTGAAAATGGCTATTTGCCGCGCCAAGTTCCGCGATTTCTCTCTCTGCTCCTTTTCTGTGCACACGTTGGTAGCTGTTCGAAACATGTTTCTCACAAGCGCCCTCTTCGTGTGAGAAGGGTGAGAGGAGAGGCAATGAACCAAGATGTTTTTACTGCTTGGCTTTCGGTACCATTTCGTATACATAGGGAGTCGGTACCATATAATAAAAACAATACTTCGGAACCGACTTTCGTTGAACCTCGGTGTGCATAATCAATATGTATTCTTTCTTTGATGAGCTTACACGAGGTTGATGACCGCTGAGGAAGACCTGACTCGACACGAAGGCGAAGCCGCCACATCGAGACGAATAACAAGCGTGGACCATCGACTCGGATCATCGGCTCTGATGAAGACGAAGACGTCGAAACGTTAGCCGGTAATTAATAAATATTTTTATCAACCTCGTGTAAGCTCATCAAAGAAAGAATAAATAAAAACAATATACACAATCTGACTATGACTAGTTGAGCGAGCGGGTGCGGGCGAAATTTAGATAAGGATGAGTGAACATTTGAAAGAAGCTGGGCAAAACAATGGGACACTGGGGCGGGGACACTGGAGGACCGAGCCACCGGAATGCGGAGACTCTAGAGCACTAACTCGATAACTAAGAGCACTCCTTATATTTTTGTCAATAGGTGAGGCTTTGACGGATGGAACTAGAGACAGTGATCAGAGAAGGTTCTTAAATTTCCTCAGCTAGTACAGTCTGATAGAGCTAATTCCACAGAAGGTTCGTGAAGCCTTCACAATACCTTATAGAGAGCAGTTGCTCGTACGGAAAGTTCGTATGAAAAGCGACACAAAATCTCACATAAGAATTCGTGTGAAAGCTTTGGAATAGCTTGAATAAAAGCTTTTACAGAAAGTAGATGTGTAAACGGTACAATGGTTAATGCAAGTGTTTATGTAAAAGCGTTTCGAAACACGGAAGGCAAGAATAAACGTGGCCAGCATTAAGCATAGTTAACATGAGAGAGATACGCTATTATAGGAACTAAAAGTTATTTTAGGAATACACTCACAATAATGCTGAGGTATTTGCAAAACTCCGGACCGTAGATGTCTGCGGTGGTGAACGAACATGCTATTACCCTTTCCGGGGCTAACGCATTCACCGCCACGTCATTCGGGTCCTTCGTTTCGCATGTCTCGCAACTAGTTTTCGATTGATCACTGCCATCAACAATCACCCGTCAACAGTTTTCACCTAGTTTTCTAATGATTACTGCTATCAGCAACCACCCGTCAACTGGACAGGCGAAACTAAGGACCTGCATGGTGTGGTGGTGAACGCGTTACTCCCGGAAAGGGTAATAGCACGTTCGTTCCCCACCGCAGACATCTACGGTCCGGAGTTTTGCAAATATCTCAGCACCATAGTGGTTCGTATGACATTTAGTCAAGGAGCAATCTTCTCCCCTTTCCGTGGGCTAACGCGATCACCACCACACCATGCGGTCCGGAGTTATGCAAATATCGCCGCATCATTGAAGTTATATCCCGCAATATACCCTGCCAATAAAAAGAGTAGGCAATAAATAATAAGCTAAAAACTGTGGTTAATATATAGTTCATGGCCGACTTAGAAAACTTCAGCAAAATTGAAAATACGTAAGAAAATGTTGGAACATGACACTAAACTCATAGTAGGCAAAGTCTTATGAAATTCCAGTCACTTTTTTCCGATGGGAATTCATTTCTCAAGAAGAAGAAAATCAGCGCTAGACGAGAGTTGGCTTAATCGCACGATTTCATGAAAATCGATCATCCTCCATAAATAGAAAGAGAGGTTTTCCCGACTTGATTAATAGAGTTCTCTATGTCACACATGATGCGTACATCGTCAACGAATTTTCCCAATGATGGAATAGAGAAAAGACCTAGTCTTACTGGCGAGTTCATTCAAAAATTGCCTCCATGCAATGTTGAGACGTTATCATCAGTTTGACTTCTATGTACACAGCTATTCTATGAAAACAGCTGTTCAGTACTTGCAGAAAAGCAATTACTATCTAGACTGTTTAGACAGCAAAATGCATACTTTTTCATTTCTACACAAGTCTTCCATTGAGGACTACTGCCTCTCTCACTTATCTACTTAGATGCTCATATAACTCTACAACAAACCTGTCGGCGTTGAACAATCCCTGAGGAATGCGCCATTCAATGGACTTCACTAAACATCGTTTGGAGGCGATTGAATTCACATCTGAACTTTACATTGACTCGCGGTGGCCTACCGATGTATCGAGCCAGTACTGCTATCCTCCCAGACAAGTCTGGTACCAATTTGCCGACCCCGGAGGGATGGAAGGTTTGGCGAACCATGGGCGCGGAGAACTATTCCACGTGTATGTTGCAGGGCGCCTCCGACCACTGCGCCACAAGTTTTCACTAGCCAGATCTTCTTTATATCGTCTTGTTGTTTTGCGCCGGTGATCTATAGTGGAAATGGTGGTTGACAAGGGTTCGGCTAGCTAAAGGCTCTGTTACTAAAAGCATCGAGTACAAATAAAATAACCATAGATATTTGGATGCACGCAATCCGAATTTTTAAGAAGTCACATGGTCAGATATTTAGATATGTGTAATCAGTTCTAAAAAACGACATAAGGTCAGCTGATGTATATTTTTCAGTAGATTTTGTACTTTGGTTGACCAAGAACTCCTTATCCACCAAGAATGTTGTGTAGTTCGCTCTCCGATGTGTTTTGCAATGGAAGTACTTTATTACGGACAATTAGACCTTTACTAGAAGAGTCTAGAATATTTGCTTGAACGATGAAGCTAACCTAAGATTGTTACAAAAACTTTTAAAGAGGCCAACGATTCGGCTCTTTCGCATTCTTCAGAGCGGCTCTCTTTCTGGTCGATAGTCCACAGTCAACTGTTATCGAACTAAGTATTAAAATATACAAAAGTACAGCAATACATCGCTACACTATGCGCTAACTAATAATGACATAGACTACTGCAGTACACAGTGCTGCCAAAGAATAGATGAGAATGGCCATTGACCATTAGCCGTCCAGTATAAACTGGTGCTGCCGAGTAAGGATACTGCATTCGAGCGGTACTTCATTAGATTGAACTCTGTGCGACATCAGAGACCCGCGTTGCAAAAATGAACGCATGTTGGACCATCGACTAGAATCATTGCGGCTATGAAAAAAGCAAAAGCGTCGAGATCTTAGCCGAATAGAAGATTATGTAAGAATCCAGTGTTAGATTCCTCATTTAGGAAAATATCGACTAGTTATAGCGTGTGTACCGTAGTGGTTAGTGGTGCCCTGCAATACACATGGGACCGATCCATTGCCGTAAGCCCACCAAGTCATCCATTCCTTCGAGGTCGGCAAAATACTATCAGACTTGTCTGCGAGGATAGCGGCAGTGGTTCGATACATCGGTAGGCCACGAGTCAATGTAATGTAAAAGTCAGTTCATGCATCAGATATGGGATTGATTCCCGCTACTAGTCTTGTCTGGGAGGATAGCAGCACTGGCTCGATACGTCGGCAGGCAACCGCGAATTATTGTAAAGGCCGGATATGCATTCAATCATCTCCAAACGATGCTTAATGAAGTCGAATGCACGGCGCATCCTTAGGCCATCAACGCCAAGTTTTTTTTTCAAGTTTTATCCTTTTTTATTCAATGATTAAACGGTGATTTCACAATTGTCAGAGTGACCTGAATTTGAGAAATTGTAAAGTAGTGTTTCCCGGATTTCAAAACCATTCCCATATGTTCAAATATCCTCATACTCACATGATAGTCTTGACTTGTATCACTCTACTTCTTTGAACTTTGGACTTCTTTGGATCGAAGAAGAAAATGAAGATCCGATGTTTTATTTCAATAAGCAGACACGAGGTTGTTATTATAGAATTTATTGGAATACAATAGCTGACGTTTCGGCGGTTTAGCCTTCTTCAGAGCCTGGAAAGGTCATTGAGATGCGATCTACTCAGCCAAACACTTTTATAACCCTAGCAGATAAGACTTAACAAATAAATTTGTAATCGCATAGGAAACAGCTTCAATTAAACACCTACCGTTTATTTGTTGGAAGTACATAAGTTAGTTGGCGGATAGCAGCCGCACAGAGTAACGGGCGAGAATTGTGCCTGTGCCAGGTCATTGGATTAGCCTAAGGTATGGCGCCAGGTCACGCGTGATGACAAGACACTCTTCCTTGCGGTTCAATTTTGAATTTTTGGAATTGATCGAAAACGCTTCAAGAGTTGTACGCGTTGATGTTTCAATTATTTTTTCAATTCCAAATGTGCAAAAATGAACCGCAAGGAGGAGTGTCTTGTCATCACGCGTGGTGTGGCGCCATACCTCAGGCTAATCCGGTGACCTGACACAGGCACAGCCCATGTAGTACTTTGTTCGGCTGCTATCCACCAACTAACTTTACAAAAAAAATAAATGACAGGTGTTTAAATGAAGCTGTTTCTTATGCGAATACAAATTTATTTGTTAAGTTTTACCTGCTGGGGTTATGAAAGTGTTTGGCTGAGTAGATCGCATCTCAATTTGACCTTTCCAGGCTCTGAAGAAGGCGAAGCCGCCGAAACATCAGGTATTGTAACCTAATAAATTCTATAATAACAACCTCGTGTCTGCTTATTGAAATAAAACATCGAATTATCAATGAATGCCGAGGTGAACAGAAAGTCGGTCTTGGAAAAATGAAGATCACATCGGTTTCTGACTGCTCTTTTCATTTTCCAGAAGGAATTCATCACATACTCCTAACCTTAGAGGATTTTTTAAAATATTAAATAATCGTGCAACATTCAACAACAACAACAAAAATGCGTATCTAACCAACTCAAACATATCGACAGTTAAGGATTATCACAAACATTACACGGCATTAGCAAACATTCTGACGATGAGTATGAACTCGAGCCTGAGAGGAGCTCTGCTCTAAAACAAAACACTTAAAAAACCCGGTTCGATCAGTAACCCGACAGATGATGGAACAATTCGTGACAGTTGTACACATTCTCTATCTACTATGACAACTAGTTCCTTTGCACATAGCAACTAACTTCTCTTCTTTTATACCAAAAAACAAAAAAAAATAAAGAGAATCACAATCTAACATAAATTCAACTATTATATAAAATCCTGTTTTTATAATTGTGTTGGGCTCCAAAGGAGGCGCAGCGCTTCTCTAGGAGTGACGAACCCGGTCCCGTAACAAATCCATCATGACCCGAATATGTCGTGCTGTTGTTCATATTGCTTCACTTCACTATAGATCAACTCTGAAACATTTCAAAGCCTATCGAAAGATGGGAATCCTAAGAAAATTTCCCTATTCATTCTTTATTACCTTTCCACTCATTTAACTGCTTGTCGGAAGAGTCGATCTCCTCATTGTAGCGATTTTCGGACTGTGGTGCATTCACCTCATCGTCCTAAAGCAACTTGTTTTGGTACAATTTGATGGTAAGAAGAAATACAGTGACTCATATACAAGATAGCGTTTTTGCTTCATTTCATTTGTTCAATAGACGAAACCTTCATTTCATTTTACAATGATGGTAAGCCAAATAAAAAATAGACAAACGAAAAATTATAAACCGCGCCAAAGATCAGTAGGCAACGAGCACAATATCTTCAGGAAGAACTCACCCTGAACCACAGCTTAACATAAGGATGATTTAAAGATTCCTCCACCGAAAAACGATAGTCCGGATCGATCACCAACATCTTCGACAGCAAATCCCGAGCATATTCAGCTGAACATCATGAAGGTAAACAAACAAAGAACATGAAACAAGGTTCAATTCCTCTACTATTTATCACGTGTTCTAACCGAACACCGAAATCGTTTGATGATCCTACCCAAAAAAGGATGCATGAACATTAGCACAAGCATCTAAAGACGTTCGTTCTGGCAGATCAGCAGAAAAATGAAAGTGATTCACAACAAACCTGTCAGATGTGATCGAACGTTCTCCGTGTCTTTCAGGAAGTTTGCGTCAGGAGCAATTTCCTCGATGGGAATACCACTTTGACGAGGAAGAGATCGCACATACCTGAATTTCTTTTGTCTCAAACTGCTGAAGTAAGGAAATTATTGTTCATTAGTCCAAAGCCTTCACTTCTTTTCAAATTCGTGCACACAAATAGAGATCTCGTCCGTCTACCTAATTGTAAGATTTGTTATCTATTATTGTCACGTTGGATGTCACATTACTAAATCAGACACAGTGAAATACAGTACTTTCTAGCTGTATTGCACACGATTGCTTTCGGACCATAACATTGCTACTATAGTTATTTGGATACTTGGTCGGCCAGTCCTCAGCGATTGTGCAGGTCCCAGCACGTTTTCCATTTTTCGGAGTTTTGCTGGTTTTGGCTAAAGTCAAGCCTTGCCCAGGTCGTCACCAGCACAAGCAGTGGCCGTCTTTGTGGATCAAAGGCAGATCTACCACCATGCAACTAATTTGATATCAGGACAGTGGTGAATCCTGGTATTGGTTTATTCTAAGCAAGGCTTCCTGATGGAAACGTCGGACTCCTTCTCACCTTGGGAGACCATGCTGGGGAAAGAATCCCCCGTTGTACATCGTTGCCTGACACCCAGGAACACCTCTCAGTCACGATGAGGCGGTAAACCATTAGGAGGGAATGCTACTATAAGAGTTTCATACAATAATCCTGCAAAATAATAAATAATAAACAAATAGGTGAGCCATGAGGAAAGAAAGTAGAGCAGCTTACATAGCCGCACTGCTACCGAGTTTCGAGATGAACTCATCGCTGGGTGTACCCATTACGTTAATAATCTTCGTCCATTGGTCGACTCTAAACTACAACACTTCAAAAACCTGCAACTTTTTTCAAGGGAAACGAGGCTGTCCGAAAATAAGCACATGACACAATGCGTAATCTCTATCGTTTATCTATGTTCTTTGGTATAAACATAAAACACGGACTGGTAATCACATTTTAGGGGCACGGGTAGCACAGTGGTGAGAAGCGCCCTGCAACACATATGAGCTCGAACCCGCACCTCAGACTCACTAAGCCATCCAGAGTCGGTAAATTGGTACCATTTTATTTGAGAGTGTAACAACACTGACTCGATACACCATCAGGCCACCGCAAGTCATTGTAAAGACCAGATATGCATTCAATGATCTCTAACGATGCTTTATATGGCGCAACCCTAACGGGTCAATCAACGCCGAGCGTTCTATCTTTTTTATCCTTTTAACCACATTCTACTCAATAGAAATATTTAGAGTGTCCAATAATAAGACCTTACCTCGTATAGATGCACAGCATACATTATATATTATCTTAAAGTTATTTTCTATTGTAATACTTTTGCTGATTCTTACTTTGTGACTTATTCAAATAATGCTCTCGAGTAAGGGGAATTAAGTCGTTCTGTTTTATAAGCTCAAGCATTGCTGTACCTTTGCGCGAAGAAAAAGCTCAAAACATCACTTATGCGAAGCGGCGGGGCGCTACTGAACATACAGTGCGCAGATGCATCGCGAAGTTTCCTGGATTCAGACAATATTCTCTGTATATTTACAAAATTTGAAAGCACTAGGTGTTCATGTCTGGCTTTAGGACCTTCCATGCATTCGACTTTATTAAGCATTGTAAAGGTGAATGAATTCATGTCTAGTTTTTTTGGCTTATGCTTTCAGATCAGAACTTTCATCAGAACCGGCTTTCAGACCAACGGACCAAATCAGCGCTTCCTTCCGCTCGCACAACTTTGTTATCAATCTGAAAACCGAAGATAGATGGGGAGTTTATAGCAAATTATAGTTCCTATTTTCCGTATGCATCCTATATTAATAATTGTCCTGTATTTATCCTTCCACTTTCGGCAAATTGCTTCCTAGCGACCATCTCATGCACCTGGATCGCAGATGGCTGAGAGACGATTCTGTAAGTTTTTTGTAAGAACTGTTCTTTGTCCAACAGTTCAGGCACTGAACTGTTGAAGGCCGTCGGCTAAATGTGCTCTCCAGAAACTGAAATTCCAATCAGCATTTTGTATAAGCTACTGCACCGCTCTCTCGTCTGTTTAAACCACTGTGTAGCCTGCTCTCTCGTCTGTTTAAACCACTGTGTAGCCTTTACGAGTTTTCTGTGCAAGCAACTCTATAATATTGTACTAACTGAGGAACCTTTTGAATCATCGTTTGGGCATTATCGTTCGTTTCTTCTGTCAAAACTCCGCCCATAGCTAGAAATATAAGGGCCATTATGAGGCATCTCAATTAGTTTCTCCGAGGTTTCGGTTCGTTTCGGTCATCTCGTTCTCTCAGTAAGTTCGCTCAATTAGAATTCCTTATTTTTCTAGGTATCCTCAAATAGTAAATATTGTACTAGTCTTAACCGTTTTTGTTTACTGCCTACTCTTTTTCTAATGGCAGGGTATATTGCGAAATATAACTTTAATGAAGCTGAGAGATCGATAGATCGAAAAAGATCGATAGAACTAGCTGAGAGACATGCGAAGCGAAGGACCCGCATGGTGTGGTGGTGAGCGCGTTACTCCCCGGAAAGGACAATAGCGCGTTCGTTCCCCACCATAGACACCTGCGGTCCAGAATTTTGCAAATATCTCAGCTTCATTAAAGTTATTGTACTAGTATTATTGCTACGATTATTACCCAAGCATGAAAAATTGCGGTCTGTGGAGACGTCAAACATCCCGCTTTCAAATTCGTACAAAGCCGAGCATTCTTCCTCGGGCTATTAATTATTCCGTGTGGAGGCCTGTGACTCAAAGACCGATATTCCACTGGGTCAGCAAGGTCGTTAGTTCCCATTGACAAAGCTCCACCTACTACAGAGGTAATACAGCTTATAGCATTCGTCTTCAAGGGCTCGTAGCGTTCGTTCGCTCTTCATCCAAGCCCTGAGTTTATCAGTGCTCCAGCTCGAGTGTCCGCCTAGCTTCCTTCAGTTGCATCACTTGATCTCATTTCAATCTCGCTCGTATATATCCAGTTAACCAAATATCGTCACATATTACATATTATTATTGTACTGTTGTTATTGCTATAAACTGTTATAATCCAAAGTCGAGGTTATCCACGGCAGTTACGGAAAAAAGTCCTGCGTGGCGAATTCATACAAAGTCGAGCATTTCACGTACAGTTGGCGGACAGAAGACAAATCCGACCAACTCCCCAATCCACTGGCCAACTAACACAAGTTTCTCAAACGACTACCATTTCCCTCATCCTTCGACAATTTAGTGCTGGGAAGATTTTCAACAGCAAATCTGCTACGGAAAATAGATGCCAATAGCCTGTATCCTTCAGAATTTTTAAACTGTGTGATATCTTGGGTAATTTCTATCTTGTTCGTAAGGATCTTTGGAGTTTCCAAAGATCTTTATAATATAATTAGCTTTTACAATCTCATGAAGAGTTGTTGCAACTGTATAGATTTGGATCACAAATAAAACCTTCGTTGTTACTTAGACAGTTAGATCGCTCGTGTTGATGTGGTGGACTGCCTGTACTTCCTCCATTCGTTTTGCTGTTTTGTAAGTGTTCCTTCACAGAAGTGATCGAATTTGGATTTTATTTCGGCTGTGAATTGACTTCGTTACCTTCTTTTCTTACTGAGATTTTGACTGATCGAACACGATTTCTATTGGAATCCCGACGTACCCATCAGAGAGAAGTTTGCCAACTTGCACGAGTAGTTACCAATTTTCTATAACTTGTCAAAGAAATGGGCTCATAGAACACAATAGTTAGGGATGATATACAATGAAAGTCAGCTCTTTGGTTCTCCTCTGCACAGACCAATGAAGTCTCTTATTGTTTCATGGAGTTCAAGTTGGCAACAACCTTGCCTAGAAATAGCTTCCACCAATACATAGAGGCCGACAACTATCTGTTGTGAAGTCCTAGGAATGTTGTATCGGAGCTGCCCCTGGATTTCATTGAGAACAATTCAACCAGCATTCGAGGAAATTTATGAAAAGACGAAATCCTCAAGGAAAGCCGAATCCACACGAAAATCCAATCATCTTCGTGGATGATGGACTTAAAACAACGAACCTAATAAAAAAGGCAAACGAACCGAAGACAACGAACACTTGAGATATTTATTATACGAGAGGCCGGCTAATTTTATTAAAATTTCTCTACGCGATCGGCCCGCTCATCTACTACGTGGATCCCAGCGCTTGTTGCATTCAATTCGCTTCCTCACATCTAGCATCTTCAAAGGTCTTCGAACTGTTCGCGATGTGTCCGACTGCGGCTTGAGTATTGTCGTCTTATTCATGAATGTCCTTGAATGCTAGTGCAGTCGATTTTCTCTGGAAGATAGCCGGACTAGCGCGTTCCCCTTGGATATCAGCGAACACACTATGTCAGATAAATGTACCTATTTTCTGATCCAAGATGGATCAGAGGCCTAGTGAGCCCAGCAGTAACAGTGTTCGTCACCAATACTATGCTCGTCATGAACAGCATCACTACCACTGCGCTATTCCTCTCGCATGGCCCCTTTAAATATGTTAAGTAAGTCACAAACGACTAAGACATTAGTCCTCTTATTTTTTTAAGGAAATGGATATCGAACTAACCGATCCAGCCCGGGAAATAACACGTGGTGATTGATCATTTCGCCAAATATGCACCCAACAGACCAGATATCCACTAAATGAAAACAGATTAACTGCAACGATTTTCCAAAAAGCTGATAAACAGAGCAAAAGAGCCAGTAAAGATCATGCCTTAGGGAACTGGGAAATTAGCAAACTGCTGGTGATGTAATTGAACAATGGTAAGCAGTATTAGAGTGTTCTAAGAGGGTGACCATGAAGGTTATCGAAAGAAACGGTCACAAATTCTCAGAGGATGGGGTTCCTTGAAAAATCAGAAATATCTTATAAATCGAAATTAAAACTCTTAAGTAATCCAATCCCAAAAAAAGTATAAAGCCTAGAGATAAATTATGGAACCCATTGTATCCTTCTAAACGAAAGCTCGCATGTTTATTTGCTTTTGTGCTCCAGATCAGCTCCTTGACGCAAAAGGGTAAAAAAGGGAAGCAACATGCCATGCAATCCAAAAGATCACAATTTGATTCTCGGATGATGGAATGAAATGTATAGTGCTGGAAGAAATCTCTCGATTCGAGTGGGTTTTATATTCGAACTAGTAACATTTCAATTAGTAATGGTCGATTTGACGTAATATGTGCTGGTTTGAAGTTCAAGGCGGGCATTATGTTGCTGTGGATTGCACTGTCAGGTCAAGGTATTATGTGTTGAATGTAAACAAGACAGACCTCTTTCAGAGTACGGTAATCCAAGAATAACTTCTGGAGCACGGTAATAACGAGTTACTACGTAGTCACTCATTCGCATTGCTGTGTCAACGGTCTTCTTTCTTGCTAAGCCGAAATCCAACACTTTTAGCACGCATTTGTCGTTCACCACAATATTCGACGGCTTCAGATCCTGTGGATAAAACTATGCAGTTATCAACCATTTCATCGCACCACTGTGAACTCACTCTGTGAATAATTCCGGAATTGTGTAGATGTTTGATGGCACAAAGCATCTGGTACACGAAAAACGACAAAGTCTTGTGATCCAGTCTAGAAGTGACTGAAGTAAGTTAATCAAAGGAAAAATACAGTAATGACGGCAACCTACCGTAGTTTGCTTATCACCTCATGAAGATTATGGCTCATCAATTCCATCACCAAGTACACTTCTCGAAATCGATTTAGTTCGTTTTGTGGCGTGAATGCATTCAGTAGACGAATAATCTGATAGTAGACACACTACTGCGAAAGGACAAACATCATTAAGCGCCGTGATTATTTCAAAATTTACTATGCAATTAAAATTTAAGTGTCGAGTTCTTTCTGTTGGGGTTACGAACTGTGTAAACTGCTCACTAATAAGATCTTTACCTAGACTTCAAAGAAAGTGCAATCTACCGAAAAGCTAACCATTGTGGAATATTGCGTTAACAGACCTATGTCTGTTTATCAAGAAATCATTTATAAATATCTGATCAGCGCGTGTGGCGCAGGGGTTGGAGGCGCCACTGCGACACGCACGTGGAGTCGATCCCTGCGCTCATGGCCCACCAAGCCTTCCATCCTTCCGGAGTCGGCAAATTGGTACCAGACTTGTCTGGGAGGATAGCAGAACTGGCTCGATACATCTAAAGGCCACCGCGAATCATTGTAAAGGCCAGATATGCATTCAATCACCCCAACGATTCTACAAATGATGTCCAATGCATTGCGCATCCCTCAGGGATTGATCAAAACCGAGAGTTTTATCCTCTATCCTATTCATTGGCACCGAAGCTCTTTATCCATTTGTGGGGTACCCAACTGTTTCCGAGCACTTTATAGAGATATTCTGACTTTAAATGAGTTTTTCAAAACCTTTTTTTACGTAGCACCTTTAAAAGACTTTGCTGTAACTTGTTTTAACAAACATTGTTGTGCATTCGATAAGGAACACATGTATAAGAACAAACTTGATTTTGAGTGGAATTTTAATGAAGAAAAACATAATGGCTACTAAGGACAAAATATCGTTTATACATTAAACCAACGTGAAGAGTAAAATATTTAGGTTGACAGTATAATTAGAAGGTTTAAATGTCGTGACTGGCTTTCGTAGTGAGTTCTTGGAACATATTTCGGCAAAAGCTTACTGTAAAACTCAGACACCACACCCAGATCAGGACGGATACAGATGTTTCTCCAAACATGTCATTTTAAAAAGAAACTCAACTCGTTTTTTTTCTCTCGGACACTTAGCCTTACTGAACATAAAGTGATATCCCTCTGGCATTTGAAAGGCAAATGAGCAAATGATATCTGGCGCAATTTTTGTGGTTCGGCCAAACGGATGATGGTCTCAAGTGTTTTCTGTCGAAGATTGCTGACGTAAAAGCTGCATTCGATGCTCTTTTTTTCCTTTTTTGAGCCAATTAGCCATTGAACAGAAACGTCAGAACATCCTGGTGCAATCATCCATCCGTTGTGTAACATTCGCAAAGATGTGACCCCATGTGGAGCCACACGATGCGCAAATGGGCACTTTGAGCTTTAGAAGAATACATCCCAGCCCATGGCGAACTTCATTTGAAATGAAAACCATTAGAATCAATAGTTTCTTGCTAACGAAGTGCAACTTTTTTCCTCTACGCCGACAAAATTCCGATTTCACATGGAATTCACGAAACCAATTGGACAAGCCAGGAGGGCTTCCCATAATCGCTGATGTCCCCTACTTCATCACTAACTTTTTCGAGAGTTGCGTTGCATGGGAAATTTCGAGAGTTTAAATTTCGTTCAGTCCCTTAATTACACTCTAATATCTAAAGGATTTCATGGTACTGCGTAACTCTTGCTTCAGTTAAAAGGATAAAGGATAAAGCTCTCGGCGTTGATCAATCCCTGAGGGATGCGCCATGCATTCGACTTCATTATATATCGTTGAAGGTGACTGAATGCATATCTGACCTTTACAATGACTCGCGGTGCCCTGCCGTTGTATCGAGCCAGTGCTGCTATCCTCCCAGACAAGTCTGGTACCAATTTGCCGACCCCGGAGGGTTGGAAGCTTGGTGGGCCATGGGCACAGGGATCAATTCCACGTGCGTGTCGCTGTGGCGCCTCCAACCACTGCGCCACATGAGCCCTTTGCTTCAGTTAAAAACACAAAGTGGAAAAATGTCGACTTCGCCCATAAAATACCAGCTAGCCGACAAGAATATTCGATCACCGACCAGCTTCACTGGAAATCCCTTTCTCACAAAAAACTAAACAGACAATGAACGAACGAACAATATCAGTGAATGTTGATGAATGCTGGCCGTTTCTCTGTAGGCCCGACAGCCTCCGTTGTAATGGAAGAATTTTAGACATAGTCGCATAAATACCTCTCACCTATACAGTTGCTACCAAATCTCTCTTTCCTTCCTCCCTTCTCTCGCTCACTAATATTTGTGTACCGAACCAAATAAACGAATGGAAGATGGAAATAAGTATAAGATGGCAAACGCATATTACCTGACATAGTTTGAAAGAAAAAATAAGCAGTTAAGAAAGATCTTTCACGATTTCAAAACCATCGTGTTGTTTGTGGATTGTGTGAAACCTCCACAGAAACTCTAACCTTGTGTCTGGTGGATTTTTAATGTATTTAAAAATGTACGGAGTTCTCATGGGATAAATTCTCTTTTGGAATTCGTGCATGTTTCAAGTAGTTATGCTCACATTTGGATGTCTAATCGTCGTGAGCAAGATGAACTCTCTGTAAGCTCTTCGCGCACTCATCGTCATAATGAACGGCTGTTGCATCTTCTTTATTGCCACCTTTGTTCCGGTCAAGGTGTCATCGGCTGATCTAAAATAGTGAAAATAAATTGGAATTATTTCATATACATGTACATATAGAATGTGGGGTTGTGTATCGTAGTGGCCAGTGGAAAGCAACCTTTCAATACAAACGTGGTTATTGGTTCGATTTCGCTACAGAGTCAAGCAAAATTTTCCATCCTTCCGAGGTCGGAAAATTGCTACCAGAGTTGTCTTGGAGGATGAAATGACTAGCTTGATGCAATTGTCACCCTTCACACTATCTAATCTACGATACATCGTTGAGTCGAAAGCATGGAAAGTAAACTGGAATGATTCCCTAAAGAACTGATCAACGCCGAATTCCAAATTTCATTTGGGCGCACTTAATGCAGTGGTTAGAGGTGTTCTGTAATACACACGTGGTCGCTGGTTCGATCCCGTTCTCCAGGCTCAACGAATTTTCCATCCCTCCGGCATCTGTAAATTGATACCAGATTTATTAGGAAGGGTAGCAGCATCGGCGTGGTATATCAGTAAATCAACATAAGTCATTACACGGGCCATATATGCATTAAATCAGCTTTATAATGCTTAACGAAGTCGAATACATGGCGTATCTACCAAGGATTGATCAACACCAAAATCTTCATTCTTATTATCATTCACAATGTTTAGATAAATAAAACTTACACAACAGTTCCTTGTGCTCCTGCATTCAGAAACTTTAGATTTATGTAGCGCTTAGGTATGGTGAACGAACAAGAAGAACGTGCGTAAGGATCCTAAAAGTTTTATTTAGAACCTTCGAAAAGAAACAAATGAAAACGAGATTTCAGCCGAAACAATAACTGATGTTCTCTCAAAACCGTTATTTTTATCCTATTCGTTTTTCAGTCAAATTCCTATTGTAAAGAGCTTCATTGAATTATGTCAATACTGGTGGCGCAGGACAAAGCAGCTTCTACTTTCACCCACGCTACAAAGTTTGGAAATGGTAATCGATAGTTAGACATACCGTAACAATAATTTGGTGAAACTTCGCGGAGTCATAATCGGATTCAGAAGTTAAGAATCCATTTAGTTCGTTGTTGTGCATCTAAAGATCAACTCAAATAAGTAACCAAAGAGAGAGATACGAGAACGGAAACAAACGTGTGAAGTACAACCAACATGCTGAGACTACGGTTCAACAGATAAAAACAATTATTTATATGAGAACTGGCTGACAGAAGAACAGAACGAGAGCCCGCGTCGTGCCGTGCCGTGGGTAACACACGGGCACCCGGTAGGGGTAGTCATAGTTTGATCTGGCCGGGGTCCGAGTTTTGCAAATATCTCAGTATCATTGTAATTATGTGAGAATTGTTATAATAAAAAAGACAGAGTGGCAGCAAACAAACTGAAGAAACATTGTGGACGACATGAGTCGCATATGATTCACGAGTGCGCAAAATAAATAGGTTTTTCAGTTTTAAGCAATCACATCTCAGCTAATAGCAAGCCTAGTGAGAACCACTAGAATCCATAAATGTTTGTTGTCAACAAGGTGTAACTTTTCTTATTCTACAGGGATAAAAGCATAACTTTCTAGAGAGCATAAAACATTTTTCCGCTTTCCTCTCCTTCAGTGGTAATAAAGCACACAACGCAGTCATTCAGCAAATGGGATTTCGCACGGCAAGATATGATGGTGCCCTACATGACATAGTTGATGTTCACAGATGCCGCGCTTGCGATGAAGAATTTCGGATTTCATTTGTTTTGTGTTCTCCAAACTTTGGATTTTAAACAAATTTAAAGACGCTTAGGAAACACCACAATAGCATTTTAGGGAATATTTTTGGACGATTGCGGTGATACATTGAAGCGCTGTGCAACAGCCACTTGGGACTCCGCCCAATTTGACGCCAAATGTGGGGTGCATTGAGAAATTCGTCACAAAACGATTTTAGTAAATAATAAAGTGCAAACAGAAGCTTTTCTAATGAAACACGTCTGGTACCACATTTGTAGAGAATAATGCATCGATTTAATATAGAACTTATAACAAATAAACTCTTTGTGACAAAACAAGAAGTCGCAATGAGAACGAATTGGGGTTAATGCATAGAGTCTATTTAGAATTGAAGATGGACTGATGAGCATTGAAAGATAACTGATAGGCAAATTCTGAATTACTGACGAATTGTACTAATTGATAAGTTGCAACACTGGTTCAACAATTGTCACTCTTCATCGTGTGTGAACTACAATGGATGCGTGTGGTGCTGTAGATAGAGACGCCCTGCAACACACATGGGATCGATCTAGCGCCTCAGACCCAGCAAACCCTCCATCCCTTCGGGATCGGCAAATTGGTAACAGAGTTGTCTCGGAGGATAGCACCAGTTATTCGATACATCGGTAGGCTACTGCGAGACATTGTAAAAGTGAGATATGCATTCAATCACCTCCAATGATGCTTAGTGTAGTTGAATGCATCGCACATCTCTCAGGGATTGATCAACGCCTAGAGCTTTATCCTTTAGGTTTTATATGAACTACATGCAGATAGTCCCACTCGTTAACGACGATAATGACTTTGAATAAGGCGAATTTATCCACCCAACAGCAATCAGAATCAAAATACGTACTAACGACCATGTCTCAGGTCAAAACGAAGTATTCACAACATAATGCAGGTTAATCAATGCCGAGGATAATCGAAACTCAGTGGTTCTAATTATTCGTAACACACCATAACTTGTCAAATTAGAAGATGTAGACAACGCACAGGTAATACTTGACTTGCAAGGTCATTGGATGAAGGAGTTGGTGTTATCATATTAAGGCAACCGCGGTGATTATGGTTGTTCTTTGTTTTTCGACAGTTTCTGATCCGTTTTCGAAAACGACTGCCTCAAGAACTCAGAGCTTGTTAGAGTGACAGAAGTGATCGTACTCAATCGTTGTCAACGAAAAGAATTTTTTTTCCAAAACGTCAACTTCGTTTTGCATTCACTTAAATACGGCTCCTTAAAAAACCTGAGTGAGATTTAAACTTTAGAAAGATTTTAATGCAAGCGGGGCTGTCGCATGCCTCTACGATGGTTATGTGAGCATCAAGGCTTCTGCTGGAAAAACTCCCGCCACCTCCAGCGCTTCAATGTTTAAGACGCAAACTTCAACAGAAGAAGTTGAGAAAACCTCTTCCCATAGTTTCTGCTGCAAAGTCAATCTTTTTCATTGCAAAAATGAGAAAAGTTAAATCTTGTTGGCAAAGGTCTACAGATCCAAGTGGTTTTTACAGTTCACCATGAGTTCAGACATGCTTAAGAAACACTAAAATCAATTCGCACTGTCCGGAATGTGTTAAAGACAGAAGCACCGATCAAAATTTTTCCGAGTTTTTTTTAAATGTTTTTCAATGTCTTCTATAAATAGAAATTAGCCGGAACTGTACTGTCATTGTGGAAAGATTTTTTGAAAAACGAGTGATTTAGGTTGGAATGAAGGATAACGGACAAAGCTCTCGACGTTGATAAATGCCTGAGGGATGCGCCATGCATTTGACTTGATTAAGCATTGTTGGAGGTGATTGAATGCATATCCGGCCTTCACAATGACTCGAAGTGGCCTACCGTTGTTTCTAGCGAGTGCTGCTATCCTCCAAGACATGTCTGGTACCAATTTTCCGACCCCGAATGGATGGAGGGCTTGGTGGACTATGGGCGCCGGGATCAATTCCACGTGTGTGTTGAAGGGCGCCGCTGACCACTGCGCCACACGCACCCTTGGCCTTGGCGTTAACCTGGGGTAACGCAGTAAAACGTATTCGAAACAGAGGAATATCTATGAATGTTTGGCCTAAGCAAACATAATGTGATAGAATTTACTGAATTGATGTAACTATACAATTACAGAGCTACTTCATTAAAAGTGTAATGTGCAGTAAACAGTTAAACATGCAGTTTAATATAGACGAAGAAAGCAGCTTGGGAACAATTTTTTTGATACGCAGCACGATATACTCCGAAACAAAATACGTCCCACATAAAATGCAACGTAACCTAAACGAACGGCTCGCAAAAGAAGAGACGAGTGCTGTCGGCGTGAGAACAACATGACGGGTGTACGAAGGCTTATCAATTATTGACAGTATGAATTTAAAAAGTAGGTTTAACGGATGTGGATAGTAAATGTGATCCTTGAGTTGTTCAAAAAACATTTTATGCAAAATGTGTTAATGTGTTGTTCAGCAATCGCGAGGTTGTTATACAGCATACATTTACTTTCATAGAAAAACAGACAATGCAATACAGTAGAAACAGTAGCTGACGTTTCGGCAGTATCGCCTTCTTCAGATCCTGGAAGGGTATCCTGATATACAATTTATTAGGCCAGACGCTTCAAATCACTGACAAAAAGATGAAAAACTCTATGACAATTACATGATCAACAGCTTGTCGAAAAACGCTTTTTTACATGACTTCCAATGAGGAAGGTTAGAACAACTGATTGTAGTCGCACATGGTAGATAACTGCGCCACCCCACATCAGAAATTGATCCGAAGATACGGGTCCGGGTCGCGTGTGACCTCTAGGCATTCCTCCCTGCTATTCATTGTGGAGTTTTTGGCATTTATCCAGAAAGCCTTAAGGAGTTTGCGTGTTGGTGTCTTAGTTTCCTGTGCGAGGATATTGGCTTTCACTTCAAAATCGTCTCCGCTATGCTTTCGTATCCTATGTGTGCCTAGTGGAATATTTAGTCTCGCTTTTCGTTTCCCATCTAGGCTTTCTTTTATGCGGATACACAAGGGTCTGCCCGTTTCGCCAATATATTCATCTCCGCAATCATTGCAAGATCAGGTATATCGTACCTGAACTCATGCAATCACTATCCCTGCCGTAAGGGTAAATTACCCAATTCGCTGTTTCATATAGACGGTCATACAAGCGGTTGCGTACTAGCTGACGACCTAGAGGATCCGATGGTATTTCAAGTAACGCTACCGATTCCTTTAGAACTATCCTTTTAGGCATCGTTTTATAGCTATGCTTATTTCATCGGTAATCAAAGACAACATAAACGAGACTTTCTTTTGGCCAAGTGTTTCGTTTTGGCGCGTCCTTCTCCTTCTAAACTTATCTACTGCGGTAACTATTTCGTAACCATTGGAGATGACTATTTGCCGAGTCAAGTCGAGCGATTCTTCCCTTAGTTCCCTGGTTATGCACACAGAGGTAGCTGTTCGAAACATATTTCTCACAAGCGCCCTCTTTGTGTGTGGTGGATGGGAAGAGAGGGAGTGAACCAGGATGTTTTTGTTATCCGGTTTTCGATACCATTTTGTCATGTAGCCGCTACTTAACAAGTTGATTTGAACGTTGAGAAGTGGAAGCCAGTCGTCTTTCAATTTCTCCCAGGTGAACTTGATGTACTCTGTCTGCTCGTTCAATAATTCAAAGCATTTGTCCATCTCCTCCTGTGTAGAGAAGACGACCAAACAATCATCTATGTATCAGCGTAGAGTAGCGGCCGGAGGTCGATAACCGGGGCTTCTATTCTAGACATGAACGCAATGGCGAGAGTTGGTGCCAACCGTTGTCACATTGCCAGCCCTCTCATTTGTGCGTAATATTTCCCAGACCATCTGAAGATCGGGCACTTTAAGCACTCTTTTAAGAGAACCATAAACTGCTGAATAGACAAGCCATGCATTAGTATTACTCCTTCATGTTTAACAAGAAGTTCGTGGATAGCATGCATTGCGGAGTCATTCGATACGTTGGTGTAGAGCGCGGGAACATCGAAAGACTCCATCACGTGCGTGTTGTTAGGAGACGCTTTACGTAGACGTTCTAGAAACATTTGGGTGTTCGTGAGGTGAGCTGGAATATGACTAAGCAGTTGGGTAAGTATTCGACCTAGAAACCATGTTATTCTATCCGTTGCCCCGCCTACACAGCTGATGATGAGTCTAGCCTTAAATGATGACCGAGTGGTTATCGAAAGATCGTCAGGTGATACCAATTTATGTGTTTTGCTAGGCACGCATAGGATATAAAAGCATAACGGAGACGATTTTGAAGTAAAAGTCAATATCCTCGCACAGGGGCTAAGACACCAAGGCGCAAACTTCTTGAGGCTTTTTGCATAAATGCCAAAAACCCTACAATGAATAGCAGGGAGGAATGCCCAGAGGTCACACGCGTCCTGGCCTCCTATTTTCGGATCAATTTCTGATGTGGGGTGGCGCAGTCATCAACCATATGCGACTACAATCAGCTGTTTTAACCTTCTTCATTAGAAGTCACGCAAAGAGCGGTGAGTGTCTCGAGAAGCTGTTGATCATGTAATTGCCATGAAGTTTTTCGTCTTACTATAAGTGTTATTGAAGTGTTTAGCGTAATAAATTGTATATCAGTATACTCTTCCAGGCTCTGAAGAAGGCGATACTGTCGAAACGTCAGCTACTGTTGTATTGTGTTGTTTTCTATGGAAGTAAATGTATGCTGTTTAACAACCTCACGATTGCTGAACAAGAAAACGACGTATTCATATTCCAATGCCCAGGTTAATAGAAAAGAGAAAGTCGATCCTGGGAACAATTTTATGCAGACTATGTGTGAACACTGACTGCCTGCATCAGCTTAGAAATGCGGAATAAAATGGCACAAACATCCCCCTAAAGGCTTTCAACCGTATTTTGTGATGAGTGAAGAGCAAATAATGACTTAGCTGCTGTCATCAACCAAGGACTTGCAACCCTTTAATGGACTCGTATCCACATTACTTGACACTAGCATCAATGGTTTTGAACTGTCGTTAACAAGAGGGACTCAAAGATTTGGAGAAGAGTTATGGGAAAACGATATCAACATCTTATACTTTCACATCAATGATAACGAAGAAACGCTGAACACCATTAATTATTTTTTTTATACAACTCGCTTCCACATTTAAAGGGTGTCAGCACTTCGTGGATTTGGTTCGTTTCCTCGCAACCATGAATCCACCTACACCTTCGAACTTTTCCGTGTGGATTTGGCCGCTCTTTGAGGATTTTCGGCACTGTTATGAATGCCGATGAATGGTGGTCGAGTCGATTCCTCCTGGATTTCTGGGATAGGCTTTTGAGCCCAAGGTGAGGTCGAGCCACCAGCGCACGCGTGATGAGGCTCATAACTACCACTGCACGGCCCGTAAAATGTCAGTCGCTTTGAAAACGTGAACCACACGAACGCTTAAGTAGATAAGTATATTCAGTGGAAGAGGAACTATGGAAAACTCGTCGACATTGGCACTGAACGCCTGAGAATCAATAGTGAAGACCGGAATAGTTCCTGACATTTCTATGGAAAAATCGTAAACAAGGAGTAAGCGCAATGGAAAATCCGTAAGAGTTTCATGGATATAAAACGAAGACTTAAGACAACAAGGTCCAGTAGTAATGCAGAAATGGACGCAGAAATCGAAACTGGGCTCCAATAGTATTGCGAAAGCAGCAAAGCCGTCTTGATGTTGCGCTAACAAGAATGTATAGGAATAGAATGAATTGGGGCAAAGACCAGTCAAATGAAAACGTTTTCCGAAATGGTGCAGCCAGACTGCTTCATGAATGGCAATGGACCAAAAGCATCAGTGGCAGTCAGATCCTCAAATGTACGTGTTTTCTTCAACGCATTTCTAATCCTTACGAGTAAAATGACGGATGAGGCATTAAAGCCATACACTACACAAGCCGGAACATTTTTTGCAAACAACAACATATTCGCCAAAAAGTCGCGATAAGATAATAGTACTTAATTATGTGTAAGGTTAGGAATCTCGGTCGTGAAGCTGTGGTAATAAATATCTGAGCATTTCTCAGCACCGACTTTCTATTGACCTCGCCGATGTTCAGCACTTTTCCGTCCGGGATTTATCAATGAAGCTGTTCTCCATGTGATTAAAATTCAGGTTTCGAGTTTTTCTACTGCTGTTTGGAAGCCTCTGGTCGATTAGATTGCGCATAAGGTTAACTATTCCAGGTTCTGAAGAGGCCAAAGCCAGTCGAAATGTTAGCTTTAATGAAATAAATATTGTAACAACACCTTTGTGCTGCTCGTCAAGAAAACCGGGAATTATCTGAATAATATAAGCTGCACCAAACCAGATGCTTGTTTGGTAAGATAAATAGTGGCAAGCGTGTACAAAAAAGAACATATAGCAATAGAATGTGGTAAGCGACTCCGTCATTAAAAGCGATGATCGAGGCTGAACATTCTGCTCAAAGAGTAAGAATCAATTGGCACAGCAGACGGGGAAGTTACATCAATGGCAATGTAAGGGTTGTCCGTGTCTCTTCAGTGACTCTTGTCCTTTCGAGCATTGAAACGCCTTTGAAGTAAGCGGTGATAGGCGCATCGTAACCATTATCTCTTGTCAGTTACGAAACTCCCACTCCTAATTCCTATGGGCACGAGTGCTTGATGGAATAATTTTCATCCCATGTAAATACGCTTCTACTAGAAAGTCTAATCACTAACTCAGCGAAATGGTTTAGACGTTCACTGATGTCGAATAGACCATCACACAGAAGAGAAGAATTCAAAGAATGGGTTCGATATTCCATCCAGAAACCCACCTATGAGTTAAGGCATCTTTTATTTTTTCATCATTATTTTTCTCAAATAAAGTTCCCACTGAAAGCCTTACGTGAAATAGAATCAGTCTTCATTAGCCAGATAGATCCAAATATTCAATTTTTTTAGAATAAACTCAATTCTAAGGACTTAAAAAAGGATAAAGTTCTCGGCGCTGATGAATTTCTGAGGAATGCGCTATGCATTCGACTTCATTAAGCACCGTTTGGAAGTGAATGAATGCATATCTGCCCTTTACAATGACTCGCGGTAGGCTACCGTTGTATCGAACTAATGATGCTATCCCCCCAGACAAATATGGTACCAATTTGCCGACCCAGGAGGGATGGAAGGCTTGGTGGGCCATGGGCCTAGTGATCGATTTCACGTGTGCGTGGCATGGCGTCTCTGACCACTGCGCCACACGCGCCCCTATCGACGGACCTGACAAAGAGAAATAGAACCGGATAGAAAATAGTTAAATCTGCAGTTTCTATTCTTAAATTACTACAAAATTCAGACCGAGAAATAAAATATCAATGGTGGCATTAAAAACCATTTCGTATTTCCAGCAAGTAAACAAAAACGCCATTCGATGTGACAATTTTTGCTGATCATCTTGTTTTCACTATTTACTCTTATATAATCTTAGCTGGCTAGTTGAAAATGGGTGAACCAAGTCATCGAGTGTTTGTGTTCTATGAATTTCAAAGTAAACAGCGAATCAAATTGCAAAATAAAAGAGAGATTCAGAAGGCCATCGAAAACTTCCTCAGTGAACAGTTCGACATACCCTAGTCGTAAGAATTTAATAAATAACAAATAAATTTTCTTAAATAGTAGGTCGTAAGTTAAGATGAATCACAGTTTGGGAACTTCGTCTTATTCTCCATTTTACTCTACAGCTAAATCTGTAGTCCGTGTGGGCAACTGCAAGAAAGAAAATGAGTGCTATGAACCAAAGCTGAACAATGCTTACATGACAGGAAAATATTCCGAATGACCAAAATAGATGATCTGGAAAAAGTCGGGGGATTCCGAAAATGATGCAGATTCGAGAATGAAACTAAGTAAAAAATGAACACTACAGGAGTGTGAGTAGCACAGTGGTATAAAGGCTGTCTGAGTTGTACACGGTTTTTGGTTCAATTTCGTTTTCATAGACAGTGACGCCTTCCATCTCTAACGCAGACGCTTTCCGTGTCACACTAGTCTGGAAGGATATAAAGACATTGGATATTTGACATCGGTTCTTAGTTGAACGCTTGAGAGGCTAACAATGATGTTCTTCTCTTCTTCGTTTTTAGACACCTCTTTATTCTTTAATGGAGTCAAAAGCACAGTGCATCTCTAGAGGAATGATCAACGTTGAACGGTTTACGCTTCAGTGCGATGAACACAGTGTTTGTGCGATCGATCAACGACACGAACGACATGACGGAAGTTGAATGAGAAATGGAGACAGTAACTTGTAGCTTTACTTGGTGGTGGGACACAATACTTCTCGTTGAACAGAGATGATAAGTCTTGGTAATGATTGTTACACCAGCTTCGAATGCAGGTGATCGTCCGAAATGCCGTCGAAAAAGAAACGATTGAGCGTTCAGCGCTAAACAATCCCTCGTAAATGCGTCACGTATTCCACTCCCTTTGTAGCATTGATTAGTTGATTGAATGCATATTTAGTCTGTAAAATGACCTGAGGTTACATACTAATGTGAAAAGTCAGGGTTTTTATCCACACAGAAAATTCCGGTACCAATTCGCTGATCGTAGGGAATGGAAGGATCAGGAGGCGGGGTCGAACGCGCTACAATGCACACGACAATTTCTAAGCAGAGCACTCTCAACGATCGTGTCTCTTTAAATAAACCAAGTATAGGAAAGGAAAGGAAACAATGGCTTCTCAGGTCAACAAATATGTTACAGCTCTAGGGTTCAATCAGCTCATGAAAACGTAAGACGATTTCGAGTTCACCTAAAAATTCGTATCTCAATCACAACGACATTTTGTTGAAAAAGTCATTACGTAGCGAGACCATGTCAGTGAACTTTCATTAAGCATTTGATTTGGTCGTAGATAGGAAGCAGTTTGAGATGTGTCTCCAATGAGGAGTGATGGAAAAATGAGAAATGAAGAAAGAAACAAAAACAAAAAAGTAGAGAACAGAGGGAAAAGGCAAAAAGTCAATATTTTTGCCTCGAAAAAACGTCATCATCGTGTGATAAATTTGCACGGGGAATGAAATGTAATAAAATTTAGAGTGGAGATCGCCTTCTTCCATACAACACAAAAAACAACGCTGTCAGCAGATGGGAAGGAAGCCCGTGATGCTAGACGAGAATCATTGCTGTTGCTCTTTCTGCTCATTATTCGTTCTTTCGATTCAATAGCACTAAGGAGGAAGATGAAACAGACACAATAGGATACGCAAAAGGTGATAAACGGAAAATTCCTCTTTTTTCACCACAAACTGCTTTCTATTTCATTCATAAGGTACTGCTGAGACTTAACGCCTGAAAGTCATATACATGTTGATAGAAACCTAAACTTGGAAAACCTGGAATATTAATGAAGAGGGACCAGGAAATAAGGAATCTGCTGAAAAGCAAAGGCTAAAACAGGCACAGAATTTCGAAAAAAAGTCGATAAGGAAAGCATAGGACGTTCATTTTCTAGTACATTCTTGCATAAACACCTTATTAAATAAGAAAACGCGGACTACACTTTCATCAAGCTCTCGCTCGGATTTTCTACCCACTAGAGTACAATGACTTTTCCACCCACTTCGTCGAGTTCACTATAAGAGTAGTGGAAAAAGAGAGGACAACTGAGATCGTAAAAGAGATAACACGTCAAAAGAAATGTTTTTGTTGCAGCGCTGATAGAAAGTGACAACCATCTTTACAGTGTTGGTGGAAAAGTATACGGAATTTGATTTTTAGTTCGGTGTTATGTCGAAAATATGAAAAGAATCAACAGCCCAACAGCCAGAATTTCAAAACGAGACTGAATATTGACGTCAGTCTGTTATTTGTTTGTTCAGACACTTCACTGAAGGAATTGAAACGTCATAAAAAATTCAAATCGTGAAGAATGTTTACACTGATAGTTTATCATTGTTGCTTATCGAAGGTCAAGTTATCGATTAGCGCGTGAAGCTTAAAGTGCGAAAGCAGCAGAGATCCGCTGGAAGAACGGCTTCACTTGGCAGCAGTGGAAAATATTTTGCCAGTCTGGCAATGGAATTTCGAACTATACGAATGACGGTAGAGTTTGAGTCGAAGCTCCACCTAGAAACACATGAAGTCAAGTGAAGACCGAAGCCATAGAGATGGAAAATTCAATTTAAATCAGAAAAGCTGTACGTGGAGAGTAGAGGAAGCGAGGAAGTTAATAAGTGGTAGAGTACATTCTATTAGCGCCAAGAACCGAATATGACATCCTTTGTTCACTACTTCAGAAGCACTTCACAAGTTAGAAGTGCTTTAAAAGTACCATAAGTGCTTTAAAAGTACCATAAGTGCTTTAAAAGTGCCAATACTTCCTTGATCGCAAGAAAACCGGAATTCATGATGATGACAGCCTGGAATGAAAAAGTTTCCCTCAGGGTGTTTGGAAACTTCTGCATGAGTAGCGTCCTTGGATTGTTAAGGTAACACGAGGTTGACATAGATGTTTTATCGGCTAATGTTTCGACGGCTTGGTCTCCATCAGAGCCGATGATCAGAGTCGATGGTCCACACTTGTTAGCCTTCTCGACATCCTGAGGCAGTCGGCATCCACATAGCACGAACATCATTGTTCTGAAAATAAATGAAAAATATTGTCCTGCACGAGTCCTAGTCGTTATTCATTAGTATGATTCATTAGTTCTCAAATAGTTAGATAATAAATCTTTGTGAACTAAGATTAAATCACTTGAAATTATTAGCTTTTTTAAGTGAAGAGTGGAGAGAGTGATGGGAACGGTGGAAAGTTCGGCGACCGGTTGTGGTGTCGTCATGGGCGGCGGCAGCTGCACGGGCGGGGAAAGTGCAGCGGTGCGTCGTCTGCGTCCCTTTCAGCCACCCAATCAGCCAGCTGACAACTCCTCGCCTACCCACACAACGGCAAGCGCGTCTGGCTTGAAGAATGCAGAACAAGAACGTCTCTCGTTCAGGACGGAAGTGCAAGTTGTCCAATAAATTTCATTGCAGCACATCTATAAAGCAAGCAGTAGCTCGCATGGAATTGTTTTAGATAGTTTAATACTTTCACGAACATAAGCATTGATTTCAATATGCATGCTGCTGTACGTTTCGGAGCGCAGTTCTCGACTTCAGTGCGTATTCCGATTGCGCTCCAATGACATGTGGCCCGACGAGGTTGAGGCGCGTCCGCAATGTCCGCAGGGTTAAGAACATACAGCACTCAAAGTACTGACTTTCATAAAGGAATGTGCTTGTCGCTGTGGTCAGAAGTGTCTTGCGATTCACACACGATCACTGGTTCGATCTCGTGTCCTTCACTCACCAACACTGCCACTTCTCCGCGTTCAACAAATTAGCGCTTTCATACAATTGACATATAAGAGTGTAAATTTAAACAAGAACATTATCAATTTCCAAGGTGTGACTTTAATGAATTCTTACACATTTCTGTTGTAATACTTTCGAAATTATTTTTTCTTCATGGTTTAGGTACTCAAGTGCAGTGAAAAATACAAATAGAATTGGACACAGAGAGCAGCCCTTGGAGTTAACGGTCCTCCCTGAGCTACTGTACCGTACTAAATCTGGAAGAAGCATTAGTAGAGTAGAAATACCGTCAATATTACTGTCTCGCGTTATTGAGAGGGCAGTGTGGAAAGAAACTCTCCATTTAGACAAGCTACAGATAAAATCTAGTGCCCTTACTGATGCCAACGATTGATGGTCACGCATACCTCAGCGTACATCCAAAAGTCGAAAATCAGATGAACCGGTGGCTTTGAACGAAACTAATGCATTAACTTCCGTAGGCATTTATATTGCATGCGTAGAACAATGATCACCATTTGCTGGCAAGAGTACGTAACAAGAACTCTGCACGAGAAATATGATGGCCTCCATACTTGTCTAACTGAATCCATAAGAGAACTATGACATGCAAAAAAATGGGGATATTATTTAGCGCTTGCTTGAATTCCTCATTATTAATCGATGAATGCACACATTTTGCAAAGATCACTTTGATTACAACTATTTTCAGAGCACTCGGTAGAAAATGTGTCCTATCCTCGTAACAGACTGATTTATAAGCTAATAAATAGATAAATATAGAAAGAAATAATACTTCCTACTTCAAGAATGTCGCATGCTAGAGCTTTTTAAGAAGCATTACCCGCTCAACAGCACAAAGAATGCCTTCATATTTTTCCTCTACGATCTTCGTTAAGAACGGTTGTGATAGGGTTCTTTTGTTCTGTGCTTGAGACTCCGCGAAATCAAATCGTTAACGGCTCATATTGAGCAGTTGCTGTTTAGACGCAAGATGTTCCGATTGTTTTTCTACACCGGTGAGCCAGCTGCTTTAAAAATAATATCGTCTTAACCGTTTTATTTACTGCTTACTGTTTTTAATGGCAGGGTATAATGCGAAATATAATTAGAACCATGCTAAGATATTTGCCAAACTCCCGACCACAGGTGTCTGCGGTGGGAGCGAACGCGCCATTACCCTTTCCAGGGACTAACGCGTTCACCACCGCACCATGCTGGTTCTTTGTTTCGCCTGTCTCTCAGCTAGTTCTATCGATCATTTTCCGTCAGCAATCACCCATCAGCTGGGAAGCACAAATCGGCAATGAACCCAGCCAGTGAAGTTGAGGCTTTAGTTATAATCACAATCTTAACCGTTTTCTTTACTGCCTACTCTTTTTAATGGCCGGGTATATTACAAAATATAACTTCAATGATGCTGAAATACTGGCAAAACTCCAGACAGCAGGTGTCTGCGGTGGGGAATAAACGCGCTATTGTCCTTTCCGGGGAGTAATGCGTTCACCACCACACCATGCGGGTCCTTCATTTCGCCCGCCTCTCAGCTAGTTCTATCTCCGGAGTTTTGCGAATATCTCAGCATTATTGAAGTAATATCGAGTTTTTTTTTTGTTATATCTTGTTTTTCATACAAAAGTAGTCGTATTTTGTCCTTTGGTTAGCGTGTCTTCATGAGTCATACAATCCGTTGTACAATGAAAAATTAGTTGAGGGATTTTCCTTTGAAGTTCAAACATAGGTGAGCAAGGGGTAACCCAGATTCCTATCCCAGACAGCCACTCCCCAACCACTGTCGACCAAACAAAAGTTGGTAGTCTTCGAACCAGGTGTCAGCCAGGACGATGCGAATTTTCAGTATAATCTTACTCGTAGATGATATGCTAAGTGAGAAACTTGCACGACCTTTTCTGAGGATGTACTCTGTATAACACATCTGAGTTCTTTGGCAAAGCACACATTCTCTGCCATAAGGTAGTAAACCAACCAATGGAGACCGTGGTGGAGGATGGATAATTGCTGCCAGTTCATAAATTTTTCACCCTGCTAGGGTATCATGTATACTATTTCGAAGCATCTACCACATTCAACTTTATTTGAAAATTTGCACAACTTTGCTGAATTGTTTGAGCCCTATGACATCTCACGTTGTTGAATTCAAAGGGTTGAAACGAACGAATAATTGTGGCATTTACCACAATTTTAAGAATCAGCTTCATGCTAGGTCAGTTTGATTCTGGTTATGTGGTCATTCTTTGGTAGATGACTCTTTGTGTGCCAATTTTCTCTTTTATTTTCTAATGACACAGGTGTTCGATGATTAAAGTGGTGATGAATCAGTTTTGGATGTGGTGACACATCTGAATGAGGATCACATCGATTCAGTGTTTTCACAGCTCACGGACACACTTCCAGTGCAGTATATTGCAAAGATTACACTTTCGTAGAAATATTTGCTAAGAGAACCCAATGTAACCACAACGATGCTGAGATATTTACGAAACTCCGGACAGCAGGTGACTGCGGCGGGAAACGAACACGCTATTACCTTTTCCGGGGACTAACGTGTTCATCACCACACCATGCAAGTCCTTCCCTTGGTGGTGAGCGCATTAGCTCTCGGAAATGGTAATGGCGCGTTCGTTCACCACCGCAGATTCCTGTGGTCCGAAATTTTGCGAATATCTCAGCATCGTTGTGGTTGTATGTCGCATAATACCATGCCGTGAAAATTTTCGTAGGCAGCAAATAAAAAGTAAGGATTCAATGTTTTGATAATTTCGGTTTCCGATTTCTTCTGATTTCTCTGTTAAATGTGAATGACTCAAAATTATTCTTATGGTTTTACAGAAACCTCATTCACGTCCAACTATCTGTAGGTGTTCACCTCTAGACGGCGTCTGCATTACGCTGGGTCCAATTTACTGTTCCTTTCGTCCCATCAACTCATCGAAGACAAGCTCGCTCATCTAGATTTTGCTTTCGATATATTTCCACTTAGAAGATCTCAAAGATAATCTACCTGTTATTTGAACTCCGCTTAGATCACGGCTCGAAACTGGAGGCTTTCATATTTGCATTAAACTCTTGTTACTTAATATTATTTCACCTTTGAAGTGAATATTTGATTATTGAAACACATCAAATTATGTCACAACTTTTATTACCTGCGAATTTTTTTTTCATCGCAAGGTGCTATGCGAAATATATTCACTAAGATGTTGAGATATGAGCAAAACTAAGAACCTAGATCAAACCCGCTGGGCTCATGTGCTATCCACCACACCAACCGAAGTCTTTGCTTTTGCTTTCTCACTTCCATAAACGATTGCTACATTTTTAAGTTTCTTTGACGTTTTACTCTTAACTTCTTACTCCTAAGTCAACTGAGATGTGGATAAATAAGCTAAGAACTACACTCATAATTTATTCGCCAGCTTATTCTCATTGTGAAATCCAAGATGTTGAGGACAAAGTGCTATGTGATGGCATGGTGCTTTGCAGGTGTGTTAAAGAACCCGTGAGACATTCACAATGAAAAGCTGTACATTTCATTTTCTTTATGAAATTTATGGAAGTATCGTATAATGCACTTGTAATCGTCAGGAAATTATGTCAGACGATGGCAGCTTGCCTCTTAAAGCCGCCACTTAATGCCTAAATGATTGAGCTTTCGACGTTGATCAATACTTAAAGGACGCTTCATGCATTCGACTTCACCAAATACCGATAGAGTTGATTAAGTGCATATTTTGTCTGTAATGAGTTGCGGTGGCCTTGCAATAAATCAGGTCAGTACTTATATCCTCCTAGGTATGTCTAAAACCACTTGGAGGAATGGAAAAATTTGTGAACCTAGGGCGCTGGATCAAACCAATGACGATGTGTGCTTTACAATTACACCGCTAATCACCACTTTACACGAGACCTTGGTAGACGTCATCGATTATTACGAGAAATATTAAGATTGCCCATACTATATGAACATCGAACTCACCGTGAAACTAGTGGATAGATGTGAAACTTCACTCTCTTAGTACGGCGGAAAATACTGATCTTTCACTGAATTCTTATCATCTTTGTGGGAAAAGGTATGCGAACATTCTTCTGTCAAAGCAATTCTTCACTAAACGCTATTGTTTAAACAAATCGCTCGATTGCATCAGAAATTACGTTCTTGTTTCCAATAAATCCTAACAAGCCTTTCGTTTTGGCGACAACACGGAGCTTTTCGAGAAGTGAGGTGATGAAGAGTCAAGCATAGTTGATGTCTAGAGATATTAAACCCGTCAACAGGGCTGATCTAGTGAGCCCACCTCGGCATCGAACCCAATTACGCAGAAGCTATAGTTGAAATTACAACAAAGGACAAAAAGGACAAAGATCTCGGCGTTGATCAATCCCTCAGGGATTCGCCATGCATTCGTCTTCACTACGCGTCGTTTAGAGGTGATTTAATGCATATCTGTCTTATACAGTGACTCACGGTGACCTACCGATGTATCGAGGCAGTGTTGCTTTCTTCCCAGACAAATCTGGTACCAATTTGCCGACCTCGGAGGGATGGAAGGTTTGGGAGCCATGGGAGCGGAGATCTATTCCACATGTGTGTCGCAATGGCGCCTCCAACCACTGCTCCACACGTCCCATATATTTATTTATTTATTTATTTATTTATATAATACTTTAGTATTAATGAATTCGATAATTTAATTATTTTAATTTAAAATAATTTTTTTTATCAATCTCATATTAGCTTAATAATCGAAGAGACTGTTAATTATTTTCTCCTCTTCGATATCCAGGTGAAAATACATCATATGCGAAACAACATTGTGATAATGGCGGTAACTTCATGAAAAGAGAGGACGACGGATAGAGGAAGTGGAGTTTAAGAAGATATAAAGGTTTCCCATTCCGACCACCTGCAAAATGATTGAAGGAACTTGTCTCAAACCGGCTGTATTTAAGCTGGGAACAACTCGTGAATGGTGAAATGGTGTCCGCGTGTCCTGCTCGCGACCCCATATGAACAGCACGTGGGTCAGTCCCACTTGTAACACCACGGTGAGACCACACTACATTCTTAAATGGACGGATTTTTGAAGTTATGAAGTATAGGTATGCTGGTTTTCAACTATTCACATAACAATACGAAAAGTCAGCATAATTCTACTCCATTCCATTACCTCATGAAAAGAAATGAAACAAAGCTACTCCGAACACGGCGTTAAACCGAAGCGACAGCACGTTCGCTAGCTGTGCAGAAGTGGCCAGATTTCTGAATTTGAAGGCAATCGTGGAAGTTTCTTTCCTCGTTTTCGTGTAAATAGATATGGCATTATTCTTATGGCCAAGGTTTCGTTAACACTTGTCATTCCACATCCATTCGTCTCACGAGTATTCCGGTTTATGGGCGCGCAACAGAAAACCTTGGAATCCAAGAGATGAGCCAATGAGCCGTATATTTTTTTTCTATTCCTCATCTCTTTTACCATACCCTCCATGCAGTTGCTCTGCTCATGTTCAGCGTTCGTACAATACTGTAGATGATATTAACCCTTCTATGTTCTATATATCGAGACGGTACGATAAATATAAACATATTATCCATTATTTTCACTCATCATTCCCACTGTCATGAAATTCAGTCCACATCTCATTCTTTCAGATTTGCAAATGACGTCAGCCAATATTTTTTCTGCTTGAACAATGTAATGTGAAGTTTTTATGACGTCAATCAAACGTCCATGACGGAGTTATGACCATTATTTATTTCACCTATAACTGTCCCATCTTACATTACAACTAACATTTTCAAACCAATTGCTGGTGAAACTCATTAGCTTTGCTTCCAGCATTGTTTATGGTGTTCCTGTAGAACACTAAGAACACTGTGAAGAATGTAGATATTATGAAAAAATTCTATATAGCAACTCCTTCATTATTCACAAGCTCAGTGGCTGCAGCCATTCCAGTCGAGGAAGACGACCTATTTGTCCTAAAGTAGTATCTAAATGTTAGAGGTAAGTAGCACCTTTTAGTTATGAGATAGTTTTATAAGCTTTGGGAGGGTGTGGATACAAGCAATTAAATTGCTTTTCGGAAAAGCAACCGGAAGGAGTGATGCCGAAATCTGAGATAGAGAACTAAACTCAACTTAGATTATACCTCTTAAACGCGTAACCATCCATACCATGAATGCAAATGATTGCGTGCCTTAATCAACATGAAGCTGCAATCAAGAGACAGAGGTACATGAAAGGTGGTTTTGAGCCATATCCCACAGATAAGTCCCATCCCCATTCATGAAGAAAGCAGCGAGCTACTCATGACTATACTCTGTAACAAAAACTGTAAACATAAGGAGACCCGCTTAAGGAACTCAGCGCACTTTGAATCTCTCAAATGAGCTGAAGTCTCTGCTACGCGAACCAGAGCAGGATAGTGAAAAATAGAGATTTTATTGCTCTCGCTCTAGAAACCTGGTAATTAACGAGATTACAACTGATTCACGTAGTTCTTTCATGAACACATCGCCTCTATCTAAAAGGATAAAAGGATAAAGCTCCCAGCGTTGATCAATCCCTCAGGAATGCACCATGCATTCGACTTCATTAAGCACCGTTTTGAGGTAAGTGAATTCACATGTGGCCTTCAGGATCGCCCGCGGCGACCTACTGATGTATCGAGCCAGTGCTGCTATCCTTCCAGACAAGTCCGGTACTAATTTATCGATCCCAGAGGGATGGAAGGCTTGGTGGCCCAGGAGCGCAGAGATCGATTCCATGTGCTCGTCACAGTGGTGATTCCAACCACTGCGCCACTCGCGCTCTCATCGTCTCTATTTAGATCAGGAAAATATTGTGGTGAGTGAGTAGTTATCCGCCATGTTTTGTATATCGAAATATTTCAGAAATCGGTTCACATTAGCAGCACATAAAGGTAATATTTATTAGAACTGACTAGGCACCACGTAATCAGTGATCAGTGAAGTCTCATTAAAAATAAACTGAAGAGAAAAAAATAGTCACAAAGATAACCGTCCAGCTTCTAGAAGAAATGCTTGTTGCCGAGAAAGCGTCTTGGATAACTGAGGTCCAGAGTGCGATGTTTTGTCGACTGGCCATTTTCTGCTCCACATGCACGAATCTCCCGACCACTTGCTTTAAAACCACAAAACATAGGAAAGAATAGAGAAAAATAGAACTAAAATTAAGAAGTGTTAATTTTCAAACATAGAGGTAGATACGGACCACAAAAAATGAGGAAATAAAAATAGTTATTATACTACGTGGCCACGGATCTCACTCATATGGGGATTTCGAGCCGGGTAGTCGCGAGGCTACGTGGCGCGTCCCCAGATGGAGGATAGGTGGTTAATCGCAGATCAAAAGCGACTTTTGCTTCCCTGAGACGCCGCAGATGGATCGAGGGGATGGATTCCCTGTTTCTGCTGCGCCGATTCGGCACATACTTTCTGTATTTGCTAGGCGTATTCATGAATGCGTGTGTGGGTACGTTCTCGTTTTATGCGGATTGTATTCTACGAGTCAACTCAGACAAAAGCCTGCAATCAAGTGAGAGGGAAGTATATGGGAGGCGGTAATGAGTCGCCTCCAACAAATAAGCTTCATGTCCACTCTAGGAGAGCCTGGCAAGCTACCCATGAGTTTAACCAGCCCCCACGTTCAGAGCCCAGCAAGCTATACGTGGGTATCAAATATGATAAACACAGTAAAAAAAAAACGGGCCTCATTCCCCTGATGCCGAAAGAGCCCCCAATTTCGCAGCGTTGGGGAGGACGAGTACGGAGAGGCTGCTAAAATCTCAGGGCCAATGAAAAGTGCCTGGACCAAAAATAATGGTCACGATCTGTATCTACAATGCACGTACACTTGCATCCGAGTCCTCGATGTAAGACGTGCTCATGCAAGCAAGAATGATAAGCTACGACGTCATCTGCCTGGCCGAGACGAGACGACGCCACCCATTCAACGCTGCCTATGACACTGGAGAAGAACTGTTCCTCGGAACATGCGACAGTATAGGCGTAGGCGGCGTCCGCGTTCTCGTCAACACGAGTTTGTCCATGAACATCGATTCATTCGAGCAGCTTTCAACCCGAATCGGACGTTTACGATTAAAAAGATGTGGATCAACATCGGCTTTAACAATCTTCGTCGTTTACGCTCCAGCATCAAAATATGACGAAGAAGAAGTCGAAGCGTTCTACATGGACTTGGAGAGGCTCTACAGAGAAGGCCATACATTCTTCAACGTCATCATTGGAAATTTCAATGCCAAGATCGGACCAAGAAGATCGTCTGAGGAACGGCACATTGGGACCCACGTATTAGAATGAAACGAACAGGGTGAGCGGCTCTCTGAGCTTATCATGGCGACAAAGACCATCCATCATAGTAAATAGGAAGTTTTGCCTAACCGATTTCGCTGTTGTCCCAAAATTTTACACGGGATCAGACCACCGTCTCCTTCGTGCAAGATTTTATTTTTCGCGGAAAGGATAAAAAGCTGCAAAATTCAAAAACCGATGTCCCAGAACCACCACAAACTGGGACTTATTCAACTCATTAGTCGGCTGTTGGGAAGATGCCGTTGTCGACAACATCGACGAGGAATATGATCGGCTCATTGAACATCTTCACGTTAGAGCCATGAAAGCTGAGAGCTCGAAGGTCACCAAGAGTCGTCTGTCTCAGGTATAACACCAGACATTAGCCAAGCGGAACGAATGCTTGCGGACTTTGGTAAAGCGTGTGGAAAGATTGGTCTTCGACTAAATCTAAAGAAAACGAAGTTCATGAAGAACGGATTGTTTTCGTTTGCCCCATTCACACTCAAAGGAACGAATATCTCCGAATGCTCCAGTTATGCCTATCTAGGTCGGGAAATCAACATGATGAACATGAAATCAACCTAGCTCCAAGTTAAGCAAGAGAAAACGAGCGGTTTGGGAAGCTTACAGGAACATCGAGGACGTAACGAACACAATACAGAACACCCGACTTCGTGCTCATCTTTTCGACTCAACGGTTCTTTCTACCCTAACGCATGGGTCAGAAACCTGGTCGCTGCGTGGGCGGGATGAAGGATCACTCAGCGTTATCGCCTTAGTGACTGGATTCCTCGGGATGTCAAATGTACTAAAGGAAGACCACCGACCCGATGGTCAGAGTTCTTCACGAAGAGCCTAGAAGAAAGATATGATGGTCGACGAGTCGCTAGAACAATCAGAACCCGCTGGGCTACTCTTGCACGCGACAGGGAAAATGGAAGATTTACTGGCATCTGTTCGCGTCACTCGATGATCAATGAGACTACAGTGATACAGGTGATACTACGAGGAATCTCGATCTGGTTACTCGCAAAGCTAAACAGTCGTTTCCCTGCTAAGAGGACGTTTAGAAGAAGGCCAAAAGTGACCAGGTTCTTAACCTAAGACTCTTGTAAAGTCTCTTCCTGATTGATTTACAAACCCTGCATAGCCTTACTCACACATTTCTGTGTAGGTGCATTTACATATGCACAAATTGCTGATTTTCTGGAAGATGCTACTACAAGAAGAAACCGTTCAGAAACAAGAGTTTGCTCCTACTACCATGACGCTCGATGACACTTAACTTCAACAGCTTGTCGTCTGTATATCCCGAATGCGTCGCTGAACAAGTTTAACCTTTGCAAAATCTCTCTGGATAATTACCCTCGCATTTAAAACCCTTGGTAAGCTTGAAGACCAAGGAAACAAAACAGGCGCTGGCATTTGATGCTCTGAAAGAAAAGCATCTAATCTCCGCTTGGACGTTAAGCTCAACTGGTCGTTAGATGTAGTCAGAACGTAGAACGGATGTCCTGCTGAAACAAGGTTGAAGAATTAAAAAATGTGAGAAAATGGTGGCTTCCCGATATCCAAAATGCCCTGTCAGGTCTCATAGTTATTGTTTCAGAACCAACAGCTATCATCTGTAGGAACTGTGTTTCTACTAGGACAATTTCAAAAAATGGTAGTGCTGCAGGTTTATACGACGGGATAAAAATAGGATAGAGTAGGATTGTCTCTTCAAACATAGCAATTATGGACACGGCTTTGTTTAGCAAACCTTTGTTGCTAGATTTGCTGAACTTGAGGTTGACAAAATATGGTCGGACACTAGGTCCGTTAACAATTCTTAGGCTTTTTTCGGGAATTTACTCCTACAGCCATTATAAAACTACATAAAAAAATCCTAGATCTATGCATTTTTCACTTTTTCATACCTATTTTCATAGACATTTGCTCCTTCTGCTTCTATTTTTTTTTTTGAGAACCTGTTCACACTTCAATCGGGTTCCTTTCATGCACAACATAGTTGTTTCAAAATGCTATGTACGATCCAAATATACGAATCTTATATAAAAAGAACAATGACGAAATATGGACGCAAGTGGCCCAGTGATCGGAAGTGGTATGCAACACAGACGTGGAATCGATCCCAGAGCCATTAGCCCACCTGGCCTTCCATCCCTCCGCCTTCGGAAAATTGCTACCAGACTTGTTTGGGAGGATAGCAGCACTGGTTCGATAAATCGGTGGCGTACCGCGAGTCGTTGTAAAGGACAGATATGCATTCAATCAGCTCTAAACGATGCTAAACGAAGTTGAATGCATGGCGCATACCTGAGGGAATGATCAACGCCGCGAGCTTTATCCTTTCCATTATTTAACGCCCAAATTATAGCATAACACAATAGTGGTAATATTTAATAATAATCCAAAGAAAAAAATTGCTGCTATATTTCCTCTAGTGCAGAAACATTTCACCAAATTCTATAAATTCTTCAAATATGCGTCAAAATAGTGACCAGCTTGAAAAATCTGAATCTGGCTGAAAATTCGAAAGAGGGACACTCTTTCGTTGAATTCAAAGCAATGCTGCAAAAATTGGAAGTAAATTTACTTTTAGAATATTGACGCGAAGGAAAAGCGACAAAAAATTTTCATGTAAAGGGAATGATTAGGTGTATATTTTGAAAAGACATTGGTGATAGAAAATATTCATAATCACGAAATTTTATAAAAATACCTCTGGTTCAGCCGGTGTGTGGCAGACTTTATCGCGTTCCACACCGTTCACATAGCGTCCGAAAACATTCGTGCCAGCGATCAGGCGGCAGCGCCTGTCCTGCCTCGGACAACTCGCCCTCATCCCCAAACCGGCAGCCAGTCGATTGAAACTCTTCAGCATCTCAAAACCAATTCGTTTATTTACGATACTTTTCTAAAGACAGTCATTTCAGAAAAATACCTGACTATGATAATGGGTTGAAAAACTTGTCACAAAAAAGCTTTTGTAACGTATTAAGTGTAGAGAACAGCGTTTTTTGAACCATGTTTTGCACAAAATCTGTGTTGAATAATCTTTTGACACGATACAAAAGGGACAAGATATGTACTCTCTTCGGGAAAATAAAGTCGCAGAGTGCATGCATGGAAATGGATACATAGTCTGTTGATCTTCCGCAATCCAATGTAAAAATTGCCATGAATTTATTCGAAATAGAACTATTTAGCAGTTGATTTTCTGCTGCACTAGATTTTTCAAACTGATTCTTCTACTTCGTGCTTCCAAGTCAAAGGTAGCTGAACAAAAATGCTTGAGAAAATCTTAAGTTCCCAGGATCGACTCTCTATTAACCTCGGCATTGGCTTACGAATGAGTCGTTTTTTTCTGTATGTGTTATTGAAGCGTTTGACATAGTAAATTGCATACCACTATACCCTTCCAGGCTCTGAGGAAGGCGATACTTCCGAAACGTCAACTACCATTGTGTTATACGCGTATTACTGTATGAAAATCTTAGGAACGAAGTCGTTGATCTTATTACCGTATGTGCTAAACGTTCCAAGAGAGCCACATAGATAACTAAGTACCCAACCATTGGTTTCGAAATAATTCAACACAATAAATCTGGCGATGAGATGAATAAACCTGGTTTTCAAGCCTATGTTGTGACCATATGTATTGAAATGAATGTGTACGATGAGGATCAGACGGGACAGAATGCTTTGACTGCGGTTCGTTTCTTTTCCAGCTCTTTTTTCAATGGACCGAGATTTCCTGCCGTTTTTCAATCAGTATCACCTGTATCACCTGTAGTCCCGTTGATCGTCGAGTGACTCGAGCGGGCGCCAGTAAATCCTCCATTTTTCCCTGTCCCGTGCAAGTCCAAGTGGGTTCTCCTCGCTTTAGGGACTTGTCGAGCATCATATCATTCTTCTAGGCTTTTCGTGAAGAACTCTGACCATCAGGTGAGTGGTCTTCCTGCAGTACGTTTGACATCTCGAGGAATCCAGTCACTAACGGCTTTTGTCCATCGGTTATCATTCATACGCATTACATGTCCGGCCCACCTTATCTTCAACTGTTTGGCGTATAGAAAAAAAGTATAGGCGTATAGAGGCGTATTTTCAATCAGCACTCCATCTACACGTAATGCCACACGTAATCGACGAAAAGCTACTTTTTACGTTACATGGTTTACGAAAAAGTTCTTCGTATAAGTTTGCCCTAGGAAATGAGATTGTTGCTTCGTGTTCGATCCCATTATTTCCAAAAATGAGTGGAAACGCAGAAAATCTACAGAAACGTCGAATGGTGAGGCTTTCGATAAAAACACGAATCACAAAAGCTTCAAAAATATCGACAGATATATGGGATTTATGGAAATTGTAAAGTCGAGAAAAACCTGTAGAATTTGTAAATATACAGAAATTACGGAAAAAAAGCATAAAAGACTGCATTATGTAGTTGAAGCACGAAAAAGGTTATTTTTGGATACATAACGAACTATATGCGCTGTGAAATACAACCACAATGAAGCTGAGATATTTGCAAAACTCCTGACCGCAGGCGTCTGCAATAGGGGTCGAACACGCTGTAACCTTTTCGAGGTTAACGCGTTCACCACCAGATAAAAAACTGGAAAGAGAAAGAGCTCAGAGAAAGGCGAAACGAAGAACCCGCATGATGTGACAGTAAACCCATTAGCCCCCGTGAAGGGTAATAGCGTGTTCGACTCACACTATAGACACCTGTGGTCTGAAGTTTTACGAATATTGTCGTTGTATTTCACGTAATATCTTGCCATGAAAAATTTTAGTAGACAGTAAGAGATAAGCTAGCATTATATGCATTGTAAGGGCGCGTGTGGTAGAGTGGTTGCAGGCGCCACTGCGACACACACGTGGAATCGATCGCCGCGCCTATGGCCCACCAAGCCTTCCATCCCTCCGGAGTCGGCAAATTGGTACCAGACTTGTTTGGGAGGATAGCTGCACTAGCTCGATACATCGGTAGACCACCGCGAGTCATTGCAAAGGCCAGGTATGCATTCAATCACCTCCAATGATGCTTAATGAAGTCGAATGCATGGCGCACTCCCCAGGAATTGATCAACACCGAGAACTTTATCCTTTTTTATATGCATTGTGTTCAAGCCGCACTCGGCTAAAATTTAGGCGTAGTTAGACAAAATGTAGCGCAAGTGCAATAGTGGCCAATACTGCGTCATATTTAGTCGCTTCGTTACAGAAACTGCGAAGAAAAAGGGAAAAGTATGTCTAGCCGGAATAACTTCATGGTAGAATATGAAGAGTACTTTGTCGGAAAAAATTGGAAACTCGAAATAGAATTTGTGCGCTCCAACAAAGTTCGGTATGAGCTTTATCACTCTGGTTCAGAATTTAAAGTGAGAAAGTAATTCCAGAAACGCATGAGATGCATACAAATCATAACAAGATAAGTATCATATCGGGATTTGCGACACATGTGACTCGTATATGACTCATAAAACGTGTTATGTGACAGTGCTCTCTTATAGAGAATGTGTTGTACGAACCTGAATTGCAGGGATATCGACATCGTATATGGAACTGTTGGCAATGCCAGCCGAGATGAACACATCCGATGCTATGCAGCTGAAAAACATGGTCTTCATCAAAGACTGTGGGAATAGTAATTGCATCAGCCGTAGCTAAGCAGTTACTTAACACAGGAATACTCTCGTATGCTTTCCAAACATCTTGAATACCACAGTTATTTTTAACTCGAAAGGAGTGGTTAAACAACGAGTTCACAGCATCGATCATAAGAATATTGTGGTAAACTCATATTGTTTTCTATAAAAATAAGCATAGAACACTTTGAAACACTGGGAAGGTGGGTGCCTTGTCCTTCGTGAAGGGAGAATAAACGGACCACAAACCTCTCACGCGAATTTCACAATGAAAACCTCTGAACTACGTATACGTAAAACCACGTAAAATAATAGCAGAATTCCCTCACTGGTGTTCTTGCTACTGTTTATTTCATTTTGCTTTAACCTACAAAAGCAACAATGAAAAATCGTCGTTTTCTTTCGCAGCAATCGCGAGGTTGTTAAACTATACCAGTCGTTAACCGTACGCGACTCTGAGCAGCTGTTCTTCCTCGGTGGAAGACAGGTGAAAAAACGGCTCTCAAGAAGACAATTCTACCGAAACGTCAGCTACGATTGCGTTGTATGTGTGTTATTGTATGGAAGTAAACGTATGCTGCTTAACAACTTCGCGATTGCTGAAAAAGAAAACGACGATTTTATAATCCAATGTCGAGGTTAATAGAAAGACGATCCTGGGTACTACAAATGAAAAGTTTAATAGAGAGCAATTGGTCAGAACCAACTCAAAAAGGTCGGAATTGAATAAATTTCCACTGCATTCCCACAAGACTGTTCGGCTGCGTGGCATTCACCATCACTCCAGGTATTTGTTCTACTACCTTCCTGTGGCTTCAAGTGTTTCTACATACCGAACTCAGATGTGCTGTGGACGTTCATGCCCCAGTAGAACAAACAAGCTAATGAATTCAGTATTTACACTCGACCGCTCAGTTAATTGTAAAGTTATGCCATAAGTAAGTAAAAGAGAGACGATATTATAAAATCACTAATATTTTGCGAAACGGAAGACCTCTTAATGAACACAAGATTTTTCATGAGGCCAGTGTATCGGAACAGAAACGGCATTAAAAAGGATAAAGCTACAGGTGTTGAGCAATCCACGAGCGATGCACCATGCATTCGACTTTACTAAACATCGTTGGAGGTGACTGAATGCACATCTGGCCTTTTTGCCATGACTCGCAGTGGCCTATCGATGTATCGAGCCAGAGCTGCTATCCTCCCAGACAAGTTTGGTACCAATTTGCCGACTTCGGAGGGATGGAAGGCTTGGTGGGCCATGGGCGCATGGATCGATTCCACGTGCGTGTCGCAGTGGCGCCTCCAACCACTGCGCCACATGCGCCCATCCATACACGTATACTCGAACTAAAACTTTCAGCGATTTTTCTGGTAGAGTTACTGAGGTGTTTGGGCGAGTGACTATACTACAGTCAACTCGACATTTCTAGGCCCTGAAAAAGACGAAATCCGCCAAGATGTCAGCTTTTTTATGAATTAAAATTGAAGTAACAGCCTCGTGTGTGCTTATCAAAAAGACCATGAATTTTGATTGAATTATTGATCAATACCGAGGTTAAATGGAAATCGGTCTTAGGAATTTCAGTCATGCAATTAAAAAAATGCACGAGAGGCGGTTCGAAGCTTTCTCCAACAAGTAAGCTCTATACGTATTGCTCAAAAGTTGGGCAAAGCACTTTTGAACACACGAATATTGAATGAACTGATAACTAGATTACTTTTACGGTTGGAAATAGTCAACCAATGTATGACTCCCCTGCATTCGCAACGCAGGACTTAAAATCGAATGACGTGGTCGAGTTGTAATACACGAACTTGGTGAAATCCAGCAAAAAAAGGCTATATCTTCTACAAAGCCATGAACAGCGAATTCGACGTCAAAACTAGAGCCCAGACAACGTCTGTAGGACTTCATATCATGAGCTACAGACTGGAATGAAACAAAGCGAATAAGCCAATGAGTGTGTTTACCATGATGAGCAAAACGGTTTCTCATGGTAATTCACAATTACTGAAGCCGTCTTTCATTGTTGGTCGTCGGAGTCGCCAAAAGTCAACCGAACTTTTTAGATTAGATAGGATGTTATCGCTTCCATCCAACTGAATAAGTCATCGTAAATTGAGTTTTTTGTAACGTTAACGGCCACTTAAACCATATCGTTATCAACAAAATCGCTACGACTGGCTTCTACAACACTACCATGATAATGCTTTGAAAACTGCCTGTTTGGACTCAGCAAGAGACATGCCTCTGAAAACATTTGAATTGTCCGCCAATGTGAAGACCAGAAAGCAACAGTTTACTGAACTTTTAAAGAAGTGTAGCGGAGGAAGAAGACCTTATGAATTTAACAGCAGTATATCCTCTGAAGAAGGTACAGAATTTGGAAAAAGCATTCGCACTGAGCACCGAGACTTGACAATTACAAACCCAAGAAGACCGCCCAGACGGAGGTGGCCGCTTATAAGTTTACGTTCGGATGTGGCTTAAGAATCTCCTCTCCTCAGCAACATATTTGTGCTGAGGAATTTTCTTCCGAAATCTGTGAAACTGCAGAAACAAGAGCAATAAAGAAGACCATCCATGGCTTCTACTTCGATAATTTAAAATCTATCTTTAACTACCACTATTTCAGGTTAGAAAGGATGTTTATGCACAAGTTCTTCCTTTCGATGTTGGAGATTATATCTCACCACAGCAAATCCTACAGCACCCAGAGCGCATAGGATTAGACTACAACATCTGAATAACCTACCGCCAATTTTCTTCAACAAAGTCGCTTGGATTTTCAAATGCTACCTATCAAAATGAAAACGTTCTCAGTGAGTGAAAAACGAGCAAAATCGTGTCCCACAAATTCCACTAAAAGAAAAAAAAACATTCATGAGAAACAGTTCGATCTCAGATACCCCACTCAAACTCATTTGAACGTGTCTCTCTGAGTAGTCCATTAAGATGTATCTAAGTTGAGAAGCCAACACAATGAACGACTCAGTTTTAAAGCTGAGAACAACGAATGAGATGCTTAGAAAGCTTTGAAAACCATCGTTAGTGTAGTACAGAGGGCAATAAGCTGCAAAATCTGGAAACTACGTAAGGAGGATGAAGGACCACCCAGCACTATCGCGAGTGTACTCGAGAGGACGATGTTTTAAGAGTACTTTGTATCACGTAAATGAGCGAACCCATGTTCCACTTTATGTCATTACCAATTATGAAAGATCACTGACCCTCTATAAGCGAAAAAGTATAAAGTCAAGTGGACCAGATACTTGACAACTGATAGGCAAGAGCCGCCAGCGTGCTAGTCGCAAGCGATATCAATTGCACCAAATACAACAAATAAAATAGATATCTACATGAATAATCCTTTATGTTTTTGTTCAGCAAATATGAGGCGTTATTTTATTTCTCTGTTTCCGTTTTCTCTTTTTTCTCCTTTCTCTTTTTCTGCTTTCTCTTGCTTATTCTCTATTTGATTATGGAAGTGTTTATCTGGGTAGATTGTAATCAATTGACCTTTCCAGGCTCTGAAGAAGGCGAAATCCGTCGAAACGTCAGCATTTCCGTAAAGAAAAAGAATAAAATAACACCTCGTGCTTGCTAAACAAGAACATAAAAAATTGGTAGATCGAATCCGAGGTTAACAGAAAGTCGGTCGTGAGAATTACTACATTACTAGAAGCAAAATTTAATTATCATCAGGATCCTTAAGCAAGCGGAATACACACACTCAAATAAAGAGAACGACGATTTTAGTGTCGTGCGAATGAAACATATTACAAAATGTGGGTCCTTGAAATACCAACTACGGTGACTCATAACAATGTAGTTACAATATAATATGATAAATAATGATTAATATATGATTAAAAAAACATATAATATGATATAATAATCAGAATGCAAAAGTGGGAATGAAAACTCTCTCGAGTTTCCTGAACGTTGCGAATTTCAAAAAGTAGAACCTACCTAGTTTCAGCCATACCATGCCATTGAACGAAAAAATGACCATTCTCCTTTCCTTCTTTCTGAGCTTCTTCATCGGCTAGATCTTTTAGCACTGTGTTTACCCACTGTAACAAGCAGTCATAACGGTGTTACTAGTAAAAAATTCTCTAGTTATCATAAAATATAACGAAGTAGATTCATGTGTCTTTTCGATCGTTGTAAAATTTCAGCACATACATAGCATAACTCGAAACAGAAAACAAGCAAACAAAACGGCTAGCGTGTGGATACGTCAAGCATTAGCGCAACGTTTAGGTACATCGTGCTCACTCTTCACACAAAATAGCACCGACTACGAGGTGAACAGCTTCTTGAATCTCGACTCGAGGCCGTTAAAGAAGCGGCGAAAGGATTTTTCAAAAGTTGGAAGGATGAAAATGATACGGTCTCAGCTACACGCAGAATGTCAAATTGTTTTCCAGCACAGCGAAGCCATCCGTTAAGGAATCGTTGAGTCCAAGTGCGATTGAGCTCTGTTCTATAGGAGACAGAGTCAGACTTTTTCCCAGCATCAATCACGTTCCAAATTCTATAAATAACAACTTTTCAAGCAGGTGAGGCGGAAGAGACTGGAAGGTCGACATATGATTCATTTCCGTTAAATAATGCGGTTCTTTAAGATATGACTTTGCAGTATCTGGACAGATGCCATTCAACTAGTGAAAACAACGACGTGATTCGTTCAAGTCGTATATAGTTCTCCCAAGATTCTATTTCATCTATTGCCACTGGTGAAAAAATTCCGGTTCTGATGTTTAGAAATTAAGAAACTTATCTCTCTACCGGAAAGCCGGCTGTTGTGAAGATGCTGTTGTCGATAACATCGACGAAGAACACGATCAGCTCATTCAACATCTTCACGTTAGCGTATAAAAGCTGAGAGTTTGAACGTAACCGAGAGACGTCGGTCTTCAGAAACACTGGAGCAGATACGCCAACGCGGAATCGAACGAGCTGCAGGCCACTGTGAACTAACGTCCGAATTTGCAAAACAATGCAGAAAGGCGATAAAAGAAGATCTTAAAAAGAGAAGAGCAGTAGTAATGGTCGAAGCTGCAGAGGCCCGGAAAAGAATTCGCAAAGGCCACCGAAGCTTCGCCAGTTACAAGACCAAGATGATTGCACTCCGACGCACAGACGGAACAGTTACAGCATCCAGAAGGGCAATGGAGAAAATCATCCACGATTACTACTCAGATCTCTTCGATAGCCACGTCCACCTTCCGTCGTATGAAATAAACGAGGATGGATATGTTGTACCACCGGTTCACCCTTCCAAAATCCGATATGCCATTTCGTCGGTGAAAAATCAAACAGCATTAGGTCCGGACAGAACAAGATCTGAACACCTGAAGTACCTTCCACCAGTCCTAGTAAGCATACTGGCTCGGCTCTTCACGAGTCACCTGTCTGAACACAAGGTACAAGAAAGGTGACCTCTACGATATTGGCAGCTAATGCCCTATCCAGGATCGACTTTCTATTAACCATGGCATTGGATTAGGAATTCGTCGTTTTCTCTCTCAGCCATCGCGAGGTTGTTAAAGAGCATACGTTTACTTATGCACCATAACACACATGCAACACAATCGTAGCTGACGTTTCGGTAGAATCGCCCTATCTGCTGGCTGTCTGTCACGTAAAAATTTTCACTCGAGTCATCCTGTACGGATTGACAGAACACTGGACGAAGGGCAGCCATGCCAACAAGCAGGATTTCGAAAAGGATTTAGTACGATGGACTACATCCACACGATAACTAGACTCACTGAAGTATCGCGAAAGTATAAAAGACCGCTCTATCTCACTTTCATCGACTTTAAGGCCATATACTCAAATGAGATACAAGCAGTTATGGGAACCCTTGATAGTCAAGGATTGCTACTCAGCATATAAAAATTCTTCGTGAGCTTTACAAAAATTTCACAACCAAGATATCACCATTTTATAAACGATATTACCATTGACGTCATAAGAGGGGTTAGGCAAGGCGATACCATCTCGCCAAAATTATTCACCGCAAACCTCCAGAACGTCATGTGAACATTGGAATGGGATAATATGGGAGTGAAAATCGACGGCCGGCAATTACACCATCCTCGCTTTGTTGATTACACAGTCGTTATAACAGCAAACATTAGTCAAGCAGGACGAATGGTTGCCGACTTTCATAAAGTCTGTGGAAAAAATGGTCTTAGACTGAATTACACAAAAAAGATCCTCAAAAGGAGCGGATTGGTTTCGTATGCTCCATTCATTCCCAAAGGAACGAGTTTCTCCGAATGCTCCAGTTCCGTCTATCTAGGCGGAGAAAGCAACATGATGAACGGCTAAGTACCGGAGTTGAGCAGAAGGAAACGAGCGGCTTGGGGAGCTTTCAAGAGCACCGAGGATGTAGTGAAGAGAGCAAAGAACACCCGACTCCGTGCCCGCCTTTTCGACTCAACGGTACTCTCTGCGTTAACGTATGTGTCAGGAACCTGGTCGCTGTGTAAACAGGATGAAAAATCACTCACCGTTATACAACGCGCAGTCGAAACGACGATGCTTGGAGCATCCCGTGTCACGCAAGCAAGAGATGGGATCCGAAGTTTCGACCTGCTTCAAGGATCAAAAGTCAAAAATGCCTTTCACTACGCCAAACAGTCGAAGATAAGATGGTCCAGACATGAAATGCCTATGAATGACAACAGATGGACAACAGTCGTTAGTGGCTGGATTATTGGCGATATTAAACGCACTGCAGGAAGACCATCGACCTGATGGTCAGATTTCTTCACGAAAACCTAGAAGAAAGGTATGATGCTCAACGAGTCCCTAGAGCGAGCAGAACCCACTGGGCTACTCTTGCATGCGACAGGGAAAAATGGAAGATTTACTGGCATCTGCTCGGGTCACTCAACGATCAACGAGACCACAGGTGGTACAGGCGATCGCTCGACCAGTGAAACACAAGGAAAAAAAAATTTGCGACCGGCATTTTTACTCCACGGATCTCCTTCATATGAGGGATCTCGAGCCGGTTAGTCGCGAGGCTACGTGGCGAGTCCCCAGGTGGCGGATAGGGGGTTAATCGCGGACCAAAAGCGACCTTTGCTTCCCTGAGATGCAGGTGGATACAGGGGATGGACTAGCTGTTTCTGCTGCGCCGATTCGGCACATACTTTCTGTATTTGCTAGGCGTATTCATGAATGCGTATGTGGGTACGTTCTCGTTTTATGCGGATTGTATTCTACGAGTCAACTCAGACAAAAGCCTGCAATCAAGTGAGATGGAAGTATATGGGAGACGGTTAGGAGTCGCCTCCAACAAATAAGCTCTGTGTCCACTCTGGCACAGCCTGGCAAGCTACCCGTGAGTATAACCAACCCCCACGTTAAGAGTCCAGCAAGCTATACGTGGGTATCAAATATGCTAAACACAGTAAAAAAAAACGGACCTCGCCTCATTCCCCTGACCTCGAAAGAGCCCCCAATTTCGCAGCGTTGGGTAGACGAGTACGGAGAGGCTGTTAAAATCTCAGGGCCAATGGAAGCTGCCTGGATCAAAAACTATGGTGACGATCTGTACCTACAACGCACGTACACTTGCGTCCGAGTCCTCGATAGAGGACTTGCCCATGCAAGCAAGAATGATAAGGTACGACGTCATCGGCCTCGCCGAGACGAGACGACGCCACCCATTCAACGCTGTCTATGGCACTGGAGAAGAACTGTTCCTCGGAACATGCGACAGTAGAGGCGTAGGCGGTGTCGATGTTCTCGTCAACACGAGTTTGTCCATGAACATCGATTCATTCGAGCAGCTTTCAACCCGAATCGGACGTTTACGATTAAAAAGATGTGGATCAACACCGGCTTTGACAATCTTCGTCGTTTACGCGCCAACATCAAACTATGACGAAGAAGAAGTCGAAGCATTCTACATGGACTTGGAGAAGTTCCACAGAGAAGGCCATATATTCTTCAAGGTCATCATGGGAGATTTCCATGCCAAGATCGGACCAAGAAGATCGTCTAAGGAACGTCACATTGGGACCCACGGATTAGAATGGAACGAACAGGGTGAGCGGCTCTCTGAGTTTATCATGGTGAACAAAGCCATCCACGCGACCTACACGATATAGGCAACTATCGCCCAATCTGCTTGCTGTCTGTCGTCTACAAACTTTTTACTCTAGTTATCCTAAAGAGGATTGACAGAACACTGGACGAAGGACAGCCATGCGAGCAAGCAGGGTTTCGAAAAGGATTTAGTACGATGGACCACATTCACACGTTAACAAGGCTCATTGAAGCATAGCGAGAGTAGAAAAGACCGCTCTGTCTCACTTTGTTCGACTTACAGTCTTTGATTCAATTGAGATAGAAGCAGTCATGGAAGCCCTTGATAGTCAAGGAGTCCCTACTCAGTACATAAAGATTCTTCGTGAGCTGTACAAAAATTTCACAACCAAGATTTCACAATTCTACAACGATATTAACGTTGACGTCAACAGAGGAGTTAGGTAGGGCGATACAATCTCTCCAATATTATTTACAGCCACCCTCAAGAACGTCATGCGAACATTGGAATGGGATAATATGGGAGTGAAAATCGACGGTCGGCAGGTCGGAAAACGAATAAATCTAAAGAAAACAATGTTCATGAAGAACGGATTGGTTTCGTTTGCCCCATTCACGCTCAACGGAACGAGTTCCAGTTATGTCTATCTAAGTCGGGAAATCAATATGATGAACGACTTAGCTCCAGAGCTGAACAGAAGGAAACGAGCGGCTTGGGGAACTTTCATGAGCATCGAGGATGTAGTGAAGAGAGCAAAGAACACACGACTCCGTGGCCGCCTTTTCGACTCAGCGGTCCTTCCTGCCCTAACGTATGGGTCAGAAACCTGGTCGCTGCGTAGGCAGGATGAAAGATCACTCAGCCTTATCCAACGCACAGTCGAAAGGACGATGCTAGGAGTATCCCGTTTCACAACTAAGGTATGGGATCCGAAACTCCGACCTGCGTCAACGATCGAAAATCGATGATGCCCTTCTTTACGCCAAACAGTCGCACATAAGGTGGGCCGGACACGTAATGCGTATGAATGATAACCGATGGACAAGAGCCGTTAGTGATTGGATTCCTCGGGATGTCAAACGTACTGCAGGAAGACCACCCACCTGATGGTCAGAGTTCTTCGCGAAGAGCCTAGAAGAGGTGCTCGACGAGTCCCAAGAGTGAGCAGAACCCACTGGGCTACTCTTGCACGCGATAGGGAAAAATGGAGGATTTACTGGCGCCGGCTCGAGTCATTCGACGATCAACGGGACTACAGGTGATACAGGTGATGATTCCAGCGACATGTTAACCTTGAGTGCCAAATAACTCATCTGAACATCCCATAAGAACACTTTAAATCAAACAAACAAAAGAAAACTTCCAAGTTCGGCAGATTAATTTTCTTACCAACCGAATATTTACGTATGAGATTTAGTGATTCCTGGTCCTAGCTAATTAAATTCCTCAATGATATATTGACAGTATAAAGGATAAAGGATAAAGCTCTGAGCGCTGATCAATATTCCTGAGGAAAGCGTCATGCATTCGACATCATTAAGTATTGTTTGGAGGTGATAGAATTCGTATCTAGAAAGTTTCTGGAAAGTAGCAAAGCATGCAGGATACTACCACAAGATTGCTGAGATACTTGCAAAGTTCCGGACAACAGGTGCCTGCGATGTGGAACGAACGCGCTATTGTCTTTTCCAGGAAGTAACGCGTTCGCCACCACACCACGCGGGTCCTTTGTTTCGTCTGTCTCTAAGCTAGTCCTATCGATCACTGCCATCAGCAATCACCGTCAGCGGGATTCATTTGGGGAGCTCAAATCGGCAATAGATCCAGTTAAGTATTAAGTTGAGGCTCTTAGTTATAATCACAATCTAAACCGTTTCATTTCTCCCCAGATCAATCCCGCTAACAGGTGATAGCTGATGGCAGAGATCGATAGAACGTGGTGAACGCGCTAGCCACTGGAAAGGGTAAGGGCGCGTTCGCTCCCCACCGCAGGCACCTGTGATGCGGAGTTTTGCAAATATCTCAGCATCGTTGTAGTCATACTTCGCATTATACTCAGCCATTAAAAATAGTAGGCAGCAAATAAAACGGTTAATCGTGGTTTTATTGTCCACATTTTGTGAAGCCAAAAAATTCAACGGGCTGCTTTTCGTCAGCACATCAAAAACGATGATTTAAAGCAATTATCGCCTCTGAAGCAAAAAACAGGTACCACATTGTGCGTTCCTTTTCTTTGAGAAATCAATTTATGAGTCTCAAAAAGATATTTCAGCGCCTAACTAACATGGAACATACTACGACAATTGTGAGCAGCATCTGCCAGTTGAAATTGTGGTTGGCAATCAGAAGGATGGTTCCTAAAGGAGGCATATGAACAGTCAAAACATACTAGCACGAATCTTGTGTTTCTTCGCCAAATCAACGTGAAAGTGGCACGGAGAACAGTGAAAACATTCCTAGTGTTATCACTTCAAATAACGGCCTCAAAAAATTGCTGCTATCCTGGTTTCAAACTTGAAAAGACCACATTTGAACGACATCCTACGACATCATTTTTACGCTCCATTTAGGTTCGCTTTCGGATGATCTTTTGAAATTCTGTGCTGTTTAGCCAGAGCAGAAATAGGTACACTGTCAAAAGCGAGGAAGATGACTAAGATATTAGCAACAGGTCTACACAAATCAGCAATTTCGTTATATGGAAATAGCGATGAAATAGTTACCCAATAACGGCGTATCTACTAGCGCCAGCTACAACAAGACTTCGCGACTTTGTGCTCTCCAGGAGAGCAGCGGCCTGAGAGCACACTTCACCATCAGATTCAAAGTGAGCGGCGGAATGGTGAATAGGCCTGAAACTAACTATGATGAAAATTAGATTCAAGACTGTCCAATTTTGCCGAAATTTCCACGTTTTTCACAAACAAAACATGTTCGTAGAGAAAAAGCGGGAATATATCTTTTTTATTCTCGCCTACTCTGCCAACGGTTTACTGCCTCATCGTGGTTGGAAAGTGTTCCTGGGTGTCGGGCTGCGATTTACAGCTGGTAGCTCAGCCCCTGGCAGGGTCTCCCAAACTGAGAAGGAGTTCGGCGTTCCCGTCAGGAAGCCTAGCTAAGAATAAACCAGTGCCAGGACCTGTCACCGTTCTGGTACCAAATCAGTCGCATGGTAACAAATCTCCCTCTAATACACAAAGGCCGTGACTGCCTGTGATCGTGACGACCTGGAGCAGAGTTTACCATGGCTTGACCTCGGGACTCCAGGGAGCCACAACAGCTAAACCAGCAAAATCCCGAAGAAGTGGAGATTATGCTGAGGTCCGCACAACCAGTGAGGACGTGCCATCCGAGTATCCAAGTAATTTTTATAATTAACGAAAGGAAACAAATGCAGGAAAATACATGGACAAAATAATGAAGGGATGAGAAGCGAGATACTGATGTTCATACAGGCAGCACAATGTTGCGGAAAATGAAAGAGGAGTATCTCTGATTGGGTAATGACAAAGTTTTGATGCCATAGGTTTCCAAAACAACCACATATTAATTCCAGATTAACTAGAACTCTTAACGAGAAGAAGTAACTAGAGTTAAACAACTTAGGGAATTAGTTAATTTTACTGTTACTATCAGTTTTATAAAGTAAATACATCTATTTTTACTTCGTATAAAACTAGTCGAAAGTGAGCATGCAGCGTAGTTATTGGAAGTTCCACGTGATGGCTATAATCGTTGGTTTAACCGTTTTTGTCTACTGCCTACTCTTTTTGATGGCAGGGTATATTGCAAAATATAACTTTAATGAAGCTGAGATATTTGCAAAACTCTGGACCGCAGGTGTCTATGCTGGGGAACGAACGCGCTATTGTCCTTTCCGGGGAGTAACGCACTCACCACCACACCATGCGGGTCTTTCGTTTCGCCTGTGTCTCAACTAGTTCTATCGATCTTTTTGCCATCAGCAATCACCCAACAGCGGGATTGATCTGGGGAGCACAAATCGGCAATGAACCCAGTTAAGTTGAGGCCCCAGTTATGAACACAATCTTAACCGTTTTCGTTTACTGCCTACTCTTTTTTTAATGGCAGGGTATATTGCGAAATATAACTTTAATGAAGCTGAGAGATTGATAGATCGAAAAAGATCGATAGAACTAGCTGAGAGACAGGCGAAACGAAGGACCCGCATGGTGTGGTGGTGAGCGCGTTACTCCCCGGAAAGGACAATAGCGCGTTCGTTCCCCACCATAGACACCTGCGGTCCAGAGTTTTGCAAATATCTCAGCTTCATTAAAAATCGTTGATTTAATCACACTCTTGGTTAAGTTGACGAAAAAAAAACCCCTGGTCATTCTGGAGTCGGAAAATTAGTTCCAGATCTACTGGTGAGGGACAAGACAGTGATTTTATACATTCATACGCCACCTCAAGGCAATGTAAAGGCCAAATACGCATTTAGTCACCTTTACGGTACTACAAACGGAAGAGCCCAATCTATAGTCATTTTAGTTAAAAGGCTCAATAATACTAGAATTTCACTGTTGTATAATCAACTTTAAGAAGCACGTATCTCATTAGTTCTTTTAGAGGACACAAGGTTCTTCCACAAGCCATTTAAAATGCCAAAAACACAACTGATTCTACTTTTCAAACCGACCGTGATTTAACATAGATGGTAGTAATTCCTCAGACTGGTAACTTTAGAAACGTTGATCAAATAAATACGTATATCAACCCTGTGTTAGACAAACAATCCGAAAAGATACTGACAACTGATTCTCTTCGAAATTACATCTATCACTGAGAAATGTCTTAGAACGTCACTACGGCCTTTGATATAATGAGTCATAAGAATATCAAAAAAAAAAAACCTTTTCTTGGGACCATTATTTGAACAATCACTTCCAGCCTACCTTCCTTTTCGTTTTAGTTTGCTAAAGTTTATTTAATTGGTCCAAAATTGACCCACCGTTGATACCATAATTTTGAGGCTATCACTGTATAACCCCACATTCGTGGGAAGCGATGAGTTTCATTTGCAATCAGCTCGTGGATTACACAGAAATGTCCCTAAAGATGAGAAGGACTATTTTTGATTCGAAAAAGTATAAGTGAACCAGGACTGTTCTTGTGAAAACCAATATTATAGCCGAGTAATGGGTAGGCTATCATTTTACACAAAGTTATTAAAGAGAGGATCTGCTAATGAAAAGATACAAACTTGGGTACTTGGATGGCCCACCTTCAGTGGCTTTGCGGGCCCCAGCATAACTTCCATTCTTTCCAGAATACTTTTGGTTTAGCTGTTGTGATTCCCTGGAGTATCGAGGTCAGCCAAGCCAATGTATGCCCAGGTTGTCACCACCACACGCAGTCGCCGCTATTGTGGACTAGAAGGAAATTTGCCACCATGCGACTAGTTTAATAGTAGGAGGGTGGTGGATTCTGCTATAAGTCTACTCCTAGCTGGACTCCCTAATGGGAGACTCTACTGGGGGTGAATCCCCACTGAACATCGCAGGCCGACACCCAAGAACATCTGGGTCCCAGCCACAATGAGGCGACATAATAGTTAATCTGCGCGGAAGGCGCACTATCCATAAATGCCATGCACAACACAAGTATAAGATCGCTAATTTGCCCGTGACCCTAATCAAGAGGTATTCGATACCTCCTGTTCGCTAAATTTGTTACCAGGTTACTTTTTTTTACTTATCATGGTCCGTCGTTAATCTACCGTGCGAATACGAAAACTCAACGCATTAGATTGGTTTCCTTGCAACCATCACCACGAAAGTCTTCGAACTTCTCACGTATAGGTTTAGCTGCTAGTTGAAAATTTTCGCCTTTTTTATTCATCTAACTGAATACTGGTCGAGTCCATTATCCTTGGAGTCTTGAGATAGCCGTGCTGAAGCGCTTCTACTAGGCCTGCACAGAGGGAGTTGATATGAAATAAGTCTGGTACCAATCTCCCGACCTGAGGGCAAGATAGTTTGGTGAGAAAGATCGAACGAGCACCGTGCTCGTAAAGAGCAACATCACTACGAGCGTGCTATCATTCCTTCTAGAGAAATTTACAGAACGCTCTAGGATGGTTGTTCCAGAGTTTTTATGAAGATTGACTTGACCGCCATCCAACGACCTTGAGAAAGAAGACAAGGAGCAGACGAGCACATGAAAGTACGAGAAGATTCGTGGATGAGAGATACAAAAAAAAACAGATTAAATAAAAGTTCTTTCGACTAGTTATTCATTTTCACATTCCGAAAGGCTATTCATGAATGATAAGGAAATATAGCAGTGCCCATCTGAACGACAATTCACAATAAGAGAATTAGTTTCCTGAAGTTTCGAGACAGTCAAGGCAGGCCATTCCTAAGTCACCGCAACTACCACTCAGCAACATTTGTAGATCCAGCCGAGTTTGCCACCATGTGACTATGTTTGTTTAAGGATAAAAGATAAAAAGGATAAAGCTCTCGGCCTTGATCAATCCCTGAGGGATGCGCCATGCATTCGACTTTTTATTAAGTATCGTTGGAGGTGAGTGAATGCATACCTGGCCTTTACAATGACTCGCGGTGGCCTACCCAGCTGAGCTTTTGCAATCGTGGGAATTTATTTATTTTTCGGTAACCTTGGTATTTATCATAGTTTAACACCAAAGAACGTGTTCCATCACGATACACCGATGAAGTCATAGTATTAACATGAAGGACAATGGATAAGTCGTTTGGCATTGATCAGATACGTCATGCATTTGACTTCATCGAAGACATTTAGAAGTGAGTGAATGTAAATCTGGGTAATATAGTGACTTTTAGTGGATTATCGTCGTATCAAATCAGTGCTGATACTCTCCAAGACACGTTTGGTACCAATCTGCCGACGCCAGAGGGCAATGAAGGGACCGGCTAACGCAAGGTGAGGGCTCGAACCAAAGACCACATGTATATTGTGCAACACCTCTACCAGCTGTGATACACGCGATCCTAGTATTGGTACAGCAAAGGCATATTCTTATTAAAACTCTTATTTAAAAAAAAAGATTAAACGCTGGCCATTAACCATGATAGTGCAAAAAATTATAAATTAATACAAAGGAGTGACTACGCGACTAATATCAATGTCATAGGAAACATTGGAAAAATAGTGGAATATTTGCTGATTTTAGGGACTTGAACTGCTCTATGTAAAATCTTCACCAGCATTCGCATCATATCCTATATTTTTCGTAATCCATCCCGACATTACACTGTATACCTAGCGAGTCAAAGAACTATCATTAATAGTGGTGTAAGCCTAAAATAATGCGTTCCCGCTCAATGAAACGATTCCTTTCCTTACATATCTTCTCACTGAGGTTCTATCCAACTATTTCGTATAACTATATTCCTATAGCAGAATATTGGCTTTTCCCTCAAAAATGAATGGAAGAGGAAATGATAAAAGGTAGCGCCCACATGAAAAGAATTCGATTACTGTAATTACGACGAATAGATGACAATTGGCGTAATCTAGTAGTACATGGAGGATAAACTATAGTCTTGCCTATAACCTTAATGAAAAAAAAGGTTAACTCTATTTGACACTCCTTTTTGATTCTAACGCTTTCGAATTTTTCGATGCAAAAGCGGAGTCAAATGAGTACTCCACGATTCCTCGATTTCTGCCGTTTTTTCCGGTACATGTGTGGACAAAGTTTATGCTATGTAACACAGAACCAAGCTTCATCGATACCTTATAAGTTATAAGAAAAATTCTGTTTCGGTATGTGATGTAGATCTTTGAAAAAAACGAGGTTGAAAAGATATAGAAGACGATAAAGCTCTAAAAGCTCTCGGTGTTAATCAACCCCTGAGGGATGCGCCATGCATCCGACTTCATTAAGCATCGTTGGAGGTGACTGAATGCATATCTGACCTTTACAAGGACTCGTGGTGGCCTGCCGATCTATCGAGCCGAGTCTATCCTCCCAGACAATCCTATCCCTTGCCGATCCTGGAGGAATGGAAGGCTTGATGGCCCATGGGCGCGGGAATCAATTTCACGTGTGTGTCACAGTGGCGCCTCCAATCACTGCGCCACACGCGCCCATAGAAGATGAATGAAGGTAAATTCATGAAGCTTAGCAAAAACTAAAACTGGAATCAATAACGATCACCTAGCAAGTCAGACATTACCTGAACAACAGATATAGTAACGTAGTTCTTCAAAGAACTGTAGCCGTCCATCAGACTGTCGTGCAGGCTATCAAATGTTGTCAGCTGGTAGATGAATGACACTAGCTGAAACATCATTACTGATGGTATCATTAGAATTGAACATGGGTGACGTACCATCACTAAGATCTCATTTTTGAGAAAGTCCAACAATATACTTCTTGTAAATTGTTAATTGCAGCCTCCATTCAGAAGTCAAGTACGTGTTCAGTTTATGAGTACATCAAGATATTTGATTTTCATAATATTATTAATGCGTCTAACGCCTGCAAATCATAGAAAGTCAATACAAAGCTTCCAGAATCAACAGCAATAGTACCCACTCAGTAACCAAGGCCGATTTCTCAGAATCCTTTGGCATGCATATCTCGAAATCACGATTCCAAGGAACACAAATTCCATCTCGACAAGCGGCATTTTTTCTCCGAAATAGAAAAAATCTTTGATAAAAACGCTTCTAACTCATTGACCACCGCTGTTCTTCGATAACTGCAGTTCTTGCCCATTTCAAGTTATCAGGAGCTCATAGAAGGAACTTATCGTTCTAAGTATATGTGAAAAATTTGTTACACTTCGACTTCGCCCCAAAATTTGGTAATTTAGATTTAATAGAATAGGACCGTCCTTTGAAGAAATTTATACACGAACTGAAGCAGCTACCAACATCAAAGATGTAATCGGAAAGACCATTATGCCAAATGCTACTTGTTCAAGCGCTTCGCTGTTCGAAATAAAAATAGGCCACAATACCCTAAAGTTTCGTCGTGACGGGAAAACTAAATCCACAGCTTTCATAAATTTCCACTCTTAGCAAAATAAAGTGTCCATTCCAATAGATTTTAGTTCTATTAATGAAGTTTTATGAAGGCTAATGTTTATGTTTTAAAGTAGAAAATAAGTTCGAGCGCCCATGTCCGATATATGACTCACATGACCGTGAATAGATTAATCATTCTATCCGTTACGAAATAATCCACAAAGTGCAATATCGTTCCGTGCGCTGAATAGTAAAAATAAAAACCATAAGAGACAAAGCGTTCGCCGTTGATCAATGTTTGAGGGTTGCGTCATGTATTCGACTAAACCAAGCATCGTTGAAGTGATTGAATACATACTCGACTTATATAACTTTCTAGAGTCACTAATTACTAATTACTAAGTAATTACTGATTTATCAAATCAGTGTTTTTGCCCTGCTAGATAAGAAGCCTTATACCAACTTAAGAGGGAAGGAGGAGTAGGTTTTTCGGTGGATGGAATTGGACCAACGACCACGGCGTGTATTGCAGGCTACGCTACCACTGCTGCAAATGTGGTGGAAAAATAAATAGATTTGTAACGAAGTGACTCAGAAATAACTTATGCGTACCGGGGACAACCAATCGCAATGAATCATTTCTGACAAATTTTCTTCTCAGCCATATATTTCGAGGCACAGAAGTTTTTGCTGTTGCGTTTGCAATCATTCGATAGCTTATCCAATAAAATTATCAAGTTATGGACATAAAGAAAACGAGGTCCGTTTCACATTTAATATTTTTTCAGAGAAAAAGAATCACTTTTGGACGAGTACATCCAAGTGATTAGAAACCTGGAGGGCATGGACGGCTCATCGTCACATCCCGCAATCCTTTCTTACACAAAATTTGTATAAAATTACAACCATTACACCTGTGTCCCCTTTAGTAATGTGGTTCGATGGTGAATGAATTCTTCATCGCAAAAGAAGAGTTAGAGATGTTCCAGAAGTAAAGAGAGATAAAGAAGAGACGAAGGTATACAGCAAAACAAGTACAACAAAAATGGTGTGGTCACTCGGTGAAGAGGAGACACTTTGGTCAGCATGACCCACATTTGATTCATCGCGTAAACTACTGAATATTGAGTGTCTTCGCATGCGCCCACCGCACAACCTTGAAGATCGCTGTCGATGTATTAATCAGATAAAGAAGCAGATAACAAGTTTAGCACACAGCTGGCTGTTTGAAATCAAAGTCACTGCTACAACTGATAACGTTTTGAAATTGTGATAATAGTATTATCTAGAACCACATCACACATTTCTTGGAATATGATCTATTGCCTTAGTACGGGACTAACACCAGGATTTTCCTTTAAGCCTAAACTAACCAAGCAATCACAGCCTAAAACAGTGAACGAATCGAACATTCGCATCAGAAAGTATGACTGTCAGCACAGTAGTACTACCAAAGCGAAAGTATTGTAAAAAGCGATAGTTGTCCAAAACGCCTTCCACCTACCTCTCTCATTTCGTCTTTTTCTTTTTGTGTTGGCAAATTCGATTCCCATTCTTGTATGGTCGTGGAGTTTGAACGAGTGAAAAATGATTCAAGGAACTTGTTCACTTCCACCATAGAATTGTTAGCCAGTAATGAGTAGGAATAGGTTCCCGTAACAAATAACTCAGTTAATAGATGAAATAGTATTTGAAAGAAGGAGTAGAGCTGCATTACCTAAAAGGAATAACTGATAATGAAAACTGTCTAATGAAAAAAAATGTGCTAAGAAATGACCAACAACGCAATTACTGTACCTTTCGGTAAAAGGTCGACATTGTTTCTAGAAGATTCCATGAAAGTGAGGGAAGGCTCTCTTTTCTATATCGTCGTACTAGCCAACAAATTGAAACCCCACTTAATTTTGTTAGATAAATAAAGCTATTTAGTTATCAAAATTATTTTTGATGGTTATTAGCTGGTCGTGTTGGAGTCGCAACATCCCTTACAACCGGTCGTGCATAATCCAAGAACTAATGTCTTGTTGGAAGAGGACTATTTGCACAACGAAAAAACTGCATTGTTGGCTGGCCGTTGACTGCCTACTTCAATCGTCAGTGTACGCGTTATTACGGTTATATCAGAGCCTTAATCCGACCATCAACCTTAGTACCCCATACATGGACCACTACCATCTACGACGTTATTCTTCGATGAGAGAATTTGTAAGAAGTATCAACACTCCAATCACAACAAACTACTGGAACCGAACCAAAACAACACGTTCACCACATATCATCTAGACTTTTTGCTCTGCAACGACAGCATAACAGTGTCCCAGGAGATTGGTCTTCATGTAGGACTAGATGTAACAAATCACATTGGTGAAGAGAAAGACGGCCGACATATTCTAGTTGAACTCCGGTACCGATTCCATCCCTGGTGAGGGCACTCCGTCGAAATACTAAAATATTAGTGACGTATGCTTTGTAGTGCACTCATGAGCATCAGTTCGTACACATATATGCATCATTTGATGTGAGAACGAAAGACGCATTGAATACATTGAAAATCGCCTTCCGACTGCAAGATTAACCATGGATGTTCATTAGAACCACTTGATGGTATGGACCATGTCGAGATGGACTAGATCCTCATAAATATGGCGGTAAATTTATGACAATTCCATAGAGTCATTTCCCTGCACTGGACCCGATCGATTGCGCCTCCTTCGCGCTAGGATTAAACTAGACTATAAGCTGGAAAAAAGCTCTTGCGTTCACGAATGATGAACAAAAACCATATACGACCGTAACATTATAAACGAAATGCCCTCCTCCCACGAACGACAGATTTAGAAAAACTGGACCCAAAGGCTAAAGAGTTACTGTATGAAGCTCCTCAAGAAAAGAAAAAGAAGTTTGATCATATTGTAAAACGTCCAACACCGTTTCTAATAGATAATACTTACGAAAAATCTTTGTGAGAAGACTTATAACGGTAGAGGCACGAAAGATGCTAGAAGCAAAACGAAAAGGAATAAGATAAGTGAACTCTTTCGCAACTTTTGCGAATATTTCGTTCCGTTAAAATCAATGCTTAATGATGAAGGTCCCCATCGTCTCCTTAATTGCCGCCAGCGTGATAGCGGAAGAGATCTTTTCCAAAGTTTCTTGTTTACCAGCAACTACACCATAATTTAAAATCTCCTTTGGAGAAAAACACTGAGTTATCCCACAGGAACGTCGACTTACAACGAAACGCATAAAGAGAGGCACGGCTCAAGTAGTGGAAGCATCATGGACAACTCCCTACTAACAGTGATGTGCAAACAATTATCGCAACGCTATTTTTTATCCTCCATACGTTCGTTGAGAAAAAGCGGACCCATTTTGCATGAGAACTCTAAGTGACTACTAGCATTACAGCTACACCAGAACAGTACAACTATACTGTCATATCTCGGCACACACTGAGAAAACAGGCCTGCTAGAGAACAATAATATCTTCAAATCCAAACGTCCTCAGTGTTTACCATGACAATGGAATAAATATCGAATTCGTACAACAAAAACACACACAGTGATTGTAAAGTTTCTGCTGTGCAACCGACATACAACCACGTTGACAATCTTGCCAGTGTTCCCAGCAGTAGAGATCAATCAACTTCTTTCTCCTCTTCTGGATATCAGCTATTCACCACGGAGTGATGTGATACTTGCATTCGTCACTACGAAAGAAATGGATGGAAACCATGCACATCGACCAAAAGAAACGAGAAGAAAGGTGTATCGCAGCCGGCGCAACTGTGAACACCTGTTTCGAAACATCCAAGTATTTAATACATTCATGTGTGATTCATCCGGTGTTTAAAAAAAAAGATGACTACTTTGATATTCGAACCAACACATCTAATTTCATTTTCAGCTTTATTAACTGACATATTAGCAGTGGGTTTTGCAGATCCTCAGGAACAAAATTCAAGTTCTGCTACTGTACGATGATTAAATCATGACTATCGGCAACGTATTCATCTTTTTTCCTATGATTTCCTCACCAATCCATGTATTTCGGACAGCGAAACCATCGACGCGGAATTCTGCCGCATAGACGACGAAGGTCTTCTCTGAGTCACCCGCTGTGTTTACGGATGCAGCGTTTCCGTCGAAAACTGCTTCTATAATATGACCCGACATAAAGTGTTTGCGGATTTCCGCCCTTCTTCCAATCTATTCTCTTCCTCGAATATATCATTCATGAAGCTCTTTCGATTTATATCTGGGTTCGGCCGCTGCTTGTGGATTTCGTCTTCTTCACAAAGGTCGTTGATTGCTGGTCGAGCCGATTCTCTCTATAATTCTGGGACAGTCGCGCAAAAACGTTTCCACGTGGATCAGTGGAAGCCGGCTGGTCCCAGAAGAATTAGGTAGCAATTTTCTCACCCGGAAGGTACTGGAGGCTTAGTGGCCGGTGCATGGACGACGGACGGAGCGCCTTACTCATAACAAATAACATTACTACCAGTGTATCGCCCACCCCACAACTGTTGGAAACTTTGCAAAACTGAATTCCACTATTATTATAATATAATAATTATTAACCATAATTATTCGAAAACATCAATTTTTGGCGAAAATCAAAAGGAGAAAAATAATTTGTGAAAAACCTGTACGAGGCCAATTCTATAAATCCTCAAATGCTTAGGCCCTAACTACTGTAGTGATCTAGAAATTATTCCCACTAATCAAGAAGCCATCAGGGTCACCAAGTTTTTGAATACTAAGCGGATTCTCGACCAATAACGTTAAAGCTTATAGGTTCACTGAACATATAATACTCAATGATGGTACAAAGTATTAGATTCGTCTTCTACGAACCCAATGAAATTATTTACTCCAGTAATATGGGAAATTTACCGCTTCACTATGGTGAAGGGACTCCCTCTAGCGTTAGGTTGATAGGTAGAGCACGGGCTTGTTTTCAAGGCGCGTCATCCAGCTCGAAAAAGAGTTGAATATTTATACCCAGAAGACCAGCCACAGATACGTCTACCGTGGAGATTACCATGCGCTGGAATAAGGCCGGCTCAAAGGCTGAAAACTTCTATTTGATCCAGTGGCTTTTTGTAAATGATTCGGCAACGATATATCATCTCACCAAAGCTATCCAGCGTCACTTCCCAGAAGGTTATGACGAAGTGCTTTTCTAGTGAAAGTCGATAGACCACATCTATAACACCGCCGCTTTGCTTACTACATCGTTCTTTCAAAATAAAGCACTAGCCTTGAGGAACAAACGCCGACTGGTCGACTGAGCATGCTGAACCTAAAAAAGAGTGGCATCTATGAAAAAAGAATATGGTTGCCAACGTCACATCTTCGTTCAACGAAGCGAATACCTGCTAAGCACAGTTTAGCTGAGAAGAAAAAATCATGGACAACCTCGTTTTAGAGCTGCGTAGAAGGAATGGATTACGGAGGTTGCAAAAGCATTGTGGAATTAGTGAAGAATAACCTACGACTCTGTGTTCACCTCTTCCAGTCTGCGGTTCTTTCCTTCTTAGCGTACATGATGAAAACCTGGACGCTAATTAAACGAGATGAAAATGCGGTATTCCTAAATTCTTACATGACCCAACATCACACATTGTGCGGATTCGGGCACTTGTATTCGGCTCGTTTCTTCGCATCCAATATTCACAAGGATCATAGGATTCACGTCCGAGTTCTACTGAAGATGTATTCTAGTCCTTCTCATGGATGTCGTTGAATCCTAGCTGTATCGATTCTCCTTGAAATCATCAGATAGCCCCGTAAGGGTACTCCTGTATCTTTACCACAGGAACTCCACTCCTAGCCACGAATTGAGGTTAATGGTATTAAATGCGCTATCAAAGGGTGTTTTATAGAGCAGTGCTGTTCCACGTAGCTAGGAGAATAGTGAAAATCAAGCTGGAGAGCTTTCAACGAAAATCGAAGAAGAGGATTCTTCACCATAGGTTTCGTGGATTACCAAGCACACAGCAGGAAGATAACAAGTAGAATGACTGGCAATAAATCGCAGTTTTCTTGACAAACACACACGAGGTTCTTACTATATTCTTTATTCACTCATTCAAAAGATGAGGTTTCAGCGGACTTCGATTCCATCGCAGCCTGGAAAGGTCAGGTTGAATGCAGCGGTGCGGTAACAACCTCGTGTGTGAATATCAAGGAAACAGCGAATTTTCGAAAAAACGCCCCGTTTAACAGCAAGTCGATCATGAAAATTATTGCAGGAATACAGCCACAACGACCCTGAGATGCTCGCAAAACTTGGACCCCAGGCAAGATTGAATCACGATTATGCTTTCCTGAGGCCCGCGTATTACACACTGCACCACTGAGGCCCTTGTTTTGCTTTTCTACAAGCGTTCATCTAAGAAAAGGTAATCCTGGTTCGATCTGGCTCGGGGTCCAAGTTTTGCGAATATCTCAGCATCGTTGTGGTTGTATTTCACATCATACCTTGCCGTGAAAAAGTATAGTAGGCAGCAAGTAAAAAGTTAACATTGTAAGAATGACTAGTGTTCTTTAGAGTTCTCCGGGCAAAACCATTCAGTAAAACTGATGCCTTCTAGGAACGAATGGAGAATATACTGGCGCAAACAAGACCTTGTTGGAACTGCAGGCTGGTTAGTGCTGGTTAGCAAACAGCTATGCAGCAATTCTTCATTGGCATTCAATCCGGATTTTATCAGATTTACATTTAAAAAATAACTCTTAGGAACTAAGCTGAACGATCTCTAGTACAGCCTCAGCATGACTGCGTTAAATGCGGATGTGGGCTCCCCAGATCAATCTCATAGACGGGTGATTGCATGACACTAATAGATAGAATTAGCTGAAAGACAGGCAAAACGAAGGACCCGCATGGTGTGGTGGTGAACGCGCTACTCCCCGGAAAGGATAACAGCGCGTTCGCTCTCCACTGCAGACACCTGCGGTTCGGAGTTTTGCAAATATCTCAGCATCGTTATGACTGTATTAAGCTGAAAGAGTTCTGCCCCTAGAATGATCTAGCTACATCATACGATACGGAGTTGGTGTGGTTAATGATTGGTATTGATTGAATGGAAACGATTCCTATTCATCACGAAAGTTCCTTTGGATACTTCCGATGACATGTTCCTTAAACTAACAAAGATCTAGAATACCATAGGTGTAGTGCAAATAAAGTTTGTAAACGCATGTCTATTGTTACCCTTCGTTCATGTGTCAACGAAAAATAACCCTAATGGACTAAGGATCAAAACCGAAAAGTCAATCTGGCTATGATGAGAAATGAAAACTTTACGATTACGCTCGTTAGACGGCAAATGTATGACTACGAGATAACCAATCGATAATATAAGTAATGGGACAAATATGGAAAGAAAACATGAAGGAAACTTCTCGAAAAAGGATTTGCTAGTCGTAGAACCTCAAGCACCCCATACGGGCGTAGCGCCATGCAAACGACGCCGATCGATATTGGCGATAACGATCGACGCTGGGCGCGTTGAGAAACCAACTGTACTCAGGTACAACGAGCAATCGTGTCCCTGGCAAGACATAGATTGATTCGTTGACATTCTTCTTGAATCGACCTTTGACCTCTGTAATTCATTGCTTATTGTATTTACAATACTCATTTGACGTCAAAGAGTCCCATTGTAGGCTTTCTAGCGTTTTGATTATTTAATTCTACTTTATTTTAAGTGACCTACGGCACGTGTGGCGCAGTGGTCGGAGGCGCCTTGCAGCAAACTCGTGGAATCGATCCCCGCGCCCAACTAGCCTTCCATCCCTCTGAGGACCACAAATTGGTACCAGACTTGTTTGAGAGGATCGGTGCACTGACTCGATACATCGATAAGCAACCGAGAGCCATTGTTTAAGCCAGATCACATCCAGTCACCTCTAATGATACTTGGTTTAAGTCGTATCCCTTAGGGATTAACCAACATCGAATGCCTTGCGCGTAATTATTCCAAAACAAAGAAAGATCTAATCAATATCAGTCATCGTAGCTAAATCTATCCAATATACGCTGTTTAGAAGAAGTTTTGATCGTCGCGATGGTTTCACAGGAAACATAAGGAGCATTTTTCATGCCAACTATTATGCAGGTGCCAATATTTCTTGATTGTAAAATATCGCCGAGCAAACTCTTTTCGCGGCAAATCTCACAAACAACACAAAAGGTCGACTTTCTATAAGCTTCGGCATCATCCCTCTTGAACAACGCACGGGTGGTCCAACAGCAAAGCTCTGAGGAAGGCGAATTCGCCGAAACGTTAGCTATTGTTGAGAAAAGACTAAATAAAGGGCGGTTTGTAAGGACATATATACAAAACCATAAATATACATATATCTACACACACATACATATATACTTAGACACATAGAACCAGTTTGGTGCTTTTCCTTCACTATGGAATTATCCGTTTCTGGTCACAGGAATGAATAACACTCGAATATCACCATTTTCTCGGCCTTTCGAAAGTTTGTCGACCTTGGTTTTTTCTTGAATTCATTTGTGAAGTATCCACTGTAGCAAGAACTAGTACGATAATCCACCGCAACTTTAACAACTTTCTTTGCAAGACTGACTTTGTGAGAGCAAAAGTCATAGGTTTTGTGACTTCGCAGTACCAGTCCTTCAAATTGCTATGAAGAGAAATTTCTATGGATTTCACTATTATTAGAACTACATATAGGATTCCGGAAGAGACTAATGCTCGATCACTTCTCTTGAAGAAATTTGACACCATGAAATTCCTTCTGCAGGAATAAAAACCTATCAAGTACTGCTGATAGAACCTGGTCTTCTTTTCTTTTCACTTGTTTGTCTTAACGTACAAACAAGGTTACCAATTTCATAACCGTCGCATATTGTTTTATGGAATTCTTTACGGTAGTTGGCCAGTACTTGTAAATAGCATTTTAGTGGTATTCCATAGGTAAGATATTTATCCAGTACATGAGAAAAGATCACAAAAAAACGCTTGCTGTCATTCAAACAGAGAAATTCTGTGGGTGGATTCGTGCAAAGATAAGAATCACATGTGCTTTCTTTGTAATGATGAAGACTAGCCTCCTCCTCGTCGTGTGTGCGGATTGCTCCAGTGCCTTTAAAGGAACCCTTCTACTAGGCCAGAAAATTCTAGTGGGTTCGGACATTGAAGTTGTGACCACGATACCGAAACTTCATTCTTCGACAACCGTCTCTAGGGTCGGTTTCGGTAGCAGTGAGATTCTATGGCATCGTGAATGTTGTTGTTCACTGCATTCCAATTCCTCGAGAATAGTTTCTAAAGTAGGAGAGAATGGTGTCCTGGATGGAAGTCGTTTAGTGGGACCTGAACAAGAAGTTATTTCATCTATATTTAATTATTGGGCTAAGGTGTGGTATCAGTCAAGTATTTTTAAGCAGTTAAGTGAAGGCGGTAAAGGTCTAAGAAAAACACAAATAGTCTCACCACGAAGTTTAGATGAATTTTTCGGTAATTTCGATCCAACGTCCTGATAAAAAGTCACATATTTCACGGAATTATTATTCATCAAATCTATAAAGACGAGGCAAGTTGCATTAGTACTAACTCTTTGGAATCAAATCTTTTCGAGAATGGAATGCGGAATCTCCAATATAGAAAAGGATAAAGCTCTTGGCGTTGATTAATCCCTGAGGGATGCGCCATGCATTCGATTTCACTAAGCATCGTTTGGAGCTGATTGTATGCATACCTGGCTTTTACAATGACTCGTGGTGGCCTACCGATGTATCGAACCAGCGCTGCTATCCTCCTAAACAAATCTGGTATCAATTTGCATAGTCCGGAGGGATGAAAGGCTTAGTGAGCCATGGCCTGCGGGATGGATTCCACGTGTGTGTTGCAGGGCGCCCCCGACCACCGCGCCACACGCGCCTTTCCAACATCCAAATAGACTTATAAACGGATGATATAAATAGAGTATGAAATGCATCATAACAATTTAATACAGTCAGACAATTTAGCGGCTCCAAATATCATCAGTGTTCAATTCAGTTGAGAATTTGGGGGTGCTTGGCATTTGGCACCAAACACCTGGCGTAGCACAACACGACTTATTGTTGAAAATCAGGTCGCCATATAGTGCTGAACCGTCTAGGATTTTGTAATGAACGATAACATCGGCAATTCCTAGAGGTACTTCTTAAACGGCCTTTTATAAGGGAGCGTAATAGTGTGGGAGGGTTGACCACATGCGCTGGTCGGAACAACTTTCGCTCCGCTTCGATTACTTACTGTATTTTGAAAGGTTCAGAGTCAAATACTAGGCAACGCCCGAAAATCACATAACTGAGCAGTCATCAATGAAATATAAATGTGATTACATTAAAGTTAATTGGCAGATATGGAAAAAAAGTGATGGAGGCATCTTCATTTCGAGTAGAAATGAGTGCTCTCGTCAGACCACGGTTTCCACGATGTTCAATTTCAGAGATGTTTTCGCCCTGCATGGTGTCCTTTGCTGTCTGTTTTGATCCCGCGCCTGGGCTACCCATGTCCGCTATCAGCTCTCGAAGATCGGCAAAGTGATACTAGATTTCACTGAAAATTCGGAAATACGGATGTGATTCATCGGTGCGAGCGCATCCCTGAGGGATTGACGCAGAACGTGTTAGTTCGTTTTACCCTTCTACTAGACGATGAGAAGTAATACTCATCTGAAATAAATAAATACTGTGATAAAGTAAAAACATCACACTGCATCATTCCTTACACATTCCTCTTTAGGTTAGTCGTGCAACACCAAGCGCTTGCGATGCATTCGTTCCTGCAACACCTATCAACATTCGAGAATATGCATGGAATTTTATGCATAGGCCCCAAAAATTGCGACACCTCATGTTTAGTCAAATATACCGTAGTTCATTGTCATCATGAATAACGAAAAATCTTTGCTAAGAGTGAACAGCTTCGTTTTATAACGGTAATACTCTCAGTTTTCGGACCCCTTGGGACCAATGTTTTGAGTCGCCAACCAAATTTCGAGCTCCGAAGGCAATCCGTGTGTCATAGGATAGAAGGCAACGATGTCCACGAGTACATCGTCGATACTTGCATCTACAACATTTGCTTCATAATTCTAAAAAAATTTTTTTGCCATCAATTTTTTGTGCTGCTGCTACCGTAGCTTATCAACGCGCCAATAATATAGGAGTGAAAATCGATGGTCGACAGTTACATCACCTTCGCTTCGCTGATGATATCGTCCTTATAGCACCAGACATTAGCCAAGCGGAACGTATGCTTGCGGACTTTGATAAAGCGTGTGGAAAGACTGGTCTTCGACTAAATTTCAAGAAAACATTGTTCATGAAGAACGGATTGGTTTCGTTTGCCCCATTCACACTCAACGGAACGAATGTCTCCAAATGCTCCAGTTATGTCTATCTAGGTCGGGAAATCAATATGATTGATGAACGATTTAGCTCCAGAGCTGAACAGAAGGAAACGAGCGGCTTGGGGAGCTTTCAAGAGCATCGAGGATGTAGTGAAGAGAGCAAAGAACACACGACTCCGTGGCCGCCTTTTCGACTCAGCGGTCCTTCCTGCCCTAACGTATGCGTCAGAAACCTGGTCGCTGCGTAGGCAGGATGAAAGATCACTCAGCGTTATCGAACGCACTGTCGAAAGGACGATGCTAGGAGTATCCCGTTTCACACAAGTAAGGGATGGGATCCGAAATTCCAACCTGCGTCAACGATCGAAAATCAAAGATGCCCTTCTTTACGCCAAACTGTCGCACATAAGGTGGGCCGGACACGTAATGCGTATGAATGATAACCGATGGACAACAACCGTTAGTGACTGGATTCTTTGGGATGTCAAACGTACTATGGGAAGACCACCGACACGATGGTCAGAGTTCTTCATGAAGAACCTAGAAAAAAGATATGATGCTCGACGAATCCCTAGAGCTAGCAGAAGCCACTGGGCTACTCTTGCACGCGGCAGGGAAAAATGGAGAATTTACTTGCGCCCGCTCGATTCACTCGACGATTAACGGGACTACAGGTGATACAGGTGAATTTTTTGTGAGATTGAATTTTGAACAACTTTATACTTAGAATGGCATATTACTAGAAATCGTTTCTATCCTTATGATCTTAGGTAAAGGCCTTTTTAAAAAATTTATTTTTGCGAAGCGCTGGTTTCACCCTCATCCGGACCTACGAAATTGCCATCCATAACAGATAGGGATATTGTTGCAAGACTTGTTTGGGCTTGGATCACTCCTTCCAGTTCACATGACAACGCTTTAGTGTGGCTATCCCCGGAATCCAGAGAGAATAGATAACATTTAATAGCATTCATAACTAAGACGAAGATCCTCAAGCAACAGTTAAAGTCACATGGCCTTGAGTAACCTACCTGAAAACTAAGAGTCGTACAAGGAAGGCCGTGGCTACTGAAAATATCACTTACATCACAAGTGATTCTGTTTGTCAACAAGTCGCCTAAGTGGACATTTGTAAAGCTTTTTGCTTCTCCCTTGTCAGAGTTGAATGAGCTCTGTGTGTATGATGCATCATCACTTGAAGGAGTGCTATTACGGAATTAGGTGTTAAACTCTCTCACAGTAGATCCAAGAGTTATTTGTTAGAAACGACTCAAGCTATCTTTTTTGCTTATTCACTTGATGATACAAAATCATTGCCGGTGTTTGACGTGCAAGATAAAACACGAAATAGTAGGTACACCCACCGCTTGCATGACCATGTGTCCGTACAAACAAAAAACCGCCTGTCGTAAATCTACCGTCCATCTCATCGCAAGTGAATTTACAGTCGGTGATGCTTTAAACACTTGTCGTCCACCTTCAATAACGCCAAGTATATTCGGCGGTCGCTTCGTCTTTTACAAAAAGAAGATCGTTTGATTTCTCTTTAACTCCTTAACACTCGAAGAGTGACTTTTATGGGATTTATACTGAAGTTGTCAGAGTGGCCGATATGGCCTCCATAGGCTTCATTTTCCTTCCAGTGGTTTATTTAAGGCATAGAACTGTTTTCCTTTGCTTCCTGTTAGCAGTGGATAAATTCTATAGCACAGATGTATTGGGTGTCAGTCGTGAAAGCTCTATTCTCCACCTAGAAATGTACAAAAACCAGTCTTCCGAAAGCTTTCAGTGAATAAAAATTTCAGAGGCAATCTGCCGTTATTTGAATTCTAATTTCTATAGTGAAATAAGGGCGCGTGTGGAGCAATGGTTGGAGACGCCACTGCTACACACACGTGGAATCGATCGCCGCGCCCATGACCCACCAAGCTTTCCATCCCTCCGGAGTCAGCAAATTGGTACCAGACTTGTCTGAGAGGATAGCAGCACTGGCTCGATACATCGTTAGGTCACCGCAAGATCGCCTCCAAACGATGCTTAATGAAGTCGAATGCTTGGCGCACCCCTCAGGGATTGATCAATGCCGAGAGCTTCTTTTAGGTTTATAGTGGAATATTGAAAAATAGTTATTGTATAGAGTGTGTAGGCATAGAAAATGCCGAAATAGAAACCTCTAAGTTGCAGAGCACTTTAAAATTGAAAGAAAAGCTTAATTAGACGTCGAGGCGGGGGTCTTAAGAACCACTTACTAAAACATCTATCACTCGATAAAAATTAAAACTCTTTCTTAAATTTTTGTTTACGTGCGGTCGCCTGCTTAATCTTCACATGAAACATACTCTGCTAATTGGGCAAACTGTTTTCCTTGAGGTGTTAAGATTGAAATGCTGGACAGGAGTGCCTAGGTTCATAGCACAAACAATCGCCGACTGTTGTGAATGAAATGAACGTTTGCATCTTTTAGACTAGGAACCTCTTTGGAATAAATTTACGCAAAGCCATCGTAGCTTGTTGTTTAGGATTACGTCGTGACCAGACATTTCCATCAGGATATCTATTCAAGAGTAAACTAGCAACAGGAATTGCTGTCGTACTGGTTATAACATAACCTTTGGGACATCAAGTACCAAACGCTTAGAAGAGCCAAAATACGGTCTTTCAGGGTTCGAGACAAGAAAATTTTAGCAAGTAGTAAATTCCAACTCAAATGGAATCGGGCCTCACTTCGCACGATTCCTTGCGACTTTTGGAGATATTGGCCTACAGATAAAACTAGGATAAAATTTCTGTCAAAATAACGATACTTGTTAGCAGTATTGAGTTATATTACAGACGAAAATGTCAAACTCTGCCCTAGTTTGAATGACCTTATTAAATAAAGTCTCTGGTGTTCATTGACATCGAGGAAAAATCACGTCACCATCGTCACGATGAGATGGCACACCACTCAAAGGTTTCAGTTAAGCAGTAAGCATAATGTCGCTCAACATTAGCATCTGAAAAGTATAATCGAAAATGGCAAAGTACAACTAGCTAATAACAATTCCAATTGTCAACACCGGAGCACCTAGAAACAGACCGAAATATCTAGGAAGTTTGTATCCAGAACTATCCACAGCGTCGGAGGGTTCATCAGCTTTTTCCAACTTCCTCGTTAGAACTAAAATTTCAGTCTCGACCACTCGGCAAAGATACATGAGGTGTCGTCATGCGCAAACTTAGACGTGAATTGGAAAACAAATGTAGTTTTCAAAATAGGACAATAGAACATTGCACCAACGGCTTAAAGCAAAGAGATCATATTTCACCGCCACCACAAGCACCACTCACCACTTTCTATGATCCTCCACTGAGTATGACAGGTGGAGGCCAGCTACACAGAGTTCATTTGGAAGTGTAATGTGCCTCTCGTAATCACGTGTGATCTCATACAGTATTCAAGGATGATATTTTAATGTGTGAGGCACATTACGCTTCTATATGAATTCTGTGCGGTTGGCCTCTACGTGGAATGCCCAGTGGAAGACTCATGTAAAGTGGTAAGTGTGCAAAAAGCTATTCTGTGTTCAATGTGATTGAAATCTTAGTTTAGTACTTTCTCTTTGGTTTTGGAGGTCTTTGGTTGGGTATATTGCAGTGAACGTGATCTTTCCAGGCTCTGAGAACGCTAAAATCGGCCGAAACGTCAGCTTATTTATGAACTAAGAATAAAATGCTTGCTGTTCCCAGGATCGACTTTCTATTAACCTCGCCATTGGAGTATAAATACGTTGTTTTCTTGTTCAGCAATCGCGAGGTTGTTATACAGCATACATTTACTTCCATAGAAAAACACAATACAGTACAACAGTAGCTGACGCTTCGGTAGTACCGCCTTGTTCAGAACCTGGAAGGGTATACTAACATACAATTTACTAGGCAAAACGCTTCAATAACTCTTCTAAAAAGACAAAAAACTCTATGGGGTAATTACATGATCAACAGCTTCTCGAAAAACTCACCGCTTTTTTTACATGACTTCCAATGAGGAAAGTTACAACAGCTGATTATAGTCGCATATGGTTGATGACTACGCCACCCCACATCAGAAATTGATCCGAAGATACGGGGCCGGGTCGCGTGTGACCTCTAGGCATTCCTCCCTGCTATTCATTGCCGGGTTTTTGGCATTTATCCAGAAAGCCTTGATGAGTTTGCGCGTTGGTGTCTTAGCTTCCTGTGCGAGGATATTGGCTTTTACTTCAAAATCGTCTCCGCTATGCTTTTGTATCCTATGTGTGCCTAGTGGAGTATTTAGTCTCGCTTTTCGTTTCCCATCTAGGCTTTCTTTTATGAGGATACACAAGGGTCTGCCCGTTTCGCCTATATATTCATCTCCGCAATCATTGCAAGAGATCAAGTATATCGTACCTGAACTCATGCAATCCCATCCCTGCCGTAAGGGCAAATTACCCAATTCGCTGTTTCACATAGGCGGTCATACAAGCGGTTGCGAACTAGTTGACGACCTAGAGGATCCGGTGGTATTTCAAATAACGCTACCGATTCCTTTAGAACTGCCCTTTTAGGCATCGTTTTATAGCTATGCTTATTTCATCGGTAATCAAAGACAACATAAACGAGACTTTCTTTTGGCCAAGTGTTTCGTTTTGGCGCGTCCTTCTCCTTCTAAACTTATCTACTGCGGTAACTATTTCGTAACCATTGGAGATGACTATTTGCCGAGTCAAGTCGAGCGATTCTTCCCTTAGTTCCCTGGTTGTGCACACAGAGGTAGCTGTTCGAAACATATTTCTCACAAGCGCCCTCTTTGTCTGTGATGGATGGGAAGAGAGGAAATGAACCGGAATGTTTTTTTTACTTAGTTTTAGGAGGGAGGAATGCCTAGAGGTCACACGCGACCCGGCCCCGTATCTTCGGATCAATTTCTGATGTGGGGTGGCGCAGTTATCAACCATATGCGACTATAATCAGCTGTTCTAACCTTCCTCATTGGAAGTCATGTAAAAAAGCGGTGAGCTTTTAAGTAAGCGGTTTTCGAGAAGCTGTTGGTCATGTAATTGCCATAGAGTTTTTCGTCTTTTTGGAAGTGTTATTGAAGCGTTTCGCCTAATATATCGTTTGCTCATCAAGAGCGCTAGTTTATTCGACTAATGGCGAGGTAACTATAAAGTCAGTCTTCGGAATTACACTGTAGAGGGCCTCGGTTGGTGTAGAGTATAGAACGTAAGTCCCCGGAAAGATTAGTTGAAGGTTCGAAACCCAACAGGGGTTCTGACATTTAAGTGAGTGCGTCGTGCGCAATGGTCAGAGGCACCCTGCAATGAATTTGGGATCTATCCCTGCCTCCCAGACTCACCAAGCCCTCCATCTCTCCGGGGTTGAGAAACAGGCATCGGACTTGTCTAGGAGAGCAGCACTGACTCGATACATCGGTAGACCTCCAAGAGTTTTTGTAAAGAACAAATATGCAATCAATCACTTCCAAACGATGCTAAACAATGTCGAATGCATGGCGCATCCCTGAGGGATTGATCAGCACCTAGAGCTTTATTCTCTCTATCCTTCTTTTATGTAATCCATGTCCAAGTAACATTCTAGATTTTAAAGCAGCCATCATTATCGGACACTTATAACCGAATGTAACGTACCTGACATTGTGTTGACGGGAATTTAATAGTAGTTTTAGCACGTTTTTTTACTACCATTTCATCAACCTTGGACTGACAGAGTGGAACGATCTGCCTGGTATGGAATCGAAACAGGTATTCTAAACCCACGTCGCATTAGGGTAAAATGGCTGCATATGCAGATTTTTTCAGTATGATATGAATTCATTGACGCATCTGGAAGTGATTTCTCACGTACTTATTGATACATTTAGATATATATGTATATACATATACATATACATACACTTATATATGTATGTATATGTTGAAAATTATTGGAATTATATAGCGCAATGGTATGAAATGCCCGGCAATACAAATCTTGCTGTCGACTCGATTCTGGGACCTGGCATATCCCAAAACTTCGTTCCTATGGGATCAACAACATAACGCCCTCTATCTCGGCGTTGATCAATCCCTGAGGGATGCGCCATGCATTCGGTTTCATTAAGTATCGTTTGGAGACGATCTTGCGGTGACCTAGCGATGTATCGAGCCAGTGCTGCTATCCTCTCAGACAAGTCTGGTAGCAATTTGGCGACCCCAGAGGGATGGAACATTTGGTGGGCTATGGGCGCTGCGATCGATTTCACGTATATTTTGCAGGGCGCCTCCGACCATTGCGCCACAAGCGCCTTCTCAGTCCTGATATGCTTTCTATAACAACAGCGATGCTCACTGGTTGCACGGATAATCCTAAGAAAATAGTCAATACTGAACTACTTTTGTCATCCTTTTACCAATTTATCGGATAGAGTCGAATACGTAGGGAATCGGAGGAAGCAGTGATCAACGACGTACACTTTATGCTTTATCATTTTAAAGAACATTATCAACAATAGCCTTCGTTCACCTTAGCTCTCAGTTTCTGCTCTCAGTTTTGCAACAAGAATAAGATAAGTTGTAAATCTATAGCTTGAGTTTACTAACCACATGATATACTTGCGGTAGAATACGGTATTTTCTGTAATGAGTAAAATATAGAGATTCATAGAAAATTTCAAGCGAAGAGTCACGTGAAGCGGATCGGTTCAGATGCGATTAATTTTGATAACCTATCCCACGTTTTGTCTCATCGTGTGACATCTTCTTTCAAATTCAAGAAGAAGGCCAATCGGGCAGTATCGACCATTTTTTGGACCTTTCACGGAAGATCAGATGGTACGGCAACGAGATTATGATCCGTTTAAAATAGTGATGTTGAAATCAAACTATGGCAAAAACGGACTTTAACCAGGCTGACTTCAGGACTCCAGAGAACCACGGTGGCTAAACCAACAAAGCTCCGAAAAAAATGGGAATTATTCTGGTACCCGCACATCCATTGAAGACAGACCATTCAACTATTCAACTATACAAGAACCAGTACTACTGCTTGCTTACTAGCAATTATTAGAAGCTTATAAAATCTCATGCTTATGCAAACATCTCATAATCAGTGAGGAAGATAGCTAATATTCGTACTTTGTTTCTGATCGAGTGGAGCGTTGTGGATCGTGTACAGCTTGTCGTAACTAAACTAAAACTCTTATCACATGCTGATGAAAAAAGACATGTCTCCCAAGACTTCACTAGTTTTCGTACTCCTTTGATCAACATTAGGTTTGTAAAAAAAAAGTTTAGTTTTTAACTTTAATGAAGCTGAGATATTTGCAAAACTCTGGACCGCAGGTGTCTATGGTGGGGAACGAACGCGCTATTGTCCATTCCGTGGAGTAACGCGATCACCACCACACCAAAAAGTTTAGTTTTGATAGGAAACGACAAGTCTTTGGAGGAACTGAAACGTAGAGCGACACGAATCGATGACATGAAAGGAAGGTCATTAAAAGGACTGATAATGATTTTTGAGGATAACTCAACGTACCACCAAAGCGCCGTCTTTAAAGAAAAATTTGCAGAATAGGTATATTCGTCTGAGAGCAGTCAGTTTCGATAAAAGTGGTATACGCTGTTATTCTTACTCTTTTCCAGGAAAGATATTTTGGCTTCACATGTCAAAAACTCCATTTTTCCAGACCCTTTCCCGAATAAAACGCAAGTCCATTTCATCCAACTGTACAGAATCCTGAAGATTTATAGTATTATTATGGAATTTCTGAGAGAATAGTTACTAAAGTGTGAGGGAAAGTCAGTGGCAGTTGTTGGTGAGAGGTCCGATGAATGCAGCGGATAGGGCATAGTCTCGTAGCACTCTTTCGATTCTTTTTTCTGGGCTTACCACAAAACAGTTGATTTTGAGGTATGGTGCCAATTTTCAGTTCAGTGTATTACAAAGCTTTTTGCGGTACTATATTTGCTCATAGTCGATAGGTACTCAAAAGCAGACCAATGTTGAAGGTGACCGATCAGAGTAGCTCTTTGCTGGCCTAAAGAATATACAAAAGTACCTTCCTGGGTAAATTTATTCAACAGTTGTTTCGCTGTCACTCAACTCTTATTTTATTTTAATCGCTTTGATGTGTCACGGTTATTGTATGAAAGCGCCTGTATAAAACATAGCGAATCTCTGTCAACATAAGCTACAAATGAGGCAAACTAGTAAAATATAGTTTCGCTGGAACGCTTGCAGACTAGAGGGAAACCTTCTCAATGACTCACAATCAAGGCCTGGCAAGAGTTCAAACCTTAATTCTTCGGATTACGATACGCGCCTCATACATTATCCCTACACAAAAAAAAAAAAAACGTAAACCGGCACTAGCACCACTGTGAAACAATGAAGGTAACAAATGTTTAACGCTCGCTCTAACGCTCTCGGCGTTGATCAATCCCTGATGGATGCGCCATGCATTCGACTTCATTAAGTATCGTTGGAGGTGATTGAATGCACATCTGGCCTTTACAGTGACTCGCGGTGGCCGGTCGATGTATCGAACCAGTGCTCCTATCCTCCCAGACAAGTGTGGTACCAATTTGCTGACCCCGGAGGGATGGAAGGCTTGGTGGACCATGGGCGCATTCCACGTGCGCGTCGCAGTGGCGCCTCCAACCACTGCGCCACTGCGCCACACGCGCCCCTAACAAATGTTTAGCATCCGTTTATATACAAATTTCATGCCAATAGAAATAACATCACTTTTATCCCTGTTCAAGCCCAATTTCAGGCTACGATTTACATAGTCTCGAATGTGTGCTTGGATGAAACCCATTAGGACTAAATCTTTCATCAACCCGTCGCTTCAAAGATTTTCATCTTGAATATTATAATTAGAACATTAGAATTTTATCTGGCTGTTAACAAGGAGAACTGAGTTCTGAAATTGTTTGATCACCTGACGACGATCGAAAAATGACAGAAAATAACTCAGAAGGATAGAGTAGTGGAGGTCGCTAAGAACTATAAAAGCTACTTCATGGGCATGTGAAGAAGTCCAGTCAACTATTTCTTACGTACTGAAACTGAACTCCCTGAAAGATCTCTGACGATCGAGAATCATGTGAAGACTTTTCCAGATGTTAAGCATTCTCAAGAAAAAAGTACTCCAAATCAGAAAATGTGTACATCAAGAGAAGAACTTTCCAAAAGAAGTCGTTCAGAGTTCCCAATTTGAAAGCGAACAAAAACAGAAATTCAGATATGATGAGCCTCATGTAATCAATAAAAAAAATAGATGAGTATCTTGAAGACCGATGTTATTAGAATTTTTCGTACTATTTGTACCATTCCGATCATTTTTACTATGTTTGAAAGAAACGTTTTTGGAATCAACAAGTGGTAACGGGTTAAACGATCTGGAGTCGATCATGGTCTCTTCGATCCCGTTTGTGTTCGACTCCACTTGTAGAACAGCAGAGTTCATTAAACTATTATTTAGCCAACACAATGACTTAGGGATGCTTACGAATGTATGAAGCCAGTGTTGATATCTTCTCAGACAAATATGGCGCCAATTTGGTGACCCGAAAAGACGGAGGGATTAATTTCCGCGAAGCGCGGGACTGAACCGATTACCATGTGTGCATTGCAAGTTTGACAAACTTCAAACACGACTATAGGTTACTGTAAGTATCAGTTGAGGAGAGCTGAATGCGATGTGAAAGCTTCTCGTATACTATCCGCCAGCATTTAATTCTTATCAAACGAAGCCATTTGTTACTGGAAACGTCATTTGAGGACAGTTTATCATGAAAAGGAAGCTCTTAGCATTGGACTGACCTCATAGCAAAGGTCTCCAGATCGATACACACACATGCCATTTAGTAGAATCAATGAATGTGGGGCCTACTTGTAGATCTGCAATGTCAATATTTCAATAAGTTTCTCGTTCTTTACTTTTTTCATAGTTTTACTACATTTCTGTCTTCATGAATCGAATGAATGCACTTCCACTTCTTAAATTTATGATTACCTTTGTGCGGTTTCCTTTCTTGGTGAAGAGGAACCACAAATGTTAAGTCTAGTACCAGAGCTACCGTATGCTCATGATCAGCGTTCTGTCATCGAGCGGCAAGTTCACGTATAAAAGACGTTTGAAATGGATGGTTTCGAGTCTACTAACCATGTTTCACAGGTGAGGTCGACGTTTCACTTTCATTCATCGCTTCACCATCTCTGAAATTCGTTCCGTTCACTTTTGCTATAGGAGCATGCAGTTCAGGTTTTTAATATGTTCTGTCTTCATAATCGGCTCGTTTTCGTCCCCATTCGAGATGGAAGGTAGCGGTGAAGAGGCCAAATGTGAATGTCCAAAAGTTGGCACCACGACTACAACTGCTGCTCCGGATGGTGCGCACGTTTCAAATCAGAATTGACTAGATGATGACCTCGATGTAATATCAGCTGATGCGTCTAGACTATAGTTCATTGTTATCTTTTCAAACTATCCTTTAGACAACGATGCCCTATAGGGAGATTTTTGAGCGGCTCGCCTATATTTCTATTGTCATGCGAACGCCGTTGATCACATCACATCAAACTATTGTTTTTCCATAACTTTAGGAAATTCTTGTCGAAAACGCTGCAATGCTGAAGCTACAACTACAACTGTTGTCGCTCCCACGACTACAGTACCGACGAGCAGTTAGTGATCATCTTTTTGTCTCATCCTAACATACTTTCCCTGACCCCAGTACTGTTCTAGTGCTGTTTTACTTTATTTCATTGTTCTAACTTCATTGTGATCCTTGTATTTAGTTGCAAGTTCGCATATAGACATTTGCGCCTTACAAATAACCATGCACCAAAACCTTTGTCAGATAAAAATCTGTGGGACGGGTCACGATGAAACGTCGTGATCGGTCCGTTATCGTTATCACATATCAATAGCCTAATCATAGGGTTACCGCGCCTTGCCTACGGAAACGTTAAGGTAGCATAAGTGTGTAGATAATTTCGCAGAAAGCTCATTTAATTTCGCTCAAACAGGTTTTGCATTATAAATAAATAAATAAGTAAATAATTATATACTGCTGAGTGATCGGTGATGGCACTGATTGATAGAACTAGCTGAGACACAGGCGAAGAGAAGGACCCGCATGGTGTGGTGGTGAACGCGTTAGCACTCGGAAAGGATAATAGTGCGTTCGTTCCCCACTGCACACACCTGCGGTCAGGAGTTTTGCAAATATGTCAGCAAATAGTGGTTATATATATATATATATATAATAGATATTCTCCTAGTGCATGGTTGTTGCTGTTGTAATGAAGTTCAAAAGATGTCTACCACCACGCCCTCTACAACAACAACAACAACAACAACAACAACGACAACAACAACAACGCAGGCTCCTAGTGAGTTCATAGGAGTTCGCGTCTATTAAAGTTTTTCATATAATCTATTGAAATATTAAGGTAACTCGTGTTGCTGTCGCCGACGTGAGACCAACTGCTGCGTACAAGGCCAAATGACACTACAGGTTTTTGATTATATGCAATCAGCAAAGCTGAACTTGTGGGCTAGAGCTTTAAAAGTATATTTGATTGAACTACATCCAGGATCATGTGACATGTCCAGATGGATGGAGTCGATACGAACAGTCATGCTATTTCGTGGAAAGCAGGAAGATGAGCATGATGGACGCACAGAAATCTTGCGCTGATAAAGGAAGTACACTATTCGTGGCCGATTCCATAGAGGAATTCGTAAGTTAGACCATTAAAGAGATAATGTGGTCGCAATGAAGTAAAAACGTTTCAGAACGAAGTAATGAAGAAAACGTCAACGAACTACTGGAGTTGGATAGGGTTAGGGCAGACAAACTCCATGCCGAAATGGGGCGTCATTGAGCGTTCCGATCCGTAAGTTGCCCTTTACACATGTGAAAATTTTACAATTCTGAAGGAATAATCAGCCTCAGAAAGACAGATAGCACTAGAATTAAAATTAATTACTCCTTTCAGCTCGATATTTAAATGCTTACCTCTTGATGATGGCAAACAACCTTCATGGGGAGGCTACGATGGAGTCGATCCATCACAACTGTGAGATAGCTGGCGATATTTCAATAGCACTTCGAGAGATATTTAGTTGTTCAAAAATGGATATTATAACTGCATAGCAATAGACATTATAAGTTCAATTGCTAAGGTTTCAGTTGTTCCTTAATCCTTTATTGCAGAAAATGGCTGATTAATCCATATTCTTCTACACTGAATGGGTGGACGCCACTCTCCACTTGCGTCGGGCACTACAACGGAGACATATACTCTAATTACCTTTACTTCTATCCTTGCTCATCGCTGTTCCATTCTGTATGTGAACGGAACTTAACACTGAACTGATTTTTTTTTCTCTTCACGTAACCTTTAATCTAACTTTGAAATTGCTTATTGGGCCGGTATATTTTGAGGACTCGTTAAATCCTGTATTTCAGTGAATATTTAAAAACTCCTAAGAGTTGACGAATGGTGTATTTACATATTGAAATTTAAAACTAACTTTTTCATGGCACATTGATTTCAAGTGAATAAATATGGTGCATTGAATCTAAACATCTCAAAGGTTGTTTTTGATAACATTTCGTTATCAAATAAGCTTCTACGGAATGACTCATGAAAGGCGTTCTATAATGAGATACAATGGCGCTTGTGGAGCAGTGGTCGGAGGCTCTCTGCAATACACATTGGATCGATTCTCGTGCACCTGGGTCACCAAGACTTTCAACCATCTTGGATCGACAAATTGGTAGCAGACTTGTCTGGGAGGATAGGAACATTGGCTCGATTCATCGGTAGGCCACCGCAAGTCATTGTCAAGGCCAGATATGCATTCAATCACCTCCATGCAATGGTTAATAAAGTCGCATGCATGGCGCATCCCAAAGGGATTGATAAACGCTGAGAGCTTTACCCTCTATCCTTTATAAAGTAATGCAAGGTAAGAAGGTCTTCAGCGACCCAATATGAATTCTACTAATTATGGAGAAGTCGCTCTTCGACTAAATCTTGCAAAACAATGTTCATGAAGAATGAATTTTGGTTTTATGTGCCACAGTTACACTCAGTGGAATGTCTCCGAATCGTTCAGATACGTCTACCTGAGTCGGGAAATCGTTATGACGAACGACTCAGCTCCAGAGTTGTGCAGACGAAAGGGAGCTGTTTGAGGAGTTTTGAAAAGCATCGAGGAACAAGGAGCACCAGCCCCCATGCTCACATTTCGACTCCACCGTTCTTCGTGTTTTAGCGTTTTCTCAGAAACCCGGTCGCTACGTAAACAGAGTAAAGGGTCGCTCAGAGTTATTGAACTTGTAGTCGAAAGGCGATGCTAACAGTCTCCCGTATCACGCAAGTGAGGAAAGTGAAAGATGTGATGTTCAACGATTCCTTAGATCGAGCAGAGCTCGCTGAGCTACCTTGTGCAGCGCGGAGGAATAGAGGATTAACTGGCACCAGCTCCAGTCACTCGATGATTAACATGACGACAAATAATAGAATGACGCGGTTCTAAGGCTCTCCAACTAGTTCTAATTTAGTCACGCTTCTTCTCTGTTAGAGGAATAATTGATGATGGAGGTGAGGCCTTAACTATTGGTTGAGGAACTAAGCTGCACTCAACATAGTTCCTGAGTCTTTCAAAGACCAGTTGGCCAGCAAAACCAAGTGGGAAAAGATCTTTGCCAAAAATGTTCTTGTCACATATGAACATTTTCTTTTCGGTTATTAGAAAATCCGTTTCTCAGGTCCCAAAAAAACCAGCTTTCGCGGAGAGAAACATATGCCGTAGAGTAGAGAACGATGAGAGAGGCGTGAAAAATGGACAAACTTTCGTATGTAGGAATATTAAGTGCTTTCTGCTTTCTCTGTTTGGTTATGGAGGCGTATGGCCGAATAGAATGCTGTCAACTTGACCTTTCCAGGCTCTGAGGAAGGCGAAGTCCGCCGAAACGTCAGCTTATTTGTGAATAAAGAATAAAAATAACATCTCGCGTTTGCTCAACAAGAATACGAAGAATAACCTCATTTATGTCTATTTGTAGAACAAACAGCCACAAACAAAATCGAACAACCACAATATAACACTCGTCTCCATGAAACAAGATAGAGAAATACAAAACAGTACAAACATTACAATGGCATCATTTACAGTAGCACCTTCTTTGGTATAAAGCATTACAAAAGAAAGAACTTCGTTGGGACAGAGACCCTTCGAACAAGCAATTCTACAGATAAATTTTAAGGCAGCAATCCATACGAGAGAACTCTATGTTAAAGCCAATGAGTATCAATTCCGCTTACGAAGTGCCTGTCTAAGATCGGAAACTATTTAGATAGAAAATTTTAAAAACAAATAGAAGCGACAAAACTCAACCTCTTCATGGGAATCGAGAGTCGACGTGAGCGCTTCTGGAAAGAGTAGCGTATAAATAGTACGAAATACATATTAAATAATAAGGGAAATTTCACCTTCTTTGATTTCCCATTCTCGTTGGCAAGACGTACTGCATCTAGAATGGAGCGATAAAATAAAAACTTCTCTTCAAACCATACATACCGTCTTGTATTAACAATTTATAACATTATACTCAGCTGCAATTCATCGCAGCTTTTCCCGCTCAAATGAAAACCGTTCAATAATGGAAACAGTGTGCATACATTCAACGAAACAAAGTCAGTTAGTGTACGCTTGCCTATACCATTTAAGAGCGCAGCTAACTATACAACAGTCATCTTCAGATTCTGACGTGAAGATTTAAGATTTTCCAAATATGGCTACTGATCACAACATCAGAATAGACGAAGTTTTGAAAACAAAGTGAAATTATTATTGAACCCACTAGACTCACGACGGGATACAGGAACGGAAACAACGGTCACTGGAGAGAAGACGTCCCTATAAGTAGTTTATAAACAGAACAATTTAGAATGATATAGTTAGTTACTTGGATGGCTCGTCTTCACTGGTTGTGCGGGCCACAGCATAATTTCCATTGCCTAGAGATTTGCTGGTTTAGCCAAAGCGTTTCCCCAGAGTCCAGAGGACAGCCTGGCCAACGTCTGCCCCAGGTCGTCACCACCATTGGCAATCGCCTTGATACCAATAGGGTAGTGGATCTTGGTACTTGTTTAATCTTAGCTGGGACTCCTGATGGAAACGTCGAACTACATTCAGCTTGGGAGACCTTGTTGCCCGACAAATCCTCTCGCTGTACATTGCAGCCTGATACCAAGGAACAACTCCCAGCTACGATGAGGCGGTAGATCGTCGGAAGGGCAAGGAGAATCACTGGAATCTATGGTGCCTCACCCACTCACTGCATGTTATTATACCGTGATAAAGCTCCAATTTTCTAAAGCTCATTTTACTAAATTATTCCATTATTTAGAGTAAAGAGTCGTATTTCGAATAGCAAAGCTAGTGTACAAGCAGAATCTCGTTTAGAAAGACATAATGGTATTCTTCAGTACATCACTGGTGTTCACAACCGCGCATCTGTGTGGGAAATTTTGAAAAAACAAGTCTTGTTCTCAATTTTTTGAAGATTTAAATCTAAACGTACTCAAAGTCGAATAAGTGCAGCAGCTAAGATAGAACGAATGCCTAATAATAATTATTTCACACTAGTTTGGTACGATTTCCCGATATTAGAGGGAAGGGGGATTGCAACCCAACATATATATGCCAAAGTAAAATAATATTTCACATAAGAAAAACATTTTACTAACGTCACCTGCAATCTTCGCACTGCCACTTCTCCTCCTCCCCCTCTCCATCGGGATTGTAACAGGACCATGGCGGACCGGCACAAATCCGATGACAATGTATTCCACACGACTGGAGGAAAAGTAAAAGAAGAAAGCCATCGTTCGACATTTCACTACTGGCATAAAGGTCCCATGGAATGAAAATAAAGCTTACGATGCATGCATTGAGAGCTTCATGTGGATTGAAAACTCGATCATCCAAAGCATCTGTTTCATCATATGTACACGGGCCAAGAGAACTTAAACATGATCTGTAAATATTCTATCAGAGATATGAAGCCTACCATAAACAGATCTGAAATATTAAGGAATGTGCACAGACCGCTCCTTTGCAGAGTTACGTGTCATTGAATAGTAGCATGGTGACAGCTGATTACCATCCATGCTATCATCACCATTACATTCATCAACGACATTGCTATAAAATGAAGCATGAGAAAGAAACGTCACCACTTATCAACCACAGATCTCGTTCATTCCACTTACTACATCTGAATAAATATTCCCTGTCGTCTGATTTTTTCTTCGAAATCAGTTTGATCATTCGGCTGATTGCACTTCGGGCAACGCATCTCTTGGCCGCGTATCAAGGTAGCATTCTATGAAAGAGAATTTCGGACCAAAGAACAATGCAATGAATACGGCCAAATGAGTACCATATGCTCTTGTGCAAAACTAAATGATGGTCAAATGTAGTGTTATGTCAATAATAGTACACCAGAAATAAACTAGGAAGAATAGTAACAATAGAAACGATGTTATTTTGCTATTAAAGGGGTAATAAAGTGTGCGCTATTTAAGGGAAGTGAAGCTAAACAGAAGACTTCTCTTAAGCAAGCGTAGCGCACTCGAGGCAGAATGCATTTACTTTTAGGCAAATATGAGAGTTTAGATTGTACTATGCGTACTACTTTCAATTCATTTTTAGTGTTATTTTTGCTTCGTAGTTCCTCTCGAAATAGTTTTCGATAGACCACCACACGCAGTGTGACAGTGCTGTCCAAGAAATCCCATATTACAGAGATAATACCACAAACAATTTACAAAAAACTTGTGAACTAGTATGTTCGCTTCTTCACACAGGGTAGTGATTGTTAGAAGAAAGAAATAAAGATAGCGGTGGGGGTGTTCCAAAACCACGATTGCGAACAACCATTAGAAGAAAGTCATGGAGTACTACATATTTTGACGTAAAGTCCACGTCCTCCATAAGCTTGAAAAGAATTGTGCACCTTTCTGCGACAGCTAATAACAAAACTTTAGCGGTGAGATTGATAAGTATACTGTTTAACACATAACGAGTCGAGTATTCTTTGTTCTTTCCACTAGATTCTCGATGATCCTGAAAGCTCCCCAAGCTGCTCGTTTCCTTCTGCTCAACTACGGAGCACGTGAACGATATCGAAGTATAAAGTACATCCC
>MQTX01000194.1:87639-169678 GCA_009735665.1 Angiostrongylus cantonensis | reverse complement strand
TATATATATGAAAGTAGATCAATATATGAGACGTCGGATCTCACAAAAATCTTCAGAACAAGTTCATTGAGTGGCATTTTACTCACAACCAACTACAATGTTCAACTTTAATTCGCTACCTATAATTTTTTCGTGGCAGCTGAGTATAGCAATTAACTGCTATCTCATTTTAATCGCTATCATGTATCATATATTGTATAGAACGGCCGAAATTAGGAAAAGCCAAAGTTTGCAAAATAATTCCAAATGGTGACAGCAGTGTGTTTGTACGATGAACAATTGTAAGGTATAGTAAACATTAGCATGCATAACATTCACACCCATTGAATGATAAAATAAAATCTCTTTTATAATTGAAATAACAGTCAATTGCCCGCCAAATTACCAGTCAATGAACTCGGTTGAGAAAAATTTTTTTGTACATTTGTAAGGGCAAAATAGAGCCCTCGCGGACCGATGTCTAACATAACACGTGTTCTGGAAAAGCTTCTGATCGATTACAAAATGTTTAGTAACCTGGTTTTATGAGCCAAAATAGACTACCAAGAAGAAAACTACCGCATTATAGCTCACTTCCACTCATCACAACACGTATGATTTTTCTAAAGCATACCATCAGCTATCTATTAAATATAAAGTTCCATTTTGTAAAAGCATTACGAAAACAATATAAATAATACCTTCATGCAATCGAAGTGATAGAAATTCGGTCCACAACAATCAGTACGAATCACCGAGTGCAAAGCAATTTCTCTTTCAACTGGATCCATGCAAATGCAACATTCGTAATTCTTCTGAAATTCTCTTTTGACGGTTGAAATCGTGAGTAAAACAAAATGTGGATTGAAAAATTTTCCTCTTAAAAACCGATTTTTATTAAATCTCCGAAAGAATAATCAATATTTCCCTACACGTAAACTCTCCTTAATCTTGAGGAACGACATTTTTGAAAAAATTCTACTATCTATTTCCACACAAGGTGTGGACTCTGTCCTTCATTCAATTCATAACCTTGGATCTAATATTCAAAATGTCCATATTTGCATATGAATTCGCCAGCAACTTGAGGACTTGCTTTCTTCGTGAATGAAATTTCCTGCTTTAACACATCCATAGTGATGCTGGTTTTCTGACTGTTATAGTACTTGAGTAGTTTAGGACATTACAGAGTATGAAATAATTTATGTAAAAAAATTATTCATTATAAAATAAAAATTTTTCAATGTTAACCACTTATTTGCTACCTACTGTAATTTTTCACGGCAGACTATGAAGTAAAATAGAACTATAACGATGCTGAGATATTCGCAAAACATAGATCACGGGTCACATCGAAAGACCATTACCCTTTCCGGGGACTCGCGCATTGAACACTGCACCACGGAGGGTCTTGCTCTGCGCTTCTCTTAGCTAGCTTCCTACCTAACACTACCATCAGCAATCACCCGTCAGCGGGATTCATCTGGGGAGCACAAATCGACATTGAACCGAGCTGGAACCAAGTTAGTTAAACCATTTTTCAGTTCAACGTCTAAGAAATTTTCCAAAGCTATCTACCAATTAGGGTAGGAAGCATGAAAGACGAGATTTAAATTTTTATAACGGAACCGTGGCAGCCACAAATATCAACGGCGAATTTGACGACATCACCATGTTCTAACATACAAACTATCCTTGTCCAACTGCTCTCATTTCCGAAACACAACTCGCGACGAAAGTGCGATTTCTGGGCCGCATAAAATCAGAATTTCGCCTTGCTAAAATAGGAGAATTTCTAGGTTATTGGCAAATATCTGTAAATTCCAAGTCTTTCACGCTTATTAGGTCAAAAAATTGGTAGCAAACCTGTTTACGCACACTCCTCACACTCCTCCCCAAACTATCTTGAAACGCTATAGAGCGGCTATACGAACTATACACATATTTTGATAAGAATATACTTCATCTCTTTAAGGAAATCCTTTGCAACAGTCCCTGTCAACATAGTGTGACTTGAGGAACACCAACAATAGAACCACTCACTTCGAAGATCACCAAAACTTTCTAAAAGGTCAATTAATTCCAGTTTTTAGTCGATGTAGTGCGTATCGGTCACTCTAGGGCAGGTATAGCGCAGTGATCAGAGGCGCCCAGCAACACACATGTGGAATAGATCCCCACGCACATGGTCTACCAAGCCCTCCATCCCTCCGTAGTCCGAAAATTGGTACTAGACTTGTCTGGGAGGATAGCAGCTTGGCTCGATAAATCGGTGGACTACCGCGACCCATCGTAAAGGCCAGATATACATTCGGTCACTTCCAACGAAGCATAATGAAGTTGAATGCGCGGTGCATCTCTTAAAGATTGACCAACGCCGAAGGGTCTATCTATCTATCTATAATATCCACCGGCCACTCTAGAACCTTTTCGTTGAAGGCTGAATACGCCCACTGTTATCTTCTCATATTCACAGCATGTAGATGATATATGATTTATTGTTGGGTACGACTATGAGTGGTTTTGGTTACTTCCTAGCCTTTTTACTGTAGTATTTCTACCCAATTCGGGTATTGGACTAAATCATTACACCCACATGGATACTGATGCACGTATACATGAATATAATTGCACTTATATGATCATATAAATCAACCCAGCGCAGAAGAGAGCACATTTGGCTGCCAGGGTATACATGATCATTTTAGCTCGCAGTTAAAACCCTTTCAGTACCAGCTAGCATTGCAACGCTCATCGGTTCAAAATCATTAGCGTGGGCTGAAGCTTGTACTGATGGCGAGAATAAACTACATAGTTCACAAATTCCTAAGGAACAAGTTCGAAATATTTCTAAGTCAACAACACTTTAACACTCAATTGAATTCAATGCTTTCTTATATACTCGACCAAGATTCATTTAAGAAAACTACAAACCTTTCCATACTTTTGATGATGCTTCGAGAAAGAAAGTTTTTTCATGCGCGCATTGAAAGCTGCCTGTGAGTGCCGCGGACAAAAGCACCTAAATAAAACCCGCTGAAGTAAAGATGAAAAGCAAAAGTTTCGAATAACTTCCGAGGTTCCAAAGAAGGCGAAACCGCCGATAAGCCAGCAATTGTGGGTGGAGAAAGAGTACGATAACAATCTCGTGTCTGTTCATCAAGGAATGAGTTAACTATCGACATTCGAATTAGAAAACAAACGTTATCAAAACGAAATAAACAACAGCAAGCAGCTAAACGTGAAACGTACCTGAAGTCCTCATAGTCAATATAGCATTTGGAACGAACCGCACATGGAAAATGAAGAACAACACGACAGCTTGCAGAACAACAACCGACAAGAGCGCCTCTTTCTCTACATAGTGTACACGTCTATAATGTATTGAAACCAGAAATACTGCTACACAAAGCAAGGTAGTGGGAATTCTAGGCACCATTGGAAGGTAGTGAATCGATTAACCAGTATGGACCTTTTTCATGTGTGTCTATTCGCAGCTTAATTGTTGTAACGCTAAAAACACATTATTTGGATGGCTCGCGTTCACTGATTTTGCAGGTGCCAGCATGATTTCCATTTTTTCGGAGTTCTCCTGGCTTACCGGCTCTGGCTAATTAGAATCTCGAACATAGCCACGCCAAAGCCTGCCCGGGTTCGTCACCACTACAGGCACTCGCCATCCTAGTGGATCAGAGGGAGATGCGACTAGTTTGACACCAAGACACTGGTGGATCCTGGTATTGGTTAACTCTACGTTGGGTTTCACCTGTATCACCTGTAGTCCCGTCGATCGTCGAGTGATTCGAGCGGGCGCCAGTAAATCCTCCATTTTTCCCTGTCGCGTGCAAGAGTAGCCCCGTGGGTTCTGGTCGCTTTAGGGACTAGTCGAGCATCATATCTTTCTTCTAGGTTCTTCATGAAGAACTCTGACCATGGGGCGGTGGTCTTCCCATAGTTCGTTTGACATCCCAAGGAATCCAGTCACTAACGGTTGTTGTCCATCGGTTATAATTCATACGCATTACGTGTCCGGCCCACCTTATCTTCGACTGTTTGGCGTATAGAACGGCATCTTTGATTTTCGATCGTTGACGTAGGTCGGAGCTTCGGATCCCATCCCTTATTTGTGTGAAAAGGAATACTCCTAGCATCGGCCTTTAGACTGCGCGCTCGATAACACTGAGTGACCTTTCATCCTGCCTACGCAGATTCTTTAGATTTAGTCGAAGACCAATCTTTCCACACCCTCTATCAAAGTCCGCAAGCATTCGTTCCGCTTGGCTAATGTCTGGTGTTATAAGAACGATATCATCAGCAAAGCGAAGCCGACCATCGATTGCATCGTTGCAGAATGGAGAAATTTTGGTTGTGAAATTGTTGTACAGCTCACAAAGAATCTTTATGTACTGAGTAGGGACTCCTTGACTACCAAGGGCTTCCATGACTGCTTCTATCTCAATTGAGTCATAGGCCTTCTTTAAGTCCATGAAAGTGAGACAGAGCGGTCTTTTGTACTCTCGCGATACTTCAAGCCTTGTGAACGTGTGAATGTGGTTCATCGTACTAAATCGTTTTCGAAACCCTGCTTGCTCGCACGGCTGTAATTCGTCCAGTGTTCTGTCAATCCTGTTTAGGATGACTGGAGTGAAAACTTTGTAGACGACAGACAGCAAGCAGATTGGGCGATAGTTGCCTATATCGTGTAGGTCCCCTTCTTGAACAACAACATCTGTAGAACCTCTCCAAGTCCATATAGAACGCTTCGACTTCTTGTTCGTCATAGTTTGATGTTGGCGCGTAAACGACGAAGATTGTCAAAGCCGGTGTTGATCCACATCTTTTTAATCGTAAGCGTTTAGTCGTGTCGAGAACGCGGACACCGCCTACGCCTCTACCGTCGCATGTTCCGAGGAACAGTTCTTCTCCAGTGTCATAGACAGCGTTGAATGGGTGGCGTCGTCTCGTCTCGGCCAGGCCGATGACGTCGTACCTTATCATTCTTGCTTGCCTGAGCAAGTCCTCAATCGAGGGTTCGGATGCAAGTGCACGTGCGTTGTAGGTACAGATCGTCACCATAGTTCTTGATCCAGGCAGCTTCCTTTGGCCCTGAGATTTTAGCAGCCTCTCCGTACTCGTCCTATCCAACGCTGCGAAATTGGGGGCTTTTTCGGGGTCAGGGGAATAAGGCCCGTTTTTTTTTACTGTGTTTAGCACTTTTATACCCACATATAGCTTACTGGGCTCCGAACGTGAGGGCTAGTTACACTCACGGGTAGCTTGCCAGGCTCTTCCAGAGTGGACATGGAGCTTATTTGTTGGAGGCGACTCCTAACCGCCTCCCATATACTTCCCTGTCACTTGATTGCAGGCTTTTGGCCGAATTGACTGGTAAAATACAATCCGCATAAAGCGAGAACTCACTCGCACACGCATGCATGAATACGCCTAGCAAATACAGAAAGTATGTGCCAAATTGGAGCAGAAGAAACAGAGAGTTCATCTCCTGGATCCACCTGCCTCTCAGGGAAGCAATGTTCACTTTTGGTCGGCGATTAACCCCATATTCGTTACTTGGGGACGCGCCACGTAGCCTCGCGACTAACCGGCTCGAGATCCCTCACATGAGGGAGATCCGTGGCTACGGTGGGTTTACTAATGGAAATGCTGGACCCCTTCTCAACTTGGAAGATCCTGCTGGGTGGATGTATCGCCCTACTGTACATCGCAGTCCGACACCTAGGAACACCTCGCAGCCATGATGAGGCGGTAAACTGATAGGAGGAACAACACATTATGCTGGAAAAACTAGATTGATCGTCAACAAAAAATCATATGGAGATGACGATTATTTTGTAAAAAGGATATTGAACAGCAAAAGTAGATTAGTGCTGGTAGATGCAACAAATAAAAGGATAAATAAAACAAATATGCAACAAATAACAGCAAAATTACCAGTTTTCGTCCTCTAAGGAAAGATCTGTTTATCTGCTTCACATCCATATTAAACAGTTGTCTTCCTAGAGGCGTGGGATTATCATGTGTTATTAGCTCTGGTACCATAAGCTAAAACAGGATTGCATACTCACAAAAGCATACTCATTCTAAACCATGAAAATGCGACTCACAATGCAAAGTTCATGTACTGCAAAAAACAGCGGGAATTCTGGGCACCATTGGAGACGACCACAAGTTTTGCTGATGTCTGGATCATCGTCCAAGCAGAAAATACATAACGGCGGTTTCCTCAAGAAAACGTCAACAAAAATAGACCTTGTGAAACTATAAGTAAACTAAATTTTGTACCACAGTGGAGATGAGATATTGGCAAAACCTCGAACCGTAGGTGTCTGCGGTGGTGAACGGCTAGTTCACCACCACACCATGCATGTCCTTCGTTTCGCCTTTCTCTCAAAGGTAAAAAAAAAATCTCTCCACTTTAATTTACTTCTTCACTTTTTAATTTTTTTGTACTGGTGATTGAGTCAGCGATATTACATTCGGGAGATTGCAATATACAACGTCGCCATCAGTAAAAATTGGCAAAAATAATAAGCTACTTTCAAATCTGTGCACAGTGGTAAAAGGTATCTTGCAATACACACTGGATCCATGGTTAGTTAGACCTTGCTTCCCGAGTTCGTCAGGCCTTTCTTTTCCAGGTCAGCAAAGTGCTACCAAACTTGTCTGGGAGAACAAAAACATTGAATTCGTGATGCCGTTTGACAAGAAAAATATATGATAGCTGGATGAAGGGAGCAGTAGAGGAGAATGCAACCGATGTAAATTTCCTCTCGGACGGCTAGCTAAACGATAAGAAGTACATTTCAAAATTTTTTATATCCACCCATTCAATCAGCATGTTTCATCATAGCGATTGAAGGTGAAATGACAGCCAATGACTGATGAAAAATAAACTTTATATACCTCATATCATGAACAATATTGGTCTTTCAATAAAAGCTGATAACTTTTTGACAGCTAGAGTTGGAACATTTACACAGTCCAGAACTCAAGAGCGATTTAGAATATAGCTGTCTGTATCGCTCGAAGAATATATGTGAAAATATGCATCCTCCATCCATCCTTCTCCTTTTGTGCGTTTATTATTGTCATTTCTTCTTCACATCGCCTTCTAATATTTGGTCCCTTTTGTTGTGTTTCACCCATCTCGACGCTGACGCATATGCTGCGATGTTTCTTACATCGAAATGAACATCCTTGTTTACTTCTTCGTATGTTTCAATAGATGAAGATTGCTCTCAACAGTCATCGATTACGCTAACGAACGATGCACTCAATTTAGCCTTTGGTCAGCTCACCCTTTGGAGTGACCATAAAGAAGATGAAAACACGGACAACAGTTAAACTATTACACTCCTCGTAAACATTGAAAATAAAGGAATCTCTGACAATCAAGACGATTATGACATCTACAGTAGCAACACACAGAGAAAACTTCTCGACTACGTGAGAGCAAATAGTGATAACTGTCGATGTTATGAGAACTAGTAAACACGCATGCTAAATTGCACGTTACCAACATAGATTCATAGATTCTAATGCTATTTATTTCGATTGATAATGTCCACCATGACCCCAAATTTATAAGGGTCCGAGAATATGTCGAGCAGTGGTCGGAGACGCCCTCCAATACTCCTGGGATCGACCCTAGCGCCCTAGGCCCACCAAGCCCTCCATTCCTCCGGGGTCGCCAAATTGCTACTAGACTTATCTGGGAGGATAGCAGCACTGGCACGACACATCAGTAGGCCATTGCGAGTCTTATATAGGCCAGACATGCATTCAATCACCTCGAAACGATGCGTAGTGAAGTCGAATGCATGGCCCGTCCCTCAGTGATCGATGAACGCCGAGAGCTTCATCCTTTATGAGCTATGTTTGTTTAATTTTAAACGGCTCAATAAATCTCGAACACGCATGATAACATATGACGCACATCGTCCGCTAAGTGTTAAGCGTGATATTGCAGTGTGCCAAGCGCAACAAAATAAACGAACAGACTCGTTCCAGAAACTACTTGCTGGTAAATAATCACGTGTAATCTTCCTCGACTTACGATCGTCACGAAATTTGCGATGGATAAATATCGAATTAATATTATAAGTTTAGCAATAAAAGCTTTGTGCAGCAAAACACCCCACCTCAGCAAGATTTATATACTCGGTATAAACATACATCTCATGGTACACGGCTACAAGCACGCAGAGAAATCAGCAATACTCGGGACCTCAGCTGGGCTTCGAACTTACCCTTTCCAATAGGTTACGTGCTATTCACCGTACGTATTTCACATTGCACATAGTTATGACAAGGAATAGCTAGGAAATAAACGCTAATTCATCCTGTGTTGGCCATTTTTTATAACACTTGAAGCTTTAAAGTATTCTTTTAATCTTTTAAGAACTGTAATTATTATTCAGCCCACTCATAGATCAACCAAACGCATGTATTTCCCAGCCTCAAATGCGCGATGCAAAAGTGTAGCAGAAGAAAAAAACTTTTAAGAAATATCGTTACAACAATAAAGACTTTAATAGTAACAGAAATTCTTAAATAGGCCTTGTCGTGCAAACGACAGCTAGAAAAAAAAAGTAGTAATGACTCACATTTTGTCCGGACGAAGAAGTGAACTAGCCAGCTTTGGTAATCTATAGCCATTCGATTTACCTTGTGTTAATTTTGTCCGTCGAATCCCGATAGAACGGCTTCTCCCCTCTAAAACATCACGGTGATGCTATTGAGAGCAATAATCAAATATTAACATTACTATTCTCTGCGATGTGAATAAATAATAAGATAAGACAATGATAATAACAATAAAAAAGCTAAAGCTCTCGGCGTTGACCAATCCCTGAGGGATGAGCCATGCATTCGACTTCATTAAGTATCGTTGGAGGTGATTGAATTCATATATGGCCTTCACAACGACTCACGGTGGCCTATCGATGTGTCTTGCCAGTGCTGCTATCCTTCCAGACAACTCTGATACCAATTTGCTGATCTTGGGGGAACAGAAGGCTTGATGAGCCACGGGCGCCGGGATTGTTGCCGTGTGTATTGCACAGCGCATTCGAGTATCGCGCTACAAGGGCCCCTAGCAACAACAACAATAATAACTGTAATAGCAATAATTATGATAACAATGATATACACAGCATTTCAAGCAGAGTAGAACATAATCTAAGAAAAGTTGGAGTAAACACCTATGAAAAGAACGTAAATAAGCACAAACTATACGTTGATATATAGTTGCGCGTGTGAAGTGGTGGTTGGAGACGCCCTGTAATACGTATGGGATTGACCCCAGCGCCGGTGGCTCACTAAGCTCTTCATCCCTTCGGGATTTTCAAATTGGTATTCGACTTGTTTAGGAGGAAAGCAGCTCTGAATCGATACATCGGTAGCCCACCGCAAGTCATTGTAAAGGTTAGATATGAATTCATTCACTTTTGATGCTTAATGAAGTCGAATGTATGGCGCACCGCCCAGGGGTTGATTAATGCCGAGAGATTTGTCTTTCAATATACGTAGATAAAAAACTATGCAAATGAATCGACAAAGCACTTATTGTAGAGCGAATGAAAAAAGAAAAAGGAAACTCTGGAAGAGGAATGATAAAGTGGAAGACAAGAACAAAACTTCATACCTCTTGTCGCGAGCATATATCTCTTCTTTAGACACTCCATGAAAGGTTTATCCTTCTTTCCAATTTGCTGGAACCACATTTCCGGATTACAAATGAAGTCTTTCTCATCATCCAAAAGCATATCAGCGTGGAATTCCGTCACTGCCATCTCGTCTGCTCGGATTCTGTTCTATGGATTAGTGAAATATATAGAAAGCCAAACTCCCCCTCTTGTTTCACGAAATCAGGATATGAGATTGCTAGGGCCAGTTAGATCAAGGTTAACCTAGATTTATTGTTAATACTAATCTCCACTATCATGTTCTTATCCTAAGAACTTTGCTGTAGCCCTAATACTGAAGTTGTCGCGTCTTGTCAAAGAGGTGACTAATAGGCTGTGAACTTGTCTCGGGAAAACTCTATGATTAAGTACAATAAAAGAAAACCAGTAAGTATCGGAACAGTATGAAAGTGAAAAGACCATCGCGAGGAGAGTGAAGATTTGAAACAAACTCCTTGGAAAAACCAACAATTTAAACAGCAAGACAGACTGACTCAGCACGTTGGATCAGCTCATCCAAGAAATCCATCCCAGAAAGCTATGAGAAGTGGGCAACAGACCTGTCGGTTTAGCGATATGCGTATTTGAAAGTGTCTTTTAGCGCCATTGTAAGAAACTACACCACTTGCGCAGGACCCTACGCGCATTGCCATGAGTGCTGTCCAGCACAAGACGCAGAGTATTGGTAATGACACTGGTTGGTGTCGTTGATGAGGAAATACTTGCTACATCTGACATGTCTCCAGGTTTCGGTGAACTGGAATGACCTGACATTTCAACAGCGTCTTTATACCCGTCCTCCCTACCTTTATCATCTATGTCAGCTTTCGTCCCGTTGGTCCTGGAACGACTCGATTGGGCATCAGTGAGTCTTCCATCTTTCATTGTGGCGTGGGAGAGTAGCCCAGTATATTCTGTTCTCTCTAGGAGCTACACAAGCGTCATATCTTTCTTCCAGGATCTCCTGAAGAACTCTGACCATCGGGTTGGTGGTCTTCCCGCAGTGCGTTTGACATCTCGAGAAATGCAGTCACTATCGACTCTTGTCCATCGGTTGTCATTCATACGCATTACGTGTTCGGCGCATCTAATCCTCGACTGTTGGAGTATAGAATGGCTTCTTTGATTTTCGATCTTTGATATAGGTCGGAGTTTCGGATTCCTTAGCTTACTTGTGTGAAATGGGATGCTCCTAGCATCGTTCCTTCGACAGCGCGTTCAATAACGCTGATTGATTGTTCATCCTGCTCACTCAGTGACCAGGTCGACATGGGCACGGAGTCCAGTGTTCTTTGCTCTCTTCATTACGTCTTCGATGTTCTTGGAAGCCCAACAAGCTTCTTGTTTCTGCTGCTTAACTCTGGAGTTTAGTTGTTCGTCACGTTGATTTCCCGGTCTAGATAGACATAACTGGAGCACTCGGAGATATTCGTCCTGTTGAGCGTGAATGGAGCATACGAAACTAATCCGTTCCTCATGGACACCGTTTTTGTGAGATCCAGTCGAAGTCGAATCTTTCCACAGGCTTTATTAAAGTGAGCAAGAATTCGTTTCCTTTGGCTAACATTTACTGTTAGAGGAGTGATGTCATCACCAAATCCATGATAGGTTTAAATGCCGACCATTGCTTTAGCTCATGAAACTTAACTTGGTCATGAAAGCAAGAAAAATAAGGTACGACGTCATCGGACTGGCCGAGACGAGATCTGAAAACCTGAAGGACCTTCCGCCAGTCCTCGTAAACACAGTGGCTCGGCTTTTCACACGTTACCCGTCTTAATGCAGTCTCTGTTCAGTGGAAGACCAGTAAAACCGTGTTGTTGTTCAACAAGAGTGACTTCCACGATATCGTCAACTATCGTCCAATATGCTTGCTGCATGTCGTCTATAAAGCTTTCATGCGAGTCGTCCTAAAGAGGATTGGCAGAACACTGGACGAAGGGCAGCCATGCGAACAAGCAGGGTTTCGAAAAGCATTCAATACGACGGACCACATCTACAGGTTAATAAGACTCACTGAAGTATCGCGAGAGTACGAAAGACCGCTCTGTCTCACTTTTATAGGTTTAAAGAAGACTTTTGACTCTGCTGGAAAAAGCAGTTTTGGAAGTCCTGGACGGCCAGGGAGTCTCTGCTCACTATGTAAAGATTTTTAGTGGGCTATATAAAAATTGCACAACCAAAATATCACAACTCTACGGCGATATTAACATCGACATCAAAAGGAGGTTTGGTAAGGCGATGCCGTCTCGTTAAAATTATTCACCGCCACCCTCCAGAACGTCATGCGAAAATTGGAATGTGATAATATGGGAGTGAAAATCGATGGTCGGGAGATACATCACCTTCGCTTTGCTGATGATATCGTTCTTATAACACCAGACATTAGCCAAGCGGAACGAATCCTTGCGCACTTTGGTAAAGCGTGTGGAAAAATTGGTCTTAGACTAAATCTTACAAAAACGGTGTTCATGAGGAACGGATTGGTTTTGTATGTCCCATTCACGCTCAAAGGAACGAATGTCTCCGAATGCTCCAGTTATGTCTATCTAGGTCGAGAAATCAATATGATGAACGACCTAGCTCCGGAGTTAAGCAAGAAGAAACGAACGGTTTGGGGAGCTCACAGGAACGTCGAGGACGTGACGAACACAACAGAGAACACCCGACTCCGTGCCCACCTTTTCGACTCAACGGTTCTTCCTGCCCTAACGTATGCGTCAGAAACCTGGTCGCTACGTAAGCAGGATGAAAAATCACTCAGCGTTATCAAGCGCGCAGTCGAGAGGACAATGCTAGGAGTATCCCGTGCCACATAAGTGAGCGAAGGGATCCGAAGCTCCGGCCTACATCAGCGATAAAAATCAAAGATGCCGTTCTATATGTCAAACAGTCGAGCATTAGTGGGGCTCGACACGTAATGCGTATGAGCGACAACCGATGGATAAGAGCTGTTAGCGACTGGATTACTCGGCATGTCAAACCTACTGCAGGAAGGCCACAAACCCGATTGCTAGAGTTCTTGGCGAATAGCCAAGATGAAAGGATTCTCAACGAGTCTCAATCAGCTGCTATTGCACGCGATAGGGAAAAATGGAAGATTTACTGGCGCCTTTTTGAGTTACTCGACGACCAGCGGGACGACAGGTGATAGAAATGAACCATTGGTGGTTTGCCGAGTTCATAATGATCAAATGGAAGCCTATTTTTCCTCAAAGCAGTACGCATGATATCATTCTAGTGAGATCAGTATACCCACATTTGTTACTAGTGACGCTCCGAGAGCGGTATTGTATGTCGCTCATTTTAGAAACTACCAAAAATTACGTGATCTTCGTAAGTATTTTAATAGGTAATAATAATGCAGTAATAGCGAAGTTGCTGCGAGGCCTCAGTTGTGAGAAATGTTAGCAGTAACGTAACCACTAGGTAGGGACAGTATAAGAAGCAATGAAGAACGCTAGCAATGCTAAACTATCTTGTGCAATAGTGTTACAGTAGAGAAATAATGATATTAGACGTTGTTGGTCACTGTGTATGCTCAGATGGAGGTGTGATAGTGTGTAGTAGGATATTGCTGTGCATCTAAAGATCAGTGGTGGATCTGCGGGTGGGCGAAGCCTACGGGATTCCAGATTTGTCTTTGTCTGCGATAAACATAGAGTGCAACATTCAAGAAGAGGTGGAGATATAGTAGGCAGATCGGTTGAGTGCCAGCGCGGGATGAGAAAGTACAAAGCGCACTACAGAGTTGGTACGTATCCATAAAGTGTAGCTTCTGACAGTAGCAATACAGGGGGCGGTTAAATGTCGTTAATGGTAAACATTACTATCGTAGAAAACGTGTGGTTATATGGGATACTGTAACCATTTCTGGGAATAGTTATAAGGATAAGTATAAAGTTTTCGGCGTTGATCAATCCTTGAGGGATGCGCCATGCATTCGATTTCATTGAGCACCTTTGGAGGTGACTGAATGCATAACTGGCTTTTACAATGACTCGAGGTGACCTAAAGATGTATCAACTCAGTGCTGTTATTCTTCCGGAGAAGTCTTGTAATAGTTTGCCGGCACTGGGGATCGAGGGCTTGGCGAGCCTGGGGGCGCTATGTGGATTGCAGGGCGTCTCCGACCACACTGCGCTGCTACACGCTCCCCTCTAGGAATAGTTAGTGCAAAGTGTTTCTTCCAATGAACGTCGTCCGTAGAAATTGTAAAACTGAGGTGTAGTGCAGTGCTGCTATCTTCAACGTTTTTTTTAAAATCAGGTACTACATTTGCCTGTATTGTTCGTTCTTGTTGCTCTTTGTAGAAGAAGAAGAAATTCGCCGCCACTGAATGAAAGAGCGGTGAGAATCGCTTTAGAATAGATTTCATCGTATATTTATTTGCCTCCGTCGTACTGTATTACTTTCAAGTGTTGTGAACGGTTTTTTGTTTTACGTTTAGGCGTAAGAAATTGTTGTTTGCAGATTCTGTTAACGAAGGATGCTGTCCGTGTCGCTCCACGTTCCACTACTCGTCGTATCGTTTCACCAAAGTAAGACATTAATAGGATTGCCACAACCAAGTGTAACGATAACCTAAGAGCGCGCGTTGCACAGTGGTCTAACGCATACTGCAGCAAGGACGTGCAATCGATCCCGGCGCCCTTGGCCTACCAATCCCTCCATCTCTCCAGAGACAGTAAATTGCTAGCAAACATGTCTGGGAGGATATCAGCACTGGCTTGATACAACGGTTCGCCATCGCGAGCCTCTGTGAAGGCCAAATATGCATTCAATCACCTCCTCCAACGACACTTAATGAAGTCGAATGCATGGCTCACCCCTGAGGGTTTGGTCAACGCCGAGAGCTTTATCCTTTTTTAAGTGTAGCTATAACAAGAGGTCGGAAATTAGATATATTGAGTTATTATGGAACATTTCTCCTCATAGCAAAGCTAAAAATAGCTTTTCTTCGACTTTATCCTTTTCTTCCTCAAATTTTCTTCCGTGATACTTACTTGATATTTGAGCGATCTGTCCTCACGTCCACAGCGCGAGTCCCATCATAATCACCGTTCTCGGAGATTTGCTGCTTAAGCCATTGAGGTTCCCTGGAATCCCGAGAACAGCCTGGCCAAAGTCAGCCCCATGTCGTCACCACCATTGACTGTCGCAGCCCTTGTGGATCAGAGGGAGATTTGCCACCATGCGAGTTTGGTACCAGGACGGTGGTGGATCTTGATATTGGTTTACTCTTAGCTAGGCTTCCTGATGGAAATTAAAAAAAGGACTCCTTCTTAGCTTGAGAGATCCTGCCTCGGGGACGAATCCTCCGCTGTACATTGCAGTTCGACACCCAGGAACACCTCCTTGCCGCGATAAAGCGGTAAGACGTTGGGAGGTATTCCGTAATACTTTCCCCAAATTTCTGTGCATTTCTAATCAGCAAAAGATGACGTCGTAGGTGATTTTCACAGAAGACTAATTTCTTTGTGCATCGTTCTAGACTTTAGTAAAGTATAAACTCATTGTGGCCATATCTGCCTTACAAAAATTATAGAAGGACGCTTGAGAAGAAATAAGTGTAATAATTCAATCTTTTTCATTTCTCCAGCCCACCGGCTAACACGCCCATTGCACCGCCTCCTAAAGATCCTCTCGATGATACACTGAGGTGACTTTTTTATTTTTCGGAGTATGTTAACATGTAAAATTCGTCCGCACATTTCAAATGTCATTTTCAGAGGTGTAAAATCGTTGGATCTCGAAACCAGTTGGAAAGCTGTTAAAGGTCCCGGCAGAAGTTAAAGTGAAGTCAAGCACTTAAGAATTCGAAAGTTAGACAAGCAATGTACCTTCAAATAAAGTCGATTATAGCGTTAAAGCAGTGTTTGGGATAAGCATTATGTTTACCCAAAGTGATTGGTCCATACCACAAATCATTGCATTCAACCGTTTTGTTCATAACTAATCATATATAGGGCGAATGGTCCTCGCACATCAAGTGAGTTCACTTTCTGTATTACAACTATCTTTGGTGTAAGCGGTCGACGTTATTTATGACTACACTCTTAGTTGCCAAGGAAACTGTTTCGTTGAGTAGCGGTACGGTTGCGAACAACTGGGTTTATCCGAATAGAACAGCAAACTTGTAGAAAATACTTTCGTAGAAGTCGAATGCCATCCTATCTTTACGTAATCCTAACAGTGGAGTGTAACATAATGGGATAATTATGGAGTACGCACCACTTGTATTACCTGTAGTTCCGTTGATCGTGGAGTGACTCGAGCGGGCGCCAGTAAATCCTTCATTTTTTCCTGTCTCTTGTAAGAGTAGCCCAGTGGGTTCTTCTCGCTCTAGGGACTCGTCGACCATCATATCTTTTTTCTAGGCTCTTCGTGAAGAACTCTGACCAACGGGTCAGTGGTCTTCCTGCAGTACGTTTGACTTCCCGAAGAATCCATTCACTAACAGCTCTTGTCCATCGGTTGTCATTTTTACGCATTACGAGTCCGGCCCACCTTATCTTGGCGTACAGAACGGCATCTTTGATTTTTGATCGTTGACGCAGGTCGGAGCTTCAGTTCCTATCCCTTATTTGTATGAAACAAGATACTCCTAGCATCGTCCTTTCGACTGTGCGTTCGACAACGAATGAATGGTTTACGTAGGAGACGAGAAATATATGCACACTGAAACTGTTGTACTGGCCAGGAAGTTCTGCAACCACTCTCCATTTCGGCTTCCATTCGCTTATCTGTTTGTTTCTATTGACATGACTTGTTGTTGGCAGACAAGGCGAAATAATGTTATCTGAACTTACAACTTGATAGGACCGGAGCGACGTGTGTAGGTTAGTTTTTACTTACATGTAGAGAAAAGATATGGCGCTGTCAGGCATTAGCGAAACCTTTTATATTCCTCTACGAGTTAGAAATCAAAGTAACTTGTACCATTCATTGTGTACATCATTCCCAGTTTTTTTTTGCGTGAAACGACATCAGATTTTGTAATGAGGATCCTAGTGTTTCTTGCATTTGGATTCGTTTTCCTCGCATTCAACCTCCACGAAGTTCTTCAAACGCCTCGCGTGTTGCTTCAGTTGCTAAATGAGGATTCAGCTTTCGTTATGAATGTTGTAGAATGCTAGTCGAGTCGATTCTTCTTTCAATCTTAGAGGTAGCCTGGCTGAAGTGTTCTTACGTTGATTGGGAGAGAGTGTTGGGGAGATTGTTCAACTTGATACATTTGCTTCCTGATAGGCGGCATTTCTAACCACCATAAAATTCCGTCCACTTAGTGAGATGTTCCTGCTGGATGCATCCACGCTGACCGTTCTAGAACTGTTTGAAAAGCCGAATATAATTGGATCACATTGATTGTATTTGTAAAACTCGTGTGAATATTGCGATGATACGGGCTGACAGCCTGCATGACTACCTAGATCACCTAGTTTACACTGATCTGAAATCAATTACACCGTAGTAACGGTAGAATGCCCAAGGATTCACAAATATTCTTCAAAATTGTTCAAAAAACATTCTATTTAGAAACCGCTTGTTTTTCTAAAGCACATCATCGTCTCGGCTATAAAGCTGCAAAGCTCTCGGTGTTGACCATTCCTTGAGGGATGCGCTATGCATTAGACCTCATTAAGCATCGTTGGAGGTGATTGAATGCATATCTGGCCTTTACAATGGCTCGCGGTCGCTTACCGATGTATTAACCCAGTGTTGCTCTCCTCCCAGACAAATCTAGCACCAATTCGCCGAGTCGAAAGGGATGGAAGGTTTGGTAAGTGGGCACGGGATCGATTCCCTGTGTATATTAGTGCACCTCCGACCACTACGCCACACGCACCCAGCACCCCGTTTAGGCTATAGATAGCTTTATGTCACAGTGAGGGGTTATGTGGTTTCTACTGCATATGATGATATTTTGAACAGTACGCCACAGAACAAAAAGCTGTGCTTCTAGTAAAGAATTTTAAATTCTAATCAACCATATTAATGCAACGCAGTGGTTGGTGATGAAGTCGATCAGGAAGGAAAGTGCTGGTTCCATATCCTCCCTAACGCTCTCCTCCAGTGCACGAGAAAATGCCTTATCTCTTCAAGATTAGAAGAAGAATCGGCTCAACCAGCATTCTACGATAATCACAAACAAGGTGAAATCGTCAAGTAGCAGGCTAAAGAACACATGAAATAATGAGAGGAAAACGAATCTAATGCTTGAAGTGAGACAGTAGATGTGATGACGGGTAACGTAGAAAAATAGACTGTTTTTCAATTGCACAAAGACATTATTGCTTGCAAAATTGTGCTTCATTAGATTTTCAAGTCACTACCCGAGAAAACAACTTAATTATGCACCATTTTTAAATGATGCTCGTTTCGTTGGCGATGGTGCACTTCTTTCTCTTAGTTCCTCGAGGACTTCGATGTCCAGCTGAGGTTCCGGGTTTTGCTCACATTTCAGCCTTCATTAAATTCGCAACACTGAGTTTTTGCGAACCTCTCCTGATTACAATATAAAAATGGCAGTTTTTGTGCATAAATAAATGGTGCAGTGACATGCCACCACAATGATGCTGAGATGTCTACAAAATTCAGACTAGAGGCTACTCTTGATCACCCTTTCCTGAGATTCACGATACCACTGCACCACTGAGGTTCTTGCTTTGCCTTTCACCCACCCAGTTTCTTACGCTAGCAGTGCCAAATAATAAGCAGTAAATAAAAGGTTACACATTACGGTTTCGAATGCAGCTTCAGTCTAACTGGGTTCAATGCCGATTTGTGCTTCCCAGATCATTCCCGTTGCCTGCTGATTGGTGATGACACCATTATGAGCAGAACAGGACGAAAAGTAACTCCAAAAGAGGATATCGATCTCAAGGTACTCTCTAGCAGACCAATCTCCACAAGGCATTCTTGATGATTCTCTACTTTTTAAGATTCGGTTAATCACTAACATTCGAGCGCCAAAAAAAAAACACGACAAGGTGGAAAAGGAAGGTGGTGCATCGAAAAGCTTTCTTTGGCTTCCGTTCTCTTGCTGAATTCTCTTCCATTCGGAGCTTTTTTCGTTTTTATTTTTGTATGTTTATCGTTTGCTGACAATTTTCATTTTTCACCGCAGTATTAGGAATATTACAGCTTGGTACACTGTCAAGAATTGTCCCAGGGTTGAAATTTTGTGCCTTAGTCGCAACAGTTGAAAATTGTGCGATTCCCTTGAAGTAATTTCTCTACCAGTTGGAAGAACGCTCGAAGGTTTATCAGACCTTAATTTGTTTTAAATTAATTTATTAAATATTCCAAAGTTGGGGAAATGGATTCCATTGTGTGGATTCGGACGGCTCTCCCGCATGGGTCTCCTGTTTCAAATCGTTTTGGGGAAACAGCTTTGGGTCTTTTGAAGGGTAGCTTGTTACGTTCAGGTTTCCGTGCAGATACATCTGTCATTTATATAAGAACTTTGTCTAAGTTATTTTTTGCTACTTAATTCCGCTTATTACCGTGCTTTTTTCGGGCTGAAAACTTGTTTTCTTCGAAAGAAAATCTGTTTTCACACGAGAAGCCTGCTGTGAAACGGAGGCATTCAAGGCATTTCTTTCCCGCATATTCCATTGCTGGTCCTCTCTAACTTACCATTAGACTTGTTAGGCAAAAATTTGTAAACAGTTTTTTCTTTGTTGATCTTTACTTGGCATTTGACATGAGCTAACCAAGCACAGCGTGAAAATCGAAGTCTAAGCTGACATTTCTGAAAGTGAAAGTGAAAGCGAAGAATCACGCTGTTACGTAGATGTACGGTTTCGCTTGCATCATCAGTTATCTCAAACACTCTTCTTTTATTCATTAATTACCGTATCTTGAGATATACAAGGTTTTTTCTTCACTGCTGCGGTGTTCTATGGCCTGTTTCATACTTAAATGACGATTTCATATTGTGATCGTGCGAAATGCTCCTATGAATGTTTCCTTTCACTTTTGGTTCGTCAATTCACTTCGCTTTTTTGGGTCAAATTCAACTGTTATTATCCTAAAATCCAGGTTACGACGAGTCAGAAGTCGCAGTAGCAAGTAATAAGTGTAGAACACTTTGCGCTTCGACTTCACCCCTTCACACATTTTTCGTGTAAGGTATGATGTTTTTCGAGATGCTCACCACTAAATCCAGAGAAGTATACAAAGCTGATTCGAATAGAAGCATACATTTTTCCGCTGACACCAAAAGGAGCAGTGGCTGTAAAGCCGTCAGCTATCTCTGACTTTATCGGACACTTTCAATATGCCGGTCCAAAAATTAGGACTTCATTGTATTTGTGTTTCTATCCGTTAGCCCTCCACAACGTATTTTCTTTACCAACAATGTTTTTGAAAGAAATGCATTACAGTTATTTCACGTAGCATTTCCCAAGACTGACTTTCTGCTGGTCTCGGCGTTGATTGATAATTCGATGTTTTTCTCCAATAAGCAGACACGAGGTTGTTTTTTAGAATTTGTCAGGATACAATAGTTGACGTTCCGGCGGTTTCGCCTTCTTGAGAGCCTAAAATGTTCAAATTGGGATGCGATCTACTCAGCCAAACACTTTCATAACCCTAGCAGATAAAACTTAACAAATAAATTTGTATTCACATAGGAAACAGCTTCATTTCAACATCTACCGTTTATTTGATGTATGCTGCCGGCGTTTATACGATGTATGATGCCTACTGGGGGACAGCCAACTAGTACACGACTTCTAAACACGACTACTACGTCCCTCTCTTCAATTCAAACAGGACACCATGTACGCGCAACTGAAGAAGTGCAAATCGAAGGAATCTTATTGTGTTCAGTATTTGGAAGATTCCCTTCGGAGGAGAATAGTGGGCGGGTCAATTTTGATTTGCGATTCTATTAGGTCGAATGCTAAAATAACATTAATCAGAAAGTTTCAAAATTTACTAGATCAATCGCAGAAACCAGCTTCAATTAAACTTCAATTAAACAAAACAAAACCGTTTACGAAAGCGCTAGCACCAAAAGTGTGGTCGATAACGGGCCTGAAAAGTCAAGGGCCACGGTGTTAGGAGGCATAACTCTGCCCGATGACGTGCGTTCGCTATTAGAATTGGGTCCAAGCCTCTCACCAGCGCTACCCATCTCTAAAAAAACCTTGCGTAGGATCGCCTGCAGCCTTCTCGAGCTCCAAGATCGTCTCCGCAGGCAACGCTAGAATTGAGACATGAAATAAAAAAGAACGAGAAGTAGGGGCACTACCACCACCTCCATTTCCTCGGCTATTCTTTAGACAGCAGGACCCAAACGACGAAATCGATATAAAATTTCGCATATTTTCGAGCGAAACTATCAAAGTCCTTAAACATTATAGCGCGAAAAAGTTTAATTCGAACCTTGCAGCGGCGCAAAAATTTGGTATGCGACAGGTTCGAGAGCTAATAAAATCTGAGACTCTTAGGCTATCAATTAGTGATAAGAGTGGAGAGTTCGTAGTAAATCCTCACCAGTCAGATGTCGATATAACGAAAGAAAAACATTTTTGAGACGCATCTCTTTATTGCGCATCAACTGAAAAGGTATTCAGAAGTCAAAATCGAAAACTGAACAACAAATGGATCAAAACGGCAAGCGCAGTAGTTTTAAAACCAACAGACATTTCGCATCTTAAGATCGAAGTGCCGACATGCCTCGTCCTCTAGTTACTTATCTTACTTACTCACTTGGATAGCTGCACGGTCCGCCTTCACGAGTTGTGCGGACCTCAGCACATATGCCATTCGGTCCTTTCTCTCGCAATCGTAGTCCATGGTGGTGGTCTTGTTCGAGTATAGTAGCGCTTGCGAATCTCATACCGTGATCTTTAAAACAACTGCAGCTGCGGGAACAGCTGATATGTTTGTTTACGAACACGTCCGCCCAACGTGTAGGTGGTCGTATAAGGGAACGTTTGCATTCTCTTGGAGTCCATTCTACTGTTCTTTTCGTCCATCTGTCGTCTGTTCCTCTCATTATATGACCAGCCCATCTATGCTTCGCTAACGATATATATATAATCTCGTGGATCTCGAAGATGTGACAGGTTTCGAAGGTATGAGCTTCGAATTCCGGCTAGATATTGAGAGTGCCGGTTATGTTCCAGAAGACATCGCTCAACCACTCTGTGAATAGTGTGAAGAATTCTTGATGTTGTTGAAGTTTCAACCCACGTCTCTGTACCATAACAGAGCGCTGGAGGACAGTAGAATCCAGGAGACGAGCGCGGACTTTCGGGTCCTTCAGTTGGTCGGTGGCTTCTTTGAGAGGCCAAAATGCGGCCCAAGCTGCTCTCCTTCTTCTATCTAGTTCCTCCTTCATGCTGTTTTCCATGTTCACTGATCGCCCAAGGTATACGTACGATCTGGTCTCTGCAATGAGAGAACCATCAAATTCAATTTTTTTGCCTTCGCACCATGGATTTTTCATGAACTGGGGAAAAGGTTGGTGTAAAACGTTTCCGCTATCAATTCCATATCACGGCAAGAAGTTTTGACGATCCCATCTTCGTTCATCAGGGCTGACAGCGGAATATTATAATCACATAATTTCCGACGACATTTTTTCAGACATCTTCTTTTCTCTGCTGCTTCCAGTAGTTTCTTCTGCTTGGACCGCTGTAGATCTTCTTGCAGAGCTCTTCTACAGCTGGCATTTACTACTAGCTGCGCTAAGCGTATTGCAGTGTGATCATGCTTCAGTTTCCTTCTGTTTTCGAGCAACTTCTTAGTAGTGGAGATGCGGTCCGATCTTCTTGTCTGAGGAACTGAAGCGGATTCGGCACAGCTTTTCAGTCTTTCGACAGGCAACTTGTAGTCTTCGGTCGGGTATTCTTTAATCTGCCAGTCACGTTTTGATAGGACTTCGTTCAGAATGTTCTCGACATATACAGCTAGACTTTTTCCCCGTGCTCGCTGAAGATAGTTCTTTTCCAGCTTGCGGCTGAATCGAATCTTCGCGCTAAGAAGGCGGTGATCAGAACCAGTACAGAATGACGGGACTACCGATGTGTCAAGTAGGCACCATCTTCTGTTTGTCAGAATATGGTAGATCTCCGCATGAGTCATGCCGTTAGGAGATTCCCATGTCCAGCGGCGGCTTTCTTTCTTCGTGAAATACGAGTTTCCATGGAAGAGACGTGCTGCGGACAGTAGTCCTGCGAGATGGTTCCCATTCTCATTTTTTTCTCCTAGTCTAAAATTTCCGATTCTGTATTCGCTCGCGTTGGCACTCGATATTCTGGAGCTGAATTCTCCGACAACAAATTTATGATATGCTTTGTCATTGCGGATGACTTCCTCTAACTGATAGTAGAACGCATTTAACTCGTACCCATCACCTACGTAGGTGGGTGAGTAGCAGTTGACGATAGTGACCTTCTTGTGATGGGACACTTGAAGATGGAGGACGGATATGCGAGGGGAAAGGGTCTCGTATGAGTCGACGAGATGGGCAACTGACGGGTGAACGAAAAAGCCTACGTCGCCGACATTTTGTGACTGAACTTTCTCTCCATGAATCACAAGGGTCCCCTTGTTTAGTTGGCGTATGTCGTTTCGTTTCTTGTGGTGCGATCACATGAAATTTAATGCGATTTGCGGCTACAAGAAGGGCGTGAAGATCGGCGTCTGTGGAGAGCGTTCTGGCATTATACGTGCAAAGTAGGAAACAATCTTCATGGTGTGTCGTCATGCGTGTGTTCGTCAGATCGGGTTCCAATGACGTCCTGCACAACCCGAGATTTTCCGGCCTCTCACCGGTCGTCTCACCGCCTTACGTCATAAACGGGAGCACCCAGTGTGCGGGTACTGATGCTGGCCTATTGCTGGTCGTGCAAATTGGTCCTCCATGGAGTCGTGGCTTAACCTTGCAAAGGTCTATCCAGGTCTTCACCATGATGTGGATCAGAGGAAGGTGTGTTGTCGGCCTCGAATCCTTTGCTCGGTCTTCCTACTAGTTGATTCGGAGAGATGTTCAAACCGATATCAGAAGCGAAAGTGGAATGTAATAGTAACCGACCGCTCAATGAAGATGTAGAAGCCCAACTCCTATAAACTAGTTACTTATCAAGACCCATTAGTTAAAATCCACTGGTGATCTGGCTTTTGCCGAACCGTCCACCTTTAAAGTTAGACCCATCATCAGTTGTATAGACGGGCCTACGGATAGAACTGCTCGGTTTATAAATCTAATCCTCAACCAGTTGCTTAAGCATATACCAGCCCATCTCACGAACACCGAAATGCTCCTAGAACGTCTGCTTAACGCACGTCTCAAAAGCGCGTGCTTTGTGGAGTCGTTCCCATTACCGACGTTTACGCTAACGTCCACGGATCTCTCTCATATGAGGGATCTCGAGCCGGTTAGTCGCGAGGCTACGTGGTGCGTCACCAGGTGGTGGATAGGAGGTTAATCGCGGACCAACAGCGACCTTTGCTTCACTGAGACGCTGGTGTATCCAGGGGATGAACTCCCTGTTTCTGCTGCGCCGATTTGGCACATACTTTCTGTATTTGCTAGGCGTATTCATGCATGCGTGTGTGGGTGCGTTCTCGCTTTATGCGGATTGCATTCTACAAGTCAATTCGGCCAAAATCCTGCAATAAAGCGACAGGGAAGCATATCGAAAGCGGTTAGGAGTCGTCTCCAACAAATAAGCTCCATGTCCACTCTGGGAGAGCCAAGCAAGCTACCCGTGAGTATAACCTGCCCCACGTTCAGAGCCCAGCAAGCTATACGTGGGTATCAAATATGATAAACACAGTAAAAAAAGACGGGCCTCATTCCCCTGACCCCGAAAAAGCCCCCATTTTCGTAGCGTTGGGTAGGACGAGTACGGAGAGGCTGCTAAGATCTCAGAGCCAACGGAAGTTGCCTGGATCAAGAACTATGGTGACGATCTGTATCTACAATGCACGTACACTTGCATCCGAGTCCTCGATAGAGGACTTGCTCATGCAAGCAAGAATGATAAGGTACGACATCATCGGCTTGGACGAGACGAAACGACGCCACCCATTCAACGCTGTCTATGACACTGGAGAAGAACTGTTCCTCGGAACATGCGACAGTTGAGGCGTAGGCGGTGTTCGCGTTCTCGTCAGCACGAGTTTGTCCATGAACATCGATTCAATCGAGCAGCTTTCAACCCGTATCTGATGCTTACGATTAAAAAGATGTAGATCAACATCGGCTTTGACAATCTTCGTCGTTTACGCGCCAACATCAAACGAACCACCCCAAACTGGGACTTATTCAACTCATTAGTCGGCTGTTGGGAAGATGGCGTTGTCGACAACATCGACGAGGAATGCAATCGGCTCAATGAACATCTTCACGTTATCGCCATGAAAGCTGAGAGTTCGAAGGTCACCAAAAGACGTCTGTCTCCAGAAACTCTCGAGCTAATACGCCAGCGTGGGGTCGCACGAGCTGCAGGCAACAGCGAACTAACGTCCGAGCTTGCGATACAGTCCAGACAGGCGATAAAAGACGATCTAAAAGAGAGAAAAGCAGCAGTAATGGTCGAAGCTGCAGAGGCTGGGAAAAGCATTCGCAAAGCCCGCCGAAGCTTCGCCAATGACAAGAACAAGATGATTGCACTCCGACTCCCAGACGGAAAAATAACAGCGTCCAGAAAGGCAATGGAGAAAATCATCCACGATTACTACTCAGATCCCTTCGAATGAACGTCATGCGAACATTGGAATGGGATAATATGGGAGTGAAAATCGACGGTCGGCAGATACATCACCTTCGCTTTGCTGATGACATCGTCCTTATAACACCAGGCAATAGCCAAGCGGAACGTATGCTTGCGGACTTTGATAAAGCGTGTGGAAAGATTGGTCTTCGACTAAATCTCACAAAAACGATGTTCATGAGGAACGGATTGGTTTCGTATGCCTCATTCACGCTCGACGGAACGAATACCCCGGAATGCTCCAGTCATGTCTGTTAAGGTCAGGAAATCAATATGATGAACGACTTAGCTCCACTGAACACTCAAAGATGCCAGCTAGTTCACAATCGCCTATAAGACCGTCAATGTATAACGAAAAACTGCATAATTTGCCTTAACGGTAGAGACGGTGATCGCATGAGCTCGGGTACAGTCTACCTGATCTCTTGTAAAGGGTGCGGGGACGAATACGTAGGCGAAACGGGTAGACCGCTCTGCGTCCGCATAGAAGAACACCTAGTCGGTAAGTCTAAATTAAAACCAAACACTCCACTAGGCGAGCACGCATAGAATGCAGGGACATAGCGGAGATTTTGAAGTAGGAGTCACTATCCTCACGCTGGAATCAAAAACATCAACGCGTACAACTCTTGAAGCGTTTTGGATCAATTCCAAAAATTCAAAATTGAACTGCAAGGAGGAGTGTCTTGACATCACGTGTGAATTGGCGCCATACCTCAGGCTAATCCAATAACTGACACAGGCACAGTCCTCGCCCACTACTCTTTGCTTCTGCTATCCATCAACTAACTTAGATGGTTACAACAAATGATCTACGTATCGATATCAACGCATCGATCCGGTGTTTTTCCAAAAACGAATTTTATTGGATAAAGGATGAAGGATAAAGCTCTCGGCGTTGATCAGTCGCTGAGGGATGTGCGATGAATCCCACTTCATTAAGTATCCTTGGAGGTGATTAATTGCATATCTGGCCTTTATGACAATGACTCACGGTGACCTGACGTTGTATCGAGCCTGTGCTGCTATCCTCCCAGAAAAGTCTGGTACCAATTTGCCGACTCTGGAGGGATGGAAGGCTTGGCGGGCCATGGCCACCGGGATCGATTCCACGTGCTTGTCGCAGCGCCGCCTCTAACCCCTTTCTCGTGGGCACCGTGAAATACCACAAGTTGTAGAGGTGGAAATATTGGAGTTTTTCATCAATTCTCGAATATTTCTTGACGCACCTTTGACCATTCACGACTGGTCAGGAACGCCAACAATCATGCATAGCATTTGCGTACCTACACCCTTGCGTCGAACACAAGGTCAATGAAATTGACCTCACTCATGGTTACGATCTTCGTCTTCATTTTCTTGGGACCAAAAACATTAAAAGGTTTAAGACTTTTAGGCTAGTTTTTTCACCATATTTCGTGAAACACTGTCGATGGATTTCAAATCATGACCGAGGGGGATGAAGATTTTGCCTTTCAGCAAGAAGGTATTTATGTTAGCAAAATGTTTACGATTCCGGTATATTTTGAATGAGTACCTCTATACTTACTTACTTGGATAGTTGGAGGGCCCGTACTCAATAGTTGTGCGGTCTCCAGCACATTCTCCATTTTCTGGAGGAGCTGGTTTAGCCATTGGATTAGTCTGAAGTTCCAAGGTCAACCTGGCCAAAGTTTGCTCAAGGTCGTCACCATCACAGGCCGTCGCTGCCCTTGTGAATAATGACGAAGTTTACCACAATGCGACAAGTTTTACACCAGGACGGTGGCGGATCCTGGTATAACTATCGGTACATCTATATTATGTGAAAAATGATATGAGGCAGTTTCAAATGTGGGTCAAGTAATAACAATGTGGTTGTCTACCACAAAGATAGATGTGTTTGATGCATTGGCTGTGCTCAATGATTTCATTTTGGATGTTCAGTTTCCCGGAATCCGGAAGCTGCACCTTCTCGCAGTAGAAATATGTTCTCTGTGTCCGACATTTATTGTTCCACATATCCAAATGTTTCTAAGGAGCAATATCGAAAATTTAGAAGTCCTCTAAGTTAGGAGTAATTTTGGATGTCTAAGAACTATCTGAAAAAAAATGTTTAAAAACACCGTCACCGCGCAAGTCAGGCATATCCTCGCGCGATATTTCAAAGACAAGACAAATGTTGCTACTGAGACTCACTCTCTATTACGCCATATCATTCTCCGACATTACCTGTGCGTTGGCCGGATTCACCTACCCGGAAACTGAAATCACCTACCCTGAGTTCAGAAAGTTGTAACTTTGGATACAATGGGTACATCTCATCAAGTGCTCGGCGAGGTTTTAACATTTTCATTTTCACTACCATTCCATATGCTTTCTTGTTATTCATTTCTAGTCATAACCTCTTGTCGCCTGAGTATGTTACAAGCCAAGAAAGCAGGTTAACATCACCTGAATACTACGGGAGTAGTCAGGATGTAGCTGTTTAATTTCTTAATCAGGACTGAATGTGTTATACAGTTTTGCATCAGTTTTGCGGTATCCGCTGTCGTTTGTGTGTTCATCTAGCTCTCCACTTCCAGATTCATTGCCATCGTATTTGCCACCATCGCCACGCGGCGTTTTTTTTCTTTCAGTGCACAAACTAAGCAGTACTCAGGTGTGTTTTTCCACTTTACCAATGTGTAGTGTACCGAATGCTTTAAACTCTTGGCTCTGTACAAATTTTCTTTTAATGATCTTCATGTTCACCATAACACGGCTCGTCAGACAGTAGAAGACGGGACAGGAATGATAAGAACGTTCGGCGTTAATCAATCCCTAAGGGCTGCCCCATGCATTCGATTTCATCACGAATCGTTAGCGGTGATTAAATATATGTCTGCCCTGTACAACGACCTGCGGTGGAGCGCCGATGTATCATGTCAGTGCTGCTATTCTACCAGCTATGTCACGTCGATTCTCTACCGTCGAAGGAATGGAACGCATTGTGATCACGAGACTCCGTATCGAACCAAAGACCGGTTGTCTAGTCCAAGAGACCTATGACCACTGCGCTACGCATACCTAACAATCAAAAATGCTAAATTTAAGTCTACTGGTGAGTGAGACAATTAGGAAGAGAAAGGATATCAATAACTTGCTTTTGTTGATTTAAGAAAAACTACAATTAACAGCAACGAAAACAATGGGTTAAGAGAGTGATTTACTTGATAAAAGAATTTCTGGATATTTCCCGCTTTGAGAGGCCAATGTGGCATAGAAATCAAGGTGTTCGATCAACTGTGAAAAAAGAAAACGTTTATTTCCTAATTATTCGAACGGTAGCTCGAAATACAAGGGACAAGTGCGCCCAGCGCTATGCTTATGGGTGTCCCCCAATTCACGTGTGCTCATTGGTTCGATAACGCGCACTTGTTTACCAAGCCTTCCATCCCTACGTGGTCGGTGAATTGATACTAGAGTTGTTTGTGAGAGTAAAAACACTGGCTTGACATATAGGTATGCCACCGCAAGTCATTATGTTGACCAAGTATGGATTCTGTATGGCTCATCCATTACGGATTGATGAACGCGGAAAGTATCGTTCTTCATTTATGCTTTCTATTGCTTCACAATTATTGATTATTTAGTGAAATCTAATAACGTAAACAGCGCAAATAAAACGAGACAAATGACCAAATGAATGGGAACACGATATTCATTTCACAGTATGTCTGGTAGTCAATCTGTGCGGAGCTATTTAGGTGTGCGAAGAGGGCGTTCGTGAAGTTCGCCAAAACGAAGTCAATCCGGCTAAGTGGACTAAGGTCTTCCCACCTTTCGGATATATAATCATTGCTGCTGTGTAGCAACATTTTCGGGAAGAAGACGTGACACCCACTGCACTACTGAGGCCCTCATAGCAACATTTAGGAGCATCACGCATGTATTTGATGAACTGACATTCGCTGTATAGTTGTACAATTGGAGACTTCGACCTTCAGGCGTTAAACGATTATTCGGAAGGTTGTAAGTTCCCGATCATCTTGTCTCAGTCTAGATGGCGTACACTATAACAACCATATAGCCCATTACCCCTTGCTTGTGTATTTCGTGGCTACTCGAACCGAAAGCGCACAATTTTTTGTCGGCTGCACGATACAGCTCAGCTCGTCTTGGCTTCACTGCGATGCCATGCGTCACCTGCTATCGCACTCATTTTCGGCCGTGCGCCAGTTCTTCTCTTCGTGAAATATGGAGTCTTAGGGGTTTTGGCCTTAACATTTTTGTTTGCTGATGTGAGTTTGCTGCATGTCTTAAATGTATGTATTGTATACTCTGCACCACACTGTGTTTCAATTTTCAATCTTGCAGTGTTCGTCGCTGTCAACACTTGTTTGATTTCTATTAATAAAGATGAGTTGTTTTTGTAATTTGTTTTATTTTTATGAGACGCTTACACCCCATACGTCATTTTCATCGATTCATCGCATTTTCATGTTTGAGGAAATAACAATGGGTTGCTGATTGCAGGTCTCTCCCTCACTTAATGGAATGCACATTTTTCTGCGCAATGTACGATGTTGTTTTCCGTACAATTACTAGTAACAATTTTTTATCGGGCCAAAAAGTTGAGACGTTGAGGACCTAAGACACTTGTGCAAATTGATTATTTTGCTGTTAAACGTAGCAGAAGTTTTGTTGGTCTAGTTTCTCATTCCGAGGAATAGTGCAGTGGTTACTAATGCCGTCGATTAGGAAGCAAAGGTCTAGCGGGACGCGTTTCCAACGCTTTAGAAGCGAAGCGAAGCGAGAATTTATGACCCCAAATATTATGATATTCCATGCAGAATCTACCCGAATAGCATTCGACGTCGTTCATAACGAATACGCAATCCTCAAGCAGCACCTGAAACAGCATGTGAAATGTTTGGAGAGCCTAGTGGATGATGGACGCTGGCAAAACGAACCGAATGGAAGAAGTGCTGGGATCCGCACAGTATAAATGAGGACGGGTCATGGAAACTAAAAAGAAGGTTTTACAAAGCTGTTGATACTATTTTTAAAAACCGGTTTCTACTTCACTGTTATTTTTATAAACAGATACGAGATTTGTAACACTTTTAAACACTCTCCGTTTTGACCAGAAGACGCGACATCAAGGAGACGAACAACTGTGCATCAGCGAGTCGGGTCGTAGGTTCCGATCACGACGAAGAAGTCGCGACGCTAGCCGAATGAAACTTAGGTAACGACCTCTTGTAAGCTTAACAATCCAAGGATATTAATTATTAGTGCCGAGGTTACATGATGGTCGGTTTGAGAATTATTGCTTTACTTTTCTTTCTCTATCGGCTTGTAAATGTTGCTTGAGATTACTGGCGTGCCTTGCACGCGTACAAGAGCAGGCCATTGAATTGTAAGTAAATAGGTTAAATTAGTTGTGGCAGATGATCTCCTTTAAACGAAGTCACTCAATATTTTCAAGGTGCGTAGGCGACGTATTGATATTACCTGCAACCGGTTTTCGTCCATGACGCCATGAAAGAAGCATTATGAAGCTGTTGCCGTTTCCCGATTATTCATTTTTCCTCTGCTTGTTGCAACTAAGAACCGATTATGTGTCTATGTTCATAAAATAAATGTTCCTAGACTCTTCTGATTTCTCTGTCCTCAATAGCACAATGAAGCGACGAGTCCTTATCGAGCGCAGTTTTTCGTCACATCGACGTGATACTACTACATCGTCCGTAGGTGAATTGCACAGATACCAGTCGTCTTTATCGAATCGATTTCCCTGCAGAAAAACACCGTGGAGGTCATTAGTTATCAGCAGAAATATGTATTCTAAAGACGGAGCTTTATTGAACTTCGGCAAGAGCAATCAAAATTTCCTGTTAACTATAATGATCCTGAGAGATGAGCAAAACACAGGACCACACCCGCGTTTCGACCCATCGTTACACTTTCCGCAGTCTCTCGTGTTATCCACTGCACCAATCGATATTTTACGTAATACTCTTTCAAGAAAGAAAAAACTTTTGATAATAACCTAACATTTAATGAACTCTGCCTTTAGGCAGAAAATAAAATCAAACCATTGTGATTTCGACTGCTTCAGTTTAACTTGGTTCAATTCCATCTTACATTCTCAGGATCATATCCGTTAAAGGGTGGCTGATAGAACTGTTAGGGTAAAATCTGGTCGGGAGAAAGGCAAAGCAATGGGTCTCAGTTTTGCGGTGGGTAACATGTGAACCTTCAGAAAGGGTAGTCGCTGCTTAGATGCGCAAGTGAGGTTCCGAATTTTGCTCATATCTCGGCTTCTTTGTGGTAGTATTACACATGAAACCTTGCCAAAAAATAGATAGTAAATAAATGACGAACACTGTGATTTTCTTAGATTACATCTCCAACATGGGGCTGTCTTTGAATGGTTTATTCGGCTAACGTTAAGACAATTTTGTCCTCTTCAGAGCTATGTTAATCAGAGTCGCAACGTCAAATTAGAAACTACAGCCGTGATGAAGTGGTAAACCTCTCCAGAAATTACGACAGAGCCGAATAATGGGATATTCGACAAGACTCTGGTTTGCAGTCTGATATTCTAACGAGCCATTTACAAGGGTTTCCATTTTGACTGGTGACTCATCAGCATATTGTCACTCCAGAACAAGTGTCATAACCTATGAAATGATTTATTACCTCGCAGCTGCGAATAATGCTGGGAACCGTACCGACTTGCCCAATGGTTAGCAGATCCGGCGAAAAGTTAGATAATAGCATTCTGAATCTCGAGTAAGATAAACCCAGGACAAAACAGAGCAGGATGAGTTGTCCTTGCCTATGTCGTAGCCAAATATCCTAAAAATAGAGTGCTACTATTAAAAGCGAAATGTCTTTCGTGTCCCATAAAGAATAGATCGCACTAGGAAGACCTGATTCATGATCGCAGCGATTGAAGACGTCACCGATATCCGCCTACTACTGAGCGCACTCGACTGAATGACGAGACCAGTGAATGCAAAAGGGAAACTGCACATTTCGTACATACTTTGGGATCTAATGATTTTCTATATTCATCTGTTTCGTTCTTACGAAGCCGTATTGTAGCGAACTTCTTGGTGTCTTCTCTTCGTTTAGAGCCGCAGTGATTCGAGTAGATCGTCCACAGCCATCAAAATAAAGTGCGATGAATCAACAACCGTCTTGTATAGAAGGGCGGTGATTTCGCGGTGCACTACTCCACTTGATTGGACTCGATGTAACTATGAGGACTCAAATCACAAGAATGAACGGTTATGGTCAATCGAGTCAGAACATTACGGCACTCAAGAAGTCAAGTGTGCCGAAGCGTTAGGCGGAATAAAGTTTCTGTGCCCACCCCATGCTAGGTTATCGACTGAACAACATCGATTTTTCACACCGACACATAAATGGACTGTGGTTCATAAACCTACCAAGTACTTTTTATACTCCAAAACAAGTCTAATATATGATGTTCTGCGTTATGATTATTCCTCATTCTCGTCATTCTCACATCCGATATGGAATTGCTGCTCTTAGAAATCGGGCTATTAAAACAAATGAACATTTCCTCGACTCCTGTAGATTGTTGTAATGCTTCTAATGGGCTAGCAGTTCTTATTTTCAGCCAGAAAAAAAGGTTTCTAAGCAACAATTTATCAAGACCTTGCTTATTTGATTTGGGTTCCTAAAAGAACCACGAGAGATATGCCATTAGTGCCTTTGCTATTATCTTAATCTTCTCTTAACTTATCTATTATCTTCTCTTATCCTATTTATTGGTTATTTTTGCCGAGATTCAATGAAAGCCGGTATTTAATGAAGCACCGACTACTGTAGAACGTGCTACCCTCCCAATGTAGGTCAAAATGAAGACGAAAAACGATTAACACCCGTCCTATATAAAAGTGCACCTCTTTACAAAGCGAGTGAAGTTAACCATGCAAGCGGTGTTCCCTCCATTGGATTCAACTCAATGCGACAGCGAACATCCACATCTCGACAATCGACTAGGATCGGCACCGCTCCTAGGAAGGAGAAAGCGTCGAAACACTAGTAGAATAGAAGTTTATACCAAATTCGCGTTAGCTCAATCATGTAAAAAAAAATTGTGTATTTATCAATTCTTTGGACATGGTCTGGACAATTGCACTTCGAAGCCTGAAAAATAGATACCCTTTTTTCTCATATGAGATTACAACCTTTAGTATTTTGCCAACATAATGTTCTATGGTACCCAAGGACGGTCTATTCTAGTGCTCTTTAATTTTCAGTGTATTCTTGTATTTCTTGAAGCGAAGAGATTCCCTTGAACGCACTGCTGATGTTTGCAGCCAATACGCTTGTTTTAGAAATGTTAAGAGTTCAAATTACATAAGAGGGGGCGTAGCATAGTGATAGTGATGCCAATTATCACAAGCCTTTACTAATTCGATCTCGCACCAGGCTCACCAATCCTCTCATCACACTGGGTTGGGGAAATTGGCACTGGACTTGAATGGGAAAACATCACTCTCTGCACACTAAGTGGGGACGTTCCAGCTGACCTAACTCGGGACTCCAGGGAAAATCGACTCGATCAGCATTCAGAGATATTAATGATGAAAGAATTCTGGATTCTGGATTTTGCGAAACTCTATGCAGTCACAGTAACCTTCCTCGCTTCAGAAGAATCTTGGCCAAATGGTAGAAAAACTTTTTAGGATCCATAGGGGGCTGGTGAATGCTTGCAATGGAGACCTCGGAATGTTCGAGCCCGACTATGTTGAGAATCTAAGGATCAGTCGTTTTCTTGTTCATCAACTGCGAGGTTGTTATACAGCACACATTTACTTCCATAGAAAAACACACAATACAATACAACAGTAGCTGACGTTTCGGCATTACCGCCTTTTTCAGAACCTGGAAGGGCATGCTGAAATACAAATACTCACCACTTTTTGCGCGACCTGCAATGAAGAAAGTTTGAGCAGCCGATTATCGTCGCATATGGTTGACGACTGCACCACCCCACATCAGAAAATGATGCGAAAATATGGGGGCAGGTCGCGTGTAACCTCTGGACATTGCTCCCTGCTATTCATTTTAGGGTTCTTGGAATTTATCCAAAACCCTGACTCATCTCAAGCGTTGGAATGAGTCAGGGTTTTGGAGCGTGTGGCGCAGTGGTTGGAGGCGCCACTGCGGCGCGCACGTGAAATGCGCCCATGGCCCACAAAGCCTTCCATCCCTCCGGGGTCGGCAAATTAGTACCAAACTTGTCTGGGAGGATAGCAGCACTGGCTCGATACATCGGCCGGCCACCGCGAGTCATTGTAAAGGCCAGATATGCATTCAGTCATCTCCAACGATGCTTAATGAAGTCGAATGCATGGCGCATCCTTCAGGGATTGATCAACGCCGAGAGCTCTATCCTTTATCCTTTTATCCAAAACCCTCAAGAAGTTTTCGCGCTGGTGTGACTTCTAGTTCAAAATCGTCTCCGCTTTGCTTTTGTATCCTACGCCTGCTTAGTGGGATTCTTTGTGTTAGTTTTCGTTTGGCATCTAGGTGTTCTTTGAAACAGATTGTTGAACAGGAAAACGATGCATTCATATTCCAGTGCCAAGGTTAATAGAAAGTCGATCTTGAGAACGTCCCATTTCTCCCAGTTAGGAGCAAGAGTAGTTTATTGGGTTTTGCTTGCTCAAAGAATTCGCTGAGTATCACATCTTTCTTCTGGCGTTTTAATGAAGAGCTCTGATTATCGGTTCGATCGCCTTACTGCTGCGCAGTTGACATGCCCAGTAATTGTGTTCTTAACTGCTATTGTCCACCGGTTGTGGTTCATAAGCATTGCGTTTCCGGTTTACCATTTCTTCCATAGGCGTCTTCAACTTCTGGTCGTTGACGTAGGTCGGAGTATTTTCTCTGTTATTTGCATGAGAGGAGATACTCCGAGCAGAGCCTTTTCAAGTTTACTTTCATAATGTTTATGTAGCGATCAGCTCTCTGACGCACATTTAAGGCTGGAAGAACCATGGAGTAGAAAAGGTGAGCACGGAGTCCGGTATCATTTTTTGTCCTCACTACATCTTCGATGCTCATGAAAACTCTGCGCGTCACTTTGCTCCTATTGCACCACTGTGATGCTAATTCGCTCGTCATGTCTACTTCCCGCATAGACGTAGCTGAAGCCTTCTGAGAGATTCATTCCATTGATTGAACATGAATAGTGCATTCGAAATCAACCCGTTCTTCTTGTAAATCTTGTGAGATTAAGTCAAAGACCAATCTTTCCACAAGCTTTATCAAACTTGGCTAGCATTTGTTCAGCATGGCCAACGCATGGTGTTATAAGAACAATGTCGTGAGCATAGCAAAGATGGTGTAATTGGCGACCACCGATTTTCACTCCTATCTTATCCTATTCCAATGCTCGCATGACGCTCTCGAGGGTGGCGGTAAATGATTTCGAGGCGGTATGGCCTTTCCTAACCCCTCTTTTAACAGCGATGATAGTATCGTTATAGAGTGATAGTAGTATAGGTATAAAATTTTTTAGTTTGCGAAGAATTTTTATATACTGAGTATGGTGCGTCAGCTGAGTCGAAGGCTTTCCTTAAATCGATGATGATGAGGTAGAGCGGCGTCTCGTACACTCGTGGCACTTCAATGAGTTCTGTTGTTTTGCTTATGCGATCTATCGTATTTTTTTTTCTTTGAATCGTTTTCGAAACTCTGCTTGCTCACAAGGCCATCCTTCGTTCTAAGCTTCCTCAATCTTGTTAAAGATGAGTCAAGTGAAGAGTTTATAGGCGACAGATAGCGATTATTTTACTACAACAACACGGTCTTTCCTGTCTCCTATTGATCATGAACCCTGAATTTTCGTATTTAACGCGTGGGTAGCCGAGCTAGTGTGTTTATGAGGACAAGCTCAATTTTCCGCAGGTGTTCAGATTCTATCCTGTCTAGGGGTTTGCTCCCCAACAATTTGACGCTACGACTCTGATTAACATAGCTCTGAAGAGGACAAAGTTGTCGAAACGTTAGCCGAGTAAACCATTCGAAGACAGCTCCATGTTGGAGATTATAGCAACTATTCCCAGAATAGTTTCTGTTTCTTTCTATATCTATCTCTACCTTTCTATTACTGTATGTTCTGGTGTAGGGATCATAATCACTGCTTCTCAAGTTGCCTGGCAAATGTCGTAGTACGTAAATATTTGATCATATCCTAAGGAACTTCGATCCCCATAAACAGTCTTGTTATGCAAATCTATTTTTACGATCTGTACTTTTGTTAGCTATTACTGTCCAAAGGACATTATGCGTGCAATAATGAAAAGGGCACGAGGATGTTTGCGACTTTCGCCAGCTGCTCTTTGGGCTCTAGAGGATTTCGAAACGGTAGCCGAGGAATGGTTTCGGTAAAGAAGCTGGACCTGTACCAAATACCGCCTTCTCCAAAAGCATATAAATAGCCTCGTGAATGACTATTCGGACTCGCTCCTGTCAGGGTTCGTCCGCTTTTAGATCCGTACCGTATTGATCTCCTTTGTCACCAAGGTAGATTATCGTTAAGTCATCCTGCACGTAGTCATTATTGTACATTAACTTTATCATATCATTATCAAATGACAGTTGCGAATTGCACATTAGTTTAGCATTATCGCCACTACGCCACGCTTCCCATTACCCCAGTATATCCTCATCATTATCCTGATCCTCGTCCACGTTTCAATGTTCATTGATTATCAATTGATCTGCGGTGCCTTGTCAGTAGCGGCGGTTATCCTCAAATGCGTTCTGTCTGAAACGCCATCGATGGCATGTACCATTCCTCCCATACGGTACACCATGCGTACAAGGCCACTAGCTGGCCATCTTATGCTGTGTATTTGTTAAGCCGCTATAGGCTTATCATTTCGCAGTCGTTATCTTTCTGGCCCATGATATCTTAGGCAATGGTGGCACCCATCGATGCTCAAACTTCACGTTGCAGACATATCGTTATCTAAGACCAGCCTCCTGACCGTCTTCCTCAGATGTCTCATCTCGTTCGTAGTCATTTCCACCATCAAAGCTTAGGTAACTTGCTATCCTCTTCGATTAATGTTAAAGTACACTTGACCGCTGTGCATAAGATGTCTAGCTTAGCCTAATTCACGGCTCGTCTGCATCTCACTCTTCTGTTGTTCTAGCCATCGGCATCTTGGCCACTGTACGTGCCAGTGCGGGCGCCATCATCGACATCCCCCTACTCGTCATTGTTATCAAGTTGCTGTTATCATAGTGCTAATGTTGTAATAGTATTATTTACAGTACTCTTATGCCTTTGTAAGACTTCAATAGCAGGTACAGCACCTCATAAACTTCAACTTGCCTTTTTTGTGTGCCAGTAGTTCCCCTTCGATATTAATGTTATATTGATGCTGCATTTATGTGCATAAACGGTTTAATTACCCAAGTTAAAGGTATTGCCCTGTGACAACTACGAAAAGTCCCGCGTGGCGTCTTCTCACGAAGTCGAGCATTCTGCTTAAAGCTAGTGGCTATTCGGTGCCGACAACTGACTCAAAGGCCTATTTTCCACTAGCAACTACAAAAAAGATGTAATCTAAGAAAATCACAGTGTTCGTCATTTACTTACGACCAACTTTTTTGGCAAGGTTTGATGTGTAATACTGCCACAAAGAAGCCGAGATATGAGCAAAATTCGGAACTTCACTTGCGCTTCTAAGCAGCGACTACCCTTTCCGAAGGTTCACATGTTATCCACCGCAAAACTGAGGCCCATTGCTTTGCCTTTCTCCCGGCCAGATTTTACCCTAGCAGTTCTATCAGCTACCCTTTAACGTATATGATCTGGTAAATGCAAGTTGGAATTTGACCAAGTTAAGCTGAAGCTGCAGTCGAAATCACAATAGTTAAGCTTCATTTCTGCCCAAAGGCAGAGTTCATTAAATGTTAGGTTATTATCAAAAGTTTTTTCTTCCTTGGAAGAGTATTATGTGAAATATCGATTGGTGCAGTGGATAACATGTGAGACTGCGGAAAGTGTAATGATGGGTCGAAACGCGGGTGTGGTCCTGCGTTTTGCTCATGTCTTAGCATCATTATAGCTAATAGGAAGTTTGATTGCTCTTACCGAAGTTCAATAAAACTCCGTCTTTAGAATACATATTTATGTTAGCGATTAATGGTCTTCACGATGTAATGCGGCTTTGCAGTATATCAACCAGATGGCTGTGATGTTCACTTATCTGCATACATCTCAAATCCAGAATGCAACGAATTTTTCAAACGAAAGCCTACGTTGAACATGCGAAAGTATTCGGCTTGCGATAGACATGGAAAGTGAGAATTTGATCGTGCCAAGAATAGAATTGCCTCGCAAATCGAAAACAAAACTAATTCTTGAGATGGTTGGCAAAACACCAGGAAGACCACCTATCTTTGATGCGATCTTCGTCGTTAATTGATGTTTTATACTGAGTTTCTATAAGAAGCACCGGCTTCGTTTCTTGGAGTAAATTAACTGTAGAACTCATTTTTTTCTGCCGCAATCTGCCGTCATCTACAGCACTGTTTTACTTTGGTAAATATTACTTTGAAAATATTCTCTACAAGCACACGAGGACTCACCTCTATGGGAATCACAGTCCAACATAGAGGCTAAGCGTCTTTTCTTCCTTATGTAGGTGACAGAGAATTTTGCACTTCACCCTTAGATCCATTATATTCTGAAAGATTCTATGTTCGCTACTTGTGTCATTATTCTTCAATTTAGTTGCAAACTTATATACCAAGCAAAAATCACTTGTTGGTGATTTTCTGATTTGCAGTAAGTAAAGAATATGACAGGAGGTTGGGTATCGTAGTCTTAGTGAGGTCCGTCTTCACTAGCATTTTGCCAGTTCGATTCCGCTCTGGGCCAGGCAAGCTGCTCTTTGCTCCTGGATCAGAAAAATTGTACGAGGCTTGTCTGGGAAAAAAATCACTGTGCAATCCAACTGGAAACGCTCCAGCCCGGCTATCTCAGGGCTTCACGGAGTATTGGTCGACCAGCATTTTACGACATACAGGATGAAATAGAAATCCTCAAGCAGCAACCGAAGCCACACGTAAAATTTGGAAGATCTTCGTGAAGAGTAGACGCGAGAGAAACGGTTCGAATTTGAGAACTGCCGCACGTTAGACGTGAAGACGGATCAAATAAAAAGAAAAATAAAAATAAAAAAGGATGTGGCAAAGTACGACATGGAAGTAGTAGTGGCATAATTTTTATGCTTAGCAGTTTCTCTCACTCTATCCCGAGATGATTAAAATGTTTCACTTCCCTTGCTATTCGCAGCTACAGTTTCTTCGTAATAAAATCTACATTGAATATCTCATGAACGGTTTTCCTATATCCTTCCAAGCTAATCCTCCCAAATGCGTAGCAAATGGACGAATCATCTGTCTGATGATGGTAAGGCTCTTAGATTGTCTCTTACTATTGTGGCTTCTTACTTCTCTTTTCAGCTGGCTACCGGTTCAAGACTATTACTACTTTTATCACTGCTGATTTTTATTCAGCGATCGATAAAACGGAGTAGAAAATATTGGAATTGAACAGGAATTACTCGGTAGGCGTCGGTAGACAGAGTGTAGACATGAAATTATATTAAGGAAAATCGTACCTACGCATTTAGGGGATGTTTTACATGAAAAATCTTTTTTAGCTATTATTCTTGAAAATACTGTGGGCTCCAATTTCTCAGTAGGGTTGAAATGCGAAGCAAAATAAAAGAAGCCCGGACATTAACAACTTAAGAAGAAATCCACCGTTTATTTAGAAAGCTTGAAACGGAAAATTTTCTCCCACTGAGGTTTTTTGGGTGTGGAAATTTTAGAATGGAATTAAGTAAAACTCTTCTTACTGTTCTTAGTTTTCTGTAGAAAATCAGCAGATTTAATTGCGGAATTTCATACATCTAGCAGTTATAAGTACACCTTTTCCTACAGCACATAGATGCATGCAGTCAAACTTTGTACTATAGAGTTATCGATTAGTTATGCGATAGAGAATGTCCCAAATATTAATTGACTCAGTGGATTTAAAAATTATGAGGTAAAGAAATGAATGGATGACAACAAAAGGGAGAGGTTCAGCTGGATGATCGACAACCAGATTGGCATCACCTAACTTTTGAATTTTTTCCAGATCAGTAGTAGCACGACTCTTCAGGATGCAAATGAGCACCCAAAGGATATTTAACAAAATTAGTGTTCATGTAATTGACAAGGAGGCCTTCCACTGATTTCGACTCAATGAGGTGAATGGTCGTGAACGATCGACTCGGATCATCGTTGCGTGTCTGAAGAAGGTGAAAGAGGGGCGAAAAGTTACCTACAGTAAAGTCTTTGCAACAGCTTCTTGTTAGCTTACCAATGAAGCAACAGACGGACTTGAAACGTAGGCAAATCTTCACAATTAATTGTTGGGGCAAATCTACATTCAATCACTTAAAGAATATTTAACGAAATCGAAGGTGTGTTGTACCGCTCATGGATTCACCAAAGCTAAACGCTGTGTCGCTGTATCCTTCATTTCTGGCATCCAATCACTAGCTTCTTCAATAAAAATGTTTTCAAAGCTGTTGATTTAGAGGGAAGGCCGTTTACATTTAATATAATCTAGGAAGAAACACTCCTGCACATGTTGTTTCGTTAATGCACAGAGTATTACTCTTAAAGTGGGTAGGTAAGACACGGTCTTTGTGTCTCGCTTTCTACCTTTTTTATTGACAGCGTTACTCAGGGTTTGCATAGAAGGGATTGTTCCTAATATATGACTCGTACGTACTGGCAGGATGCATGAAGTGATCTAATTCTTGTTTGCTGTCTCTGTGGCGAAGAACTAGGAGCCGAAGCACCAAGCATTAGAAATTACAGGCACCAAAAATTAACAAGTAAGCCATGAGAAGAGAAGAATTGTGGGTGCATTTTTTGTGTACCAATTAACAAGGTATGGTAGCAATAACAAGTAGCAGAGGCTGGTACTGAAAAGAACCGTTACACTAGTTTTCAGTAGTACTACGACACGTAAATTTCCTGCTGCCGCCGAGAAACAGAGAACAAATCAGATGGCGGGTGTATTAGCAATACGCAGTAACAATAAAAGGATAAAGGATAAAGCTCTCGGCGTTGATCAATCCCTGAGGGATGCGCCATGCATTCGACTTCATTAAGCATCGTTGGAGGTGATTGAATGCATATCTGGCCTTTACAATGACTCGCGGTGGCCGGTCGCTGCATCGAGCCAGTGCTGCTATCCTCCCAGACAAGTCTGGTACCAATTTGCCGACCCCGGAGGGATGGAAGGCTTGGTGGGCCATGGGCGCATTTTCACGTGCGCGCCGCAGTGGCGCCTCCAATCACTGCGCCACACGCGCCCTTCGCAGTAACAATAACGGTAACAATGCCACATGCAGCAATAATTGCAGCAACATCACTTATTTCCTGTGTTTTCTTTAAAAGTAAATGTCATTGGGCACTTCCGATATTGCGCTCCCGACAGCTGAGACCGTTTTTTAACCTAAACAGGGAAATTTTTAGCCCATAAAAAGTGCCTTTCTTTTCTTTCTTTACTTGCAAATGAATTGTCTATAAGCACACACAGTACGCTTTATATAAACCATGCATTACAAGACTGAGAGTGTCCAAGATGGCAACAAACCTAAAGAAATTGGTCAAATACAGCTTCCTACTTCCGACGTTGTAACATAGATGATGCTAACCTTGGGCTTGTGCGATATCCAGGGATCAACAAAAGGTGGCGCTGCAAATTCAAAAGATTTACAGACGGCTATCAAACCTAGCTTGTTAACATTGAAAATAACCTAAACACTATGAAATTAAGACATAGAAACAAAACCAAAAAGTAAAAAATTCGATATTTTTCCATCAGATAACCGGGATCCGTTCAAACGACCGAACAAACCTGTAACGATGACAAGAGGAAACCTTACCTTTCACTCTGAGTGAATGCGAATCATAAACCCGCACACAGCATTTACACGCCTTTTTAGCAGATTTGTTCAGGTAGTAATTCTTCTCAATGAGATTCTCCAACTGAGACTGCATGTTTGCGATCTGAAGGCGTAGTGATTATTACAGCTGATTTCATGTCATATTGTCACCTTCTACATCGGGGTTGGGCTTCTACATCGTCCTTGAGCGGTCGGTTACTTTCACATTCCTACTTCCTTCTTTAATTTCGGTTTCAACATCTCTCCGAATAAACTAGTAGGAAAACCGAGCGAAGGATTCGACACCGAAAACACACCTCTTTCTGATCCACATCGTGGTGAAGACCTGGATACGTCTTTGCAAGGTTAAGTCAGGACTCCATGGAGGACCAAGTTGCAGGACCAGCAATAGGCCAGCCTCAGTACCCCGCAGGCGATAAGACGACCGGTGAGGATAAAAGGATAAAGGATAAAGCTCTCGTCGTTGATCAATCCTTGAGGGATGCGCCATGCATTCGACTTCATTAAGTTTCGTTGGAGGTGATTGAATGCATATCTGACCTTTACAATGACTCGCGGTGGCCTGCCGATGTATCGATCCAGTGCTGCTATCCTCCCAGACGAGTCTGGTACCAATTTGCCGACCCCGGACGGATGGATGGCTTGGTGGGCACATGGATCGGTTCCACGTGCGTGTCACAGTGGTGCTTCCAACCACTGCGCCACACGCGCCTCTTAAAAGGATGCGTTAAATAAGTAGTGTAGTCACCAACCTGAGACGACCGGTGAGAGGCTAGAAAATCTCGGATTGCGTAGGACGTCATTAAAACCAGATCTGACAAACACACGTACGACACGCCATGGAAATTGTTTCTTACTATGCACGTATAACGTCATAACACTCTCCACAGACGTTTCATGCCCTTCTTGCAGCGCGGATCGCATTAAATTTCATGTGATCGCATTACAAGAAACAAAAGTCGAGAAGACCGGCATGCGCTAACTAAACAACGGGACTTTTGTGATCCGTGGAGAGAAGGTCCCGTCACGAAATGGCTGATGAGTACGAAGTAAATGCGTTCTACTCTCAGTTGGAGGAAGTCATCCGTAGTGATAAAGCATATCATAAATTTGTTGTCGGAGACTTCAGCTCTAGAATAGGGAATGCCAACGCGAGCGAATGCAGGACAGGAAATTTAGGACTAGGAGAGGACTAGGAGACTAAGACTCCTGTCGGCAGCACGTCTCTTCCATGGAAACTCGTTTTTCAAGAAGAAAGAAAGCCGCCGCTGGATATGGGAATCTCCTAACGGCATGACTCATGCGGAGATCGACCATATTCTGATAAACAGAAGATGGTGCCTACTTGACACATTGTTGGTAGTCCCGTCAAGCTGTAGTGGTTCTGATCACTGCCCTCTTCGCACCAAGATTCGATTCAGCCGCAAGCTGGAAAAGAACTCACTTCATCGACCACGAGGAGAAAGTCTAGCTGTGTTTGAAGAGAACATTCTGAACGAAGTCCTATCCAAACGTGATTGGCAGATTAAAGAAGACCGGACTGAAGACTGCAAGCTGCTTGTCGAAGGACTGAAAAGCTGTGCCGGACCCGCCTCAGTTCCTCAGGCAAGAAGATTGGACCGCATCCCCACTACTAAGAAGTTGCTCGAAAACAGAAGGAAACTGAAGCATGATCCCACTGCAACACGTTTAGCACGGCTAGTAATAAATGCCAGCTACAGAAAAGCTTTGCAAAAAGATCCACAACGGTACAAGCAGAAGAAAGTACTGGAAGCAGCACAGAAAAGAAGCAGTCTAAAAAAATGCTGTCGGGACTAATGTGATTATAGTGTTCCGTTGTCAGCCCTGATGAACGAGGATGGGTTCGTCAAAACTTCCCGTCATGATATGAAATTAGTAGCGGAAACGTTTTACACCAGCCTTTTTCGCTTCACAATCCCCGTCCCAGGCCTTAATATTCCGCAGGAGAAACACCACTTAGGATTCTTCCGTCGGAGGTTCGAGTTGCGATAGAGAGCATGAAAAGATGCACAGCTGCAGGATCAGACAATGTCACCGCCAATTTCCATAGAGCTGGAGGCTACAAATTACACGTACTTCTCGCAGACCATATGACAGCATACCTTGGAAAGGAGAAAATCCCAGACCAGTGAAGGCCGTCGCCCACGGTCATCCTGCCTAAGAAATGAGACCGAAAGGATCTTCGTAACTAGCGTCCTACATGCTTGTTAAATGTACTCTACTAGCTTTTCACGAAGATTATCCTCTCGCGCATATCAAGGACATTGGATGAGGCGTAACCAGTCGATAAAGCAGAATTTCGAAAAGGGTTTTGCTGCACGGACTACATCCAAACCGCGTCCAGGGTCATCGAATTCTGTCGAGAATACCCCTCGCCTAAAACTAAAATACACCTTTCAAACCTTCGTTTTGCCGACGATATTGTCATCTTTTAAAGAAATATTAGCGAAGCAGAGATGATGATCAACGGGGTCAAAGAAGCGGGGATAATGATCGGACTTTGCATAAATCGAAAGAAAACCCAGTTCTTAAAAAACCCATGGTGCGAAGGCAAATAAATTGAATTGGATGGTTCTCTCATTGCAGAGACCAAGTCGTTCGTTTACCTTGGGCGATCAATGAACAGCATGAAGGAGGAACTAGATAGAAGAAGGAGAGCAGCTTGGGCCGCATTCGGGCCTCTTTAAGAAGCCACTGACCAACTGAAGGAACCGAAAGTCGGCGCTCGCCTCCTCGATTCTACTGTCCTCCAGCGCTCTGTTATGGTACAGAGACGTGGGTTGAAACTTCAACAACATCAAGAATTCCTCACACTATTCACAGAGCGGTTGAGCGATGTCTTCTGGAACATAACCGGCACTCTCAATATCTGGCCGGAATTCGAAGCTCTGACCTTCGAAATCTGTCACATCTTCGAGATCCAGGAGATTATATATCGATAGCGAAACATGGATGGGCTGGTCATATAATGAGAGGAACAGACGACAGATGGACGAAAAGAACAGTAGAGTGGACTCCAAGAGAATGCAAACGCCCCTCGGACAACACGTTGGGCGAACGTGTTCGTAAACAAAGTGAATCAGCTGTACCCACAGCTGCAGTTGTTTTACGAAGAGCGGTATGAGACTCGCAAGCGCTACCATACTCGAACAAGACCACCACCATGGACTACGATTGCGAGAGAAAGCAACGAATTACATGTGTGCTGGAGTCCGCACAACTCGTGAAGACGGACCGTCCAAGTATCCAAGTATGCAGGTAAGTATTGTCAGCAAAAACTATTGCCACCATAGTGATATTATAGCAAGATTATTTAGTCGGCCATATGCGACTCTGTGCGGCTGTTCTTCCTCGGTGGAAGACAGATGAAAAAAGCGGCTCTGAAGAAGGCGATTCTGCCTAACGTCAGCTACGATTGTGTTGTATGTGTGTTATTTTAAGGAAGTAAACGTATGCAGTTTGACAACCTCGCGATTGCTGAGAGAGAAAACGTCGAATTCATAATTCATTGCCGAGGTTAATAGAAAGTCGATCCTGGGGACCATTACAAGATTATTTAGTTGATTTTCCTACCTTCGACCAAGAGAATTCAAACTCATTAAACTTTTGCGCAAGGAGATATCGATGAAAGCCGAGTTGCTCAGGTTGGAAAATCAGCAGAGCATTAAAGGATCAAAATGATAAAGTTCTCGGCGTTGATCAATCCCTGAGGGATGGGCCATGCATTCGAGTTTATTAAGAATCGTTGGAGGTGATTGAATGCATAGCTGGCCTTTACAATGACTCACGGTGGCCTGCCGATGTATCGAGCCAGTGCTGCTATCCTCCCCCACCCCAGAGGGATGATAGGCTTGGTGGGCCATGGGCGCATAGGTCGACTCCACGTGCGTGTCGAAGTGGCGCCTCCAACCACTGCGCCACACGCCTCCAACAAAACATTACCCTTTCGGGGGCTAGCGCGTTCACCACCACATCATGCGGGTGCTTCGTTTTGTTTGCCTCTCACCTAGTTTTCTATAGTTAATCTTGCGCAAGGTATTTTTTGCCACTTCATTCCACTTATTGCCGTCTCTTTTTTTTTTTAAACGGAGAACTTGTTTTCTTCAAAATGTCTGTTTTAACACGGGAAGCATCCCATGAAACGGAGACGAAGACAGGTTTCCACTGCTTATTCAAAGCATTTCTTGCCAGTATATTCCATTGCTGGTCTTCTCTAACTTACCGTTGAACTTACCAAACAGAGAAATGTGAACATGCTTTTTTTCGGTCTTTACTTACCACTGGATGTGATCTGATTAAGCAAAATGTGAAAATCGAAGTCTAACCAGACAATTCTGATGCCGAAAATGGAAACAAAGAAACATGCTGTGACGTAGATGTGCTGTTTTGCTTCCGTCATCATTTAGCTCATCAACTCTTGCTTGATTCGTTAATTACCCTATCTCGGAGATATACCAGGCTTTTTCTTCACTTCTGAGGTGTTCTACACCCTGTTTTATACTTAGATGACGATTTTATATTGCGATTCTGCAAAATGTCGTTTTGGATGTTTACTTTCAGTTCTAGTTCGTTCAGCTGTTGGCTTCATTCAGTGCATAACACTTCGCTTCCTCTCTATTGTGTCCAATTCAACTGTTGTTACCTTGAAGTCCAGGTTACAACGTGTCAGAAATCGCAGCAGCAAGTAATCAGCGCGGGGACACGTTGTGGTTCGACTTCACACCTTTACACGTTTTTCGTGTCAGGTATGTTGTTTCTTGAGATGCTTATCACTAAATCCAGAGAGCCATACAGAGCTGATTGGAGTAGAAGCGCTCATTTTTCCGCTGACTCCGAGGATCCCAGTGGCTGTAAAGCGGTGAGTTCTCTCTGACTTCAACGGACACTTTCGATATGCCGGTCCAGAAATTAGGACTTCATTATCTTGGTTTCACGTTCCCTTCCGTTGGTCACCTACCCACAACGTGTTTTCTTTAGTAACAAGAATTGTATCATAGCTCATAATATACAGTTTATAGTTTATGTTATGAAAATAATATGCCTTTTATATTACAATGTTTACTTGGATATTCAGAGAAGTTCATATAAATGTCCACTAAAAAAGGAGGTCACGACGCTTGGCTAACTTGTAAGTGGAAATATTCAAGACTATAGGGCCTTCTGACTGTCCGCTTTTTCCTCAACGATCTACTGCCGCCTTCCTTCACTCGATGACTAGCCCAGCAATGTTTCACTTCAGATGTGGAGCTCATCGTGATGTCGTGATATCTGCTTAACATTGAACTTACGATTTTTCATTTTTTCTTAGTTACTCCGATATTTAACCTGATAACGTGATTTAAGTGGTTGTGTTTGTGCTCACTACTGGCGTTTCTCAACGCTTCTGCCTTACATTAGGGCGTTGGCGGCAAATCTGAGTTTTATTCTGGTTTTTTTTTTGACTGACATAAAGCCCAAAATATTTTATTCCATGTTTCACTACGTTGTTTCTTTGCTCTCTATTTTTCTTCCACTTGTTCACCACAGTCTTTCAATGATCTGGATACGCCTGTAGTGTCATCAGAATTGGAGTCAGAAATGGAAGAGGGAAATCTTGATGTGGTTGCACTTTGCGAGGTCGAAGCACCTAGCTATAGATGGATACTAACAAAACGGCGTTAATTTTTGTACGTCTTACTATGTTTAAATTTGTAGAAGACCACCAGAGTTTAGTCATTTCACAAAAAAGACCACCCTATCGATCGCTATCACTAATCTAACTTCTGTTTGTCTTCTATAAGTTCTTCGTCCAACCAAGTGTCTTCAATTCTAACAGATCACTGGACGATGGATGGCCATTTTGTAAGGAAGCAGGATTTCAAGAAGAGATATCTCGAAAGTGGAAAAAGAAGGTACTTTCCGCTTCGTCTCACCTTTATGGGCTTAAAAAAGGCTTTGGAGCAGTTAACACAGAAGTGTTGATAGCTGTGTACAACCAGGGCATCGCTACTGGCTGTTTAACCAGGATCACTCGTCGTCATCGAGTGCTCAGTGGGGAGTAGAACAGTGGGAGTGCCTTGTATCGCCCAAAATAGAGAGGGAATACGAGATTCTTACCAACTTCAGCGATCGAAGGTCAAAGACACTGTTCTCGACAACAGAATGTCGAAAAACAGGGAGCTTGTGGACGTCAATGATACTTCACCATAACCAATGGACAAGAGCTGTTAATGACCGTGTTTTTCTTAATGTCAAACACATCGCAGCAAGGGTGTCTACCAGATAGTAACACTTTTTCACGAATACACTAGCTGAAAGGTATCGCGTTCAAAGTGACGGTGGGTTATAGACTTTACTGACTCTCGATTGACTCAGTTGACGATCGAAAACCGTAGGGCACCTGCAACAGGAGATATTCTATTTGTAATTTTAATGAAGCTGAGATATTTGCAAAACTCTGGACCGCAGGTGTCTATTGTGGGGAACGAACGCGCTATTGTCCTTTCCGGGGAGTAACACGCTCACCACCACACCATGCAGGTCCTTCGTTTCGCCTATCTCTCAGCTAGTTCTATCGATCTTTTTGCTGACAGCAATCACCCAATAACGCGTTCGTTCCCCACCATAGACACCTGAGGTCCAGAGTTTTGCAAATATCTCAGCTTCATTAAAGTTATATTTCGCAATATACCCTACCATCAAAAAGAGTAGGCAGTAGACAAAAACGGTTAAAATTGTGATTCTATTTGTAATTTTCGTATAGCTGCGGTGTGGCTAACGCCTACCTTTTGGTTTTTTATCGGCTGAGCTAGACTGGACTGCTTCACATTCGATGCCAACATCCTATGGTTTGGTAAAGAGATCTTTATTATTAATCACTGCATTCGATTCAGTTGAGGCTTAACATCTTTGGACTGTATTTAGAACGAGGGACATAACAATGTGGCTTCTACGCATCCACTTTTTTCGTCGAGTTATGAAACTCGTCTTTGCTTTTCCGTTGGCAAAATTCTCTAGTACCCTTTTTTGCCACACAAGTTCGTTAAGTGTTGTTGTCTTACTGATGCGAATGTGATTAGCAAGAAGCATATTTTATCCGAGGTCTGTCCGATTTCTTCTCTAACAGAGCCAGATATTGTTCTTTGTGACGCGCGAGCTGAGCTTGCTCATAAACCCACTGTGTTTTTTTAACACTACAAAGGAGATCCACCAACCCACTCAGCGCATAATTTTTGTGGCTACAACGTGGAAGGGCTCCTAATTGCATGCCATTATGGATTTGTTGGTTTTCTACATTAGACAAAAAGTTTTCGATAAATTTAATTCTTGAGTGGTTGAGAGTAGTTGTGTTTGAGACTATTCGGGGTTTGTATGGCCTAACTTAACGTGTTCTTCATGCATGAGCTCATCTCCCATTTACTTGGTTTTGGCGCAGTCGTCGTCCATGGTGGTGCTGGTTCGCTTCGAACGTGTTGGATTTCGCGAGACACATTCCGTTACCCAGAAATCGGCTCTAGCTCTTTCCTTCCATCTGTCGTCTGTTCTTATTACACGACCACTTCATCTGTTTTTTGCCATTTATAAAAATTTAAACTAAGGTTTAAAATAATTGATTTAATTTTGTTAAAAAATAAGTTAAGGTTAAGATTAAATCAAAAATTGCTAACTAAATAAAAAAGCAGGCAATTTAATTAAAATGTCATTACTGGATAAAGGATGAAGGATAAAGCTCTCGGCGTTGATCAATCGCTGAGGGATGTGCGATGAATCCCACTTCATTAAGTATCCTTGGAGGTGATTAATTGCATATCTGGCCTTTATGACAATGACTCACGGTGACCTGACGTTGTATCGAGCCTGTGCTGCTATCCTCCCAGAGAAGTCTGGTACCAATTTGCCGACTCTGGAAGGATGGAAGGCTTGGCGGGCCATGGCCACCGGGATCGATTCCACGTGCTTGTCGCAGCGCCGCCTCTAACCGCTGTGCCGTGAGCACCCTTGCTATTTTATTGCATACTTTTAGTAAACTGAGGAGGTGATAGTGCAGTGGTCAATGATGCCGTCGATCAGGGAGCAAAGGGGCTAGTTCACCTCGTTTCCCAATGCTCCAATACACGTGGGAACATTTTAGCCAGGATCTCTCCATGATTGCTAGGAGAACCGATTTGATCAGCATTGTACGACATTCATAAATAGAAGACGAAACAAAGAAAAAGTAGAAAGCGATCCTCAAGAAGCACTCGAAATAAAGCGCGAAGTGTCCGTCCGGAGATCGTCTTTGCAGAGGATGAATGCGAGGGAAATGAATCAAATGCGAGAAGTGCTGGGATCCGCACAGTAGATGTAATGACGGGTCACGCAAAGTGTAAAATTAAAAACTTTAGTATGTTAGATACTACTCTTGTCTCGATATTGTGTCGCTGTATAGGGCACTTTTTCATTCATGGATAATGATGGATGACGGTGGAGAAAAGTGGAGTGTTTTCGTAGTACAGTTACGATTGCTGGTAGTGTAACGTGTCTAATCCTTCATCGTTTGCTTGCGTACCATAGAAGTCTTTTTCGTAATGGACGAAGATTACGTCCAGAAATGGGTGGTCCTCCCGATATGCTTCTTTTAGCTCACCAACAATTTCTACTTATTCTGTCTGGCAAAACCCTTGTGGAAGCTTTGCTTACTGAGTCATTGATTGCTGCCAACCATTTGGTTTACTGCTTGCTATCTAGTTTGAAGTTCAGAAAAAAGTCCAGGTTTTTAGGAGAGTGATTTACTTGATAAAAGAATTTCTGGATATTTCCCGCTTTGAGAGGCCAATGTGGCATAGAAATCAAGGTGTTCGATCAACTGTGAAAAAAGAAAACGTTTATTTCCTAATTATTCGAACGGTAGCTCGAAATACAAGGGACAAGTGCGTCCAGCGCTATGCTTATGGGTGTCCCCCAATTCACGTGTGCTCATTGGTTCGATAACGCGCACGTGTTTACCAAGCCTTCCATCCCTACGTGGTCGGTGAATTGATACTAGAGTTGTCTGTAAGAGTAAAAACACTGACTTGACATATAGGTATGCCACCGCAACTCATTATGTAGACCAAGTATGGATTCTGTATGGCTCATCCATTACGGATTGATGAACGCGGAAAGTATCGTTCTTCATTTATGCTTTCTATTGCTTCACAATTATTGATTATTTAGTGAAATCTAATAACGTAAACAGCGCAAATAAAACGAGACAAATGACCAAATGAATGGGAACACGATATTCATTTCACAGTATGTCTGGTAGTCAATCTGTGCGGAGCTATTTAGGTGTGCGAAGAGAGCGTTCGTGAAGCTCTCCAAAACGAGGTCAATCCGGCTGAATGGACTAAAGGCTTCCCTTCTTTCAGATATCTAATCATTGCTACTCTATAGCAATATTTTCGGGAAGAAGATGTGTCACCCACTGCACTACTGTGGCCCTCATTCAACATTTAGGACTATCACACATGTATTTGATGAACTGACATTCGCTGTATAGTTGTACAATTGGAGACTTCGACCTTCAGGCGTTAATCGACTATTCGGAATGTTGTAAGTTCCCGATCATCTTGTCTCAGTGTAAATGGCGTACATTATAACAACCATATTCGGATCTATCAGTGCTGTGCTTAAAGTCTATAGGATGTATGCGTGCACATTAGCCCATTACCCCTTGCTTGTGTATTTCGTGACTACTCCAACCGAAAGCGCGCAATTTTTTTGTCGGCTGCACGATACAGCTCAACTCGTCTTGGCGTCATTGCGAAGCCACGCATCACCTGCTACCGCACTAATTTTTTGGTCGTGCGTCATTTTTAGCCCTTCGCTAAATATGGGGTCTTCGGGGAATTTAATCTTAACATTTTCTTTTTGTGATGTGAGTTCGCTGCATGTTTTGAATGTATCTGTATACTCCGTGTTTCACTTGTGAATATTGCAACTGCATTGTTGTCAATATTTTTTTTATTTCTATTGATAAAGCTGGGTTCTTTTTTAAATTTATTTCTGCAAGATGCCTACGCTCCTTACGTCATCAACGGATTTTTTATCGCATTTATGCTTAAAGAAGTAACAAAAGGTTGTTTATTGGGAAACTGTGCTGCACATGAGCGACTGCGCGGTTTTTCGCGCAATATGTGATGTTGTTTGCCTACAGAATACCAACACTCTTTCCCTTGGCTTAAAATTTGTCAAGTCGAGGACTTAGGACATCCGCATAAGTTGGTTAATTTGCTGTTAACTGTTTTGTTGTCCTAGTTTCTAATTCCTAGAGATAGTGCAGAGGTGCCTCTTAACGTTTTACAGCTTCATCGTGGCTGGGAAGTGTTATCAGATCGTCGAGGAAATAAAGTCACCGAAAACAGTATTCGAAATGTGTTACATAGAAAACACTCCAATGTTCGTAAAAAATGTTCACTGCACATATTTTTATTACTGATACTTTATTTCTTCCAAAGGCTCACTGTTTCATCGTGGCTGGAAGGTATGCCTGGGTGCCGAACTGCGATGAACAGCGTGCGATTAATCCCCTAGCAAGGTTTTCCAAGCTGAAAAGGAGTTCGCCATTCGCATCAGGAAGCCTAGCTAAGAGTAAACCAATACCTGGTTCTACCACCGCTCTGGAATCAAAGTCGCATGGTGGCAAATCTCCCTCTGATCCACAGAGGCTGCCACTGCCCGTGGTGGTGAAGACCTGGGGCAGGCTTTGACCAGGTTGACCTTCCTGAGATTCCTGGGAACCACAATGGCTTAACCAGCAAATCTCCGATAAATGGTGATTATGCTGGCATCCGCACAACCAGTGAGGACGGGCCGTTCAAGTGTCAAGTGCAGTGGTAACTGATGCCGCTCATAAGGGAGCAAATGTCTAGTTCGACGCCTTTCCAACGCTTTCTTCTTATCCCAACTGGAAGACATGATCTTGAATAGTATGATATTCCATTTAGAATATACCCGAATAGCATTCTACGCCGTTCACGACGAATACGCAATCGTCAAGCAGCAGCTGAAACAGCATGTGAAATGTTTGGAGACCCTAGTAGATGATGGACGCTGGCAAAACGAACCGAATGAAAGAAGTGCTGGGATCCGCACAGTATAAATGAGGACGGGTCATGGAAACTAAAAAGAAAGTTTTACAAAGCTGTTAATACTATTTTTAAAAACCGGTTTCTACTTCACTGTTATTTTTATAAACAGATACGAGATTTGTAACACTTTTAAACACTCTCCGTTTTGACCAGAGGACGCGACATCAAGGAGACGAACGACTGTGTATCATCGAGTCGGATCACAGGCTCCGATGGTGACGAAGAAGTCGCGACGCTGGCCGAATGAAACTTATATAGCGATGTCGTGTAAGATCAACAATCCAAGGGTATTAATTATTAGTACCGAGGTTAAATGGCGGTCGGCTTCGGAGTTATTGTTTTACTTTCCTTTCTCTATCGGCTCTTAAATGTTGCTTGAGATTACTGACGTGCCTTGCACGCGTACAAGAGCAGGCCAATGAATTGTAAGCAAACAGATTAAATTAGTTGTGGAAAAGGATTTCTCTTTAATGAAGTTTCCCAATATTTTCACAGTGCGTAGCGGACCTATTGAGATTACCTGCAACCAGTTTTCGTCCATAACCCCGTGATAGCAGCTTTAATAGCTCCTATCGTTTTCCGATTATTCATTGGTCCTGCGTTTGTGGCAACAAATAACCGATTATGCGTTTATGTTATAGTTCATGAATTAAATGTTCTTAGACTTTTCTGATTGATCTCTTCTCACTGTAATAGTGAGACAACTCCTTATCGAGCGCAACATTTCCTCGGATCGACACAACACTACTACAGCGCCCGAAGGTGAACCGCACAGACACTAATCGTCTCCAGCGAATCGATTTCGCTCCAGAAAACCACTGGAGGGATTTAGAGCACTACCTACCGTATGTGCCGTCTCATCCACTGGAAGTGAGAAAATAATGGGCAAAGCTCCCACACCTTTAATCTTTTATGGCAAATGCCATGATACTGGGCTGAAATTGTCTTCGTTCTCTTTGGACCAAGTTTTATCGCATTCTATGAAAGTAGCATTTGCCTTATAAACTATAACAGGATGACGCTGAAACCTATTGTTCTGTACTACGAACAGCACCAGTGGCTCCTACACTTCCGATCTCATCTCATGTTTATTTATTTTGGTAAAGTAGTTGGTGGAATTTTTTCACAAGAGTAAAAAACAGTGGTCTGTGTAATAGGCTCTACACTGTTAATTATGTAGTGGCAACAAGTATTGAGCTGTCGACAACAGGAACCATATTCGTTTGCGTTAAGAATTATCCAGTAAATATCGCTCTTCTTTGAGTTGATAGAGAACACAATTCATTGGGAGGCCTTTCATCTTTGCTGACAAGAAAGAGTTCCCGAATAGATTTTGTATGCTTCGAATAGCTAAGTATCTTCACGGGAAAAATGCTAAGATCTCTTGGAGTTAGGTGCTCGAAGCTTCGTCGAGTTGCTTTCCTTGGAATTCCTATTCAATTGATTACAGCTTTTTGGTTGAGTCGACTAACAAAACGCAAATCACATCTGCATCGATACCGTTATGTTTGCTTAATCAGAGGCCAAGGCCGTCGTTGGGTCTACCTAGGTTTTAGGGTGAGTTTTTTAAGCCGCATTTGAGCTCCTCTCTCACACGGTAAAACACACAGTGCACCTTCACGGTAAATTACTGATCGACTATTTACAGAGGAGTTCATGAAATGCAAACAATAAGTAGAGGGAAAGCGGAAAAATACGTGAAAACGTGCTACTATTAGCATGAACCATTAGATCTACACTTCCAATTTATTTTAGCCATATTGTGAAGTACTATTGATGATGGAGGTTACGAAAACAATATTATCAGCCAGTTATCAGCAACCTATCCCCTGCATCACCTGTGGTCCTAGAGGTCTCTATTTCGGCATTCTCTATGCCCACATACCCTATACAATAGCTATCTTTCAATATTTCACTATAAAGCTAAAAGAAGCTCCCGGCGTTGATCAATCCCTGAGGGATGGGCCATGCCTTCGACCTCATTAAGTATCGTTTGGAGGTGATTGAATGCATATCTGGCCTTTACCATGACTTTGCGGTGGTCTACCGATGTATTGAGCTAGTGCTGCTATCCTCCCGGACAAGACTGGTACCAATTTGCCGACTCCGGAGGGATGGAAGGCTTGGTGGGCCATGAGCGCAGGGATCGACTCCACGTGCGTGTCGCAGTGGCGTCTCCAACCACTGCGCTACACGCGTCCAGTTGAAATCTCAAGGATTTCCAAAATTTATTTCTTTGTTTATGAAATTGTCGTGACAGTAGTACCTGTTTAAATTCGCGCCAACTACAGTTATTCGCTTTAAGGCCGTGGAGTGCGGGTGTAAATGTTGAGTGACAAATTTGTACTGGCTTGCACAGAGTAATCGAAGTTAAGAAACTGTTGTTGGATCTTTCTCGGACATGGACTATTATGCTGGTATTTTTCACAGAGAACTTTATCCTAAGGAACGGTTGACGGATATCTGGCCCATGTTGAACAACTTCTCTTTCAGTGTGCTGGCCACTATGATAGCTTTCCTATAACTGCCGATAATCATCTGGTATTAGAAGACTAAGAACGTGAAAAATTGACAAGAGTACTCCGTCTTCACTTACTTGGCAAGGATATGAAAACATTTACATACCTAATTTTAAAAGGCTGCTTTCGCTATTTGCTTGTCCAAGTTTCCAGCATTTAAAACTCCCAGCGAAAGTCTGGGCGAGTGTGGCGCAGTGGTTGTTCGCTTGCACTGTTCTGGTATTGTAATATCATCATTACTGCGTTGTTATTGATATCGGCGGTTTAATTACACGAATTTAGGATTACGGTTTGCGGCGCCTTAAAAAAGACCCGCGTGGCAGGCTGAATGAAGCGAACCAACGACCACACGCACTAACCAACACAAGTATAACATTCAAGAAGAAACGACCGCATCTACTGATGACGTGCCCACAATGTTTCGCAACCGTAAAGTTACGTTAATGTCTTGCAATACGTTGCCTGTCTATTGGTGTCACTTTCTTCAACGAAATGAAGAGCTAACATTGGCGAAGCATTCCTCTACACAACGCAATGCAAGTAGACTTTCACCTTGATGTGTTTCAGCGAGGATTTTCGCACTTACTCAGCTGTTACTAATGAAAGAATGATGTAGTAACTTATGATGATAATGCTCAAATTTGTATTCACTAAAAGCTTCCATTGTTTGCATTTCTCAATAACTTGTGTTATTGAAGAGCTGGGTGAGGATAAAGGATGAAGGTCCAGGCGTTGATAAATCACTAAGGGATGCGCGATGCATTCGATTTCATTAAGCATCGTTGGAGGTGATTGACTGCATATCTGGCCTTTACAATGACTCACGGTGGCCTGCCGATGTATCGAACCAGTGGTGCCGTCCTCTCAGACATGTCTGATACCGACTTTCCGACCCTGAGGCGGTGGAGGGCCTGGTGGGCCTGTTGCGCAGGTATCGATCCCATGTGCATTGCAAGGTGCCTCTTACCAGTGCGCGACACACACCGTTTCAGGAAGAGTCACATAACAGGCTGTGCTCGTCATAACAGCGTGGCTGTCAACTGTCTACTTCATCGCTCAAATTTCGCTCTGCTGTCTTTTATTCTATTTCATGTTTAGGTGGATAACCTGCTTGGAGACCTCTGTTCTCGCGATGCATGCGAAAAAGATGGACACTTCTCTGAACTAGGTTCACGGAGAAGCTTTCTGTGGTTGTTATTGATATAGGGGTGGCTTTTTTTATCGAGACAATTACAGCTAAGTCTAGGTCTAAAAAATCATGACTAATTCTGAGTCGAATCTCAGTTGCGGAGAGACCGCTAGCGGTGTACTCCAGAATCCTTTATGTTGAGCCACATACTGATCGCAATTTTTGTAGCCTGAAACCACACTCGTCCCTTTTACAGAAGATGAGGAAAACGGACCTGCCTATGATTGATACAACGGATTTGTACGGATTTTCAACGGATTTTTAACGAATTATACGCGAGCCACTATGTGCTACGGTGGTTCTGAACATTCTATTAGCAGTGTATTTTTGCACTTTTCTTTCCTGTCAAACAATGCGTTACGGGCGAAACAAATGTTAGCTTCCCAATAAATGTTGAAATCTGTCGTTTTTCATAACATAGAATGCAATGGCTTAATTTTTCGTCTTAATTCACATCCAAGGCGCGTGTGGTGCAGTGGTCGCAGAAGCCCTGCAATACACACGTGAAATCGATCTCCGCACCCATGATCCACCAAGCCTTCCATCCCTCCAAGATCGACGAATTGGTACCAGAGATGTCTGGGATGATAGCAGCACCGGCTCGACCATCGGTTGGCCATCGTGAGTCATTGCAACGGCCAGACATGCATTCAATCGCCTCCAAACGATGCTGAATGCACTCAAATGCATAGGCCTCATGGTTTGATCAACGCCGAAAGCTTAATCTTTTCATCCTTTAGCTTACATCAAGAAGAAAGTCCAGTGGACGAATTGTAATCGAGAAAAATGCTTTCGCACCAAAATAAGCGGAATAGGTTTCATTCAAATGCAATAGAATGTGTGGCAAGAGCAGGACTGGCACTCCAATAATCTTCAGCTGTTGCACGCCAGCAATTTTGATTTTAAAGTGAAGCTCTATGAATCCATTCCCGTCTTAAACACACATGTCCTTTCTTACGACGCATCTTTCTGTACATCTGCGTTCTTAATCCACAGTGACCTCCGAAATGTCTGCTATGATAAAATGGAAATCCGCCAGTTCTTAGCACAGAAACGAAAATCTTGTGGTATCCATTGGCTGAGTGTCATTGAAGATCTGGTGATTATGGGGCAATACAGTGTTAGGGAATCATCATCACCTCCATCTTATCTTTCCATCTCACTCTCTTCATATTCTCTAACCAGAAGCACGGACCATTCCACATTGCCTCCACATCTCCACTTCTACATTGTTACTTCCAATGAGAAGTATCGCTCATTTTAATTTTGCTTAATGTTCTAGGCTGTGCACCCTTTCGAAAAGCAAGGTAATCTTTATTAATCTTCTAGGTTTCCTGTTCTTTAAATCCTGTTCTTATCGAAAAAGCTACAGGGAGTTTTAGAAAACCAGAAATTATGAACGATTTTGGGACAGTAAAAAGGATCATGTATATTTTTAGGTGATACAGAAGCCTCTTCTGTAGATCAGTCAATTTCTGAAATCCTCAAGTATTCGAGATGTTAGAGAAGTATTGAAAAAAAAACACCTGCACTGTATTGTTCACAATGTGCAGTGTTCTAGTCGCGGCCGACTTGTCCAGGCTTGAGGAGCAATTGAGTGTGAAACGTTTTGCGTTAAGAGTTTTTATGCTGCCAAAGCGTTATCGCCATGCTCCAACAAGATTTAAAAAATTTCTTTTATTTTCATGGCTACTGAGGGTGCAGTTTTTTTCTTCTGACGCTTAACATAATAGTTCTTGGACCCCGAGGGTTGCCTGCCACTGCACATTAAGGTCACTCTCAAATCTGAATTCTGTCGCATATTTCGTGTGTAAAGATCCTAAAATTTGTGCACGCTAGACCACCAACAAAACGTTATCTCGTCAGTGTTTCTTCTAACAACTGTTGCTCACTTCTAAGCTCTTCTTATCGAAATTCAGTACGTCACAGGAGAGGTGCAATAAAACCGCCGCACTATTGTATGAAAAAAAAAAAACTTTCGACATTGATCAGTCTTTGGAATCCTTCATGAAATCTTCTTTATTAAGCTTCCTAGAGGTGTTTGAATGCATACTTCGTCTATTGATTCACTTGTGGAGTTACCGATGTTTCAAGTGCTTTTTTTTATCCTTGCGGAGAAATCTCACACCAATTTGCTGAGCACTGAGGAATTTAGGGTCTGGTTTTCACGGAAAGCTCTATCCAACCCAGCGAAATCATCAGTATTGCATGTTATCCTAAATACAGTGCTACACGCTCTCCGCAGGAAGCGGATCATTCGTGCTATTACAATTATTAGCTTGGTTTTCTATTATGTCTGCTGAACTAGTTACGTACCCAATTTTGCTTCGGATGGGTAGCCCCTCTGGAAATCTCTAGAAGCCATAACTGCATTTATTCAGACTTCCACAAATATTCGCGTTAACAGGGATCGTTGTTAAAAATAACCGCGTTTTTATATAAAAATAAAGTTGCGTTTTAATTCGTCGGAGGTGCAAAGAAGAGGAAAAAGTATGGAAAGCGAGTTATTCTCCGAAAAATATTTTTAGATCAGGAGAGTACGAATCGGCATTGAACCCTGTTCCACTGAGGCTGCAGTTCCACTCATATATCAACCTCATTAGGGTTGTATTTCACATAGTACACTGCTATGAAAAAAAATTATGCAGTGCATAAAGGGTGAACATCGCAGTTTCGACTGTTTTCTGGCTTTAGTGCTGGTATTTCTCTTGCCTCCCTACGGTTTACCTCCTCATCGTGGCTGGGAGTCCCGGGTGTCAGGCTGCGATGTAAAACGGAAGGATTCATGGCCTCAGCACAGTCTGCTAGACTAAGGAGTTCGGCGTTTCCGACACGAAGCACAGCTACGAGTAAACCAATACCAGGATCCACCACCGTTCTGGTGTCAAACTAATCGCATGGTGGACAACAGCTTTATAATCCACAAGGCAGGCCACTGCCTGTGGTGGTAAAGACCTGAGGCAGGCTTTGGCCAGGCTAAGCTAGAGATTCCAAGGAACTACAATAGTTTAACCAATAAATCTCCGAAAAGTGGATATTTTGCTGGACCGCACAACCATTGAGCACGGGCAGTTTAAGTACCAAGTATCGAGTATTTATCTTAGATTTCAATCGAGACAATCCTGCGGGTACCGCATATTTCTGAAACACACGTTCTTGATAACAAGTGTTGTGTCATGGGTGGCCACTGCTCAACTTTGATCAGCTGCTACACGTTGTAGTTTGAACTTCTAAAATTATAGCGTTTTGATAACCGCATTGATATGCACGGTGTGTCATCGAGAACAGCTGAGAGCAGCTCGATACTACTGGTTAAAAAATTCCATTATCATTAGTGAACTGATAAGCGATCGGCCAGCATTTGCTGTGATGGAGCGCGCATACGGCTGGATCTATGATACCTGTGGTGGCAATGAATTATTTATTCTGTAAGTCGATGGAGTTGTCGTTTTTTTTCTTGGTGTATCGATATGTAACTTTTCGGACTTTATGTTCCTAGGAGATTCGATTCTATTTCAGTGCTGTTCCTGGCGTCATAATTGTGAATACCTTCTACTACTTTATTAATTCGATTTTCATCTTGATCGATTCCCTCGATATGAATTGGAGTCGACCATTCAAAATTCAGCAAGATAAAAAGGTAAAAGCCGTAAATCACTGCGGAGATCAAAGTAGAAGACAATGTTCCTTTCCTAAATGTCGAAATGTCGAAATTTTTCAGTAGTTCGTTGTTGTCTACAGGTATAAAGACTTTTCTGTAAATTTAATAAACAGAGGACGTCGTTTGTGCATTATAACACTTAATATCTGCCGCTGCGCGCATGTGGAGCAGTGGTCGGAGGCGTCCTGTAGCACACACGTGGAATCGAACCCCACTGCCATGGCCCACCAAGTTTTCCATACCTCCAGGGCCAGTACTGGCTCGATACATCGGTACTCCACCCCGAGTCATCGTAAAGGGTGGACATGCATTCAATTACCTCCAAACGATACTTAATGAAGTCGAATGCATTGTGCATCCCTCAGGGATTGACAAACGCCAAGAGCTTTATCCTTTTTCCATACCTGTCGCCATGCGAAAATTATTTACCAATAGAGGACTTACTTTTTATTCTTTACTTTTTTAGGGCCAAGAAATCATGCTATCGAAAGTATGGGCTTATCATAATGTTGATTCATTTAAGACTTGCTTAAAGGATTTCATACAAAAAGAGCAGACTGTTACATCGTAAACTCCGTATCACCTAGTTTAAATGAATGGAATTCAGTCGATATTTATGAATTGTTAAATTAAGTATATTACTTACTTAGATGGTTAGACGGTCCGTCTTCACGAGTTGTGCGGACACCAGCACATATGCCATTCGTACTTTTTCTCGCAATCGTAGCCCATGATGGCTGTCTTGTTCAAGCGTGGTAGTGCGTGCGAGTCTCGTACCGTGATCTGTAAAACAACCGCAGCTGCGGGTACAGATGACTAACTTTGTTTACGAACACGTCCGTCCAGCGTGTAGGTGGTAGTCTCGGAGGACGTTTGCATTTTCTTGGATTCCACTTTACTGTTCTTTTCGTCCATCTGTCGTCTGTTCTTCTCATTATGTGACCGGCTCATCTATGTTTCGCTGTCGATGTATATTCTCTTGGATCTCGAAGATGTGACAGATTTCGAAGGTCAGAGCTTCGCATTCCGGCTAGATATTGAGAGTGCCGGTTATGTCTTAGAAGACACCGCTCAAGCGCTCTGTGAGTGGTGCGAAGAATTGTTGACGTTATTGAAGTATCAACCCACGTCTCTGCACCATAACAGAGCGCTGGGAGGACCGTAGAATCGAAGAGATGAGCGCGGACTTTCGGGTTTTTTAGTTGGTCGGTGGCTTCTTTAAGAGGCCCGAATGCGGCCCAAGCTGCTCTCCTTCTTCTATCTAACTCTTCCTTCATGCTGTTTTCCATGCCCATTGATCGCCCAAGGTATACGTACGAGGTGGTCTCTGCAATGAGGGAACCACCCAATTCAATTTTTTAGCATTCACACCATGGGTTTTTCATGAACTGGGTCTTCTTTCGATTTATGCGAAGTCCGATATTTTTTCCCGCTCCGTTGAGCTCGTTGATCATCATCTCTGCTTCGCTAGTACTTCTTGAAAAGATGACAATGTCATCGGCAAAACGGAGGTTTGATAGGAATTTTCCAACTTTCATAGTCGACAAAGGTTAGGAACAGAGGCAAGTGGTATTCTCGACAAACTCTGATGACCCTGGACACGGTTTGGATGGAGTCCATGCAGCAAAATCCTTTTAGAAATCCTGCTTGCTCGACTGGTTGCTCTTCATCCGATGTCCATGATATGCGCGAAACGATAATCTGCGTGAAGAGCTTACAGCGTACATTTAACAAGCATATGGGACGATAGCTAGATTCCTTTGGTCTCCTTTCTTGAGCAGGATGACCGTGCTCGGCGTCCTCCACTGGTCTAGGATTTTTTCATTTCGAAGTTAGGTTGTGATATTCTCTGCGAGAAGTACATGCAAATTGTGGCCTCCAGCTGCAAGGAAATCGGTGATGACGTTGTCTGGTTTTAGAGCTGTGCCTCTTTTCATGCTTTCTAGCGCAACTCGAACCTCAGACGGAATAATTCCACGTGATTTTTCTCCAGCAGGGATATTAGGTCCGAGACGGGGATCGTAAGAAAGAAAAGGTTGGCGTAGAACGTCTCCGTTATTAGTTCCATAATCCATATCATGACGGGAAGTTTTGATATTGCAGTAGGATCAATTTTCAATTTCCTTCTGTTTTCGAGCAACTCCTTAGTAGTGGTGGAGATGCGATCCGATCTTCTTGCTTGAAGAACTGAGGCAAATTCGGCACAGCTTTTTAGTCCTTCGGCAAGCAGCTCGTAGTCTTCGGTCGGCTCTTCTTCAGTCTGCCAGTCACGTTTGGATAGGACTTCGTTCAAAATATTTTCGTCGTATACAGCAAGGCTTTCTCCTCGTGGTCGCTGAAGATAGTTCTTTTCCAATTTGCGGCTGAATCGAATCTTCGCGCTAAGAAGGCGGTGATCAGAACCAGTACAGAATGACGGGACTACCGATGTGTCAAGTAGGCACCATCTTCTGTTTGTCAGAATATGGTCGATCTCCGCATGAGTCATGCCGTTAGGAGATCCCCATGTCCAGCGGCCGCTTTCTTTCTTCTTGAAAAACGAGTTTCCATGGAAGAGACGTGCTGCGGACAGTAGTCCTGCGAGATAGTTTTTATTCTCATTTCTTTCTCCTAATGTAAAATTTCTGATTCTGTATTCGCTCGCGTTGGCATTCGATATTCTGGAGCTGAATTCTTCGACAACAAATTTATGATATGCTTTGTCATTGCGGATGACTTCCTCCAACTGATAGTAGAACGCATTTAAATTGTACTCATCACCTACGTAGGTGGGTGAGTAGCAGTTGACGATAGTGACCTTCTTGTGATGTGACACTTGAAGATGGAGGACGGCTATGTGAGGGGAAAGGGTCTCGTATGAGTCGACGAGATGGGCAACTGGCGGGTGAACGACAAAGCTTGTGTCGCCGACATTTTGTGACGGAACTTTTTCTTCATGAATCACAAGGGTCCCCTTGTTTAGTTGGCGTATGTCGTTTCGTTTGTTGTGGTGCGATCACATTAAATTTAATGCGATCTGCGGCTGCAAGATGCGCGTGGAGATCGACGTCTGTGGAGAGTGTTCTGGCATTATACGTGCAAAGTAAGAAACAGTCTTCATGGTGTGTCGTGTGTGTGGTCGTCAGATCCGGTTCCAATGGCGTCCTACGCGACCCGAGATTTTCTGGCCTCTCAGTGGCCGTCTCACCGCCTGACGTCATAAACGGGAGCACCCAGTGTGTGGTGTACAGAGGCTGGTCTATTGCTCGTAGGGTAACTTGGCCCTCCTTGGAGTCTCGATTTAACCCTGCAAGGGCGTATCCTGGTCTTCACCACGATGTGGATCAGAGGGACGTGTGTTTTCGGCGGCGAGTCCTTCGCTTGGTCTTCCTACTAAATGATTCGGAGAGATGTTAAAGCCGAAATCAGAAACGTAAGCAGGAATGAGAAAGTAACCGATCGCTCAAGGACGATGTAGAAGCCGAACTAAGGGCATTAACTGAGAAAAACTGTGAATAAGAAATATGAATGAATAATCCTTGAGATCTAACAGATAGCACTTTTTATAGAAATTATAAGTTTCGCGAATTACAGCCGTCATTCTGGAAGTACATCGAATCTCTCAAGTTGGTCCTCTTCAATCAATACATTACAGGAGTGATCACCACCGCTTTATTCTATTATCCAATGAAAATGACAGGTTAGGCTTAAATCTGGGGAGGACGTTTACGATATATTTAAAAAAAACATTTTTAAACTATGATCTAGTTTTAAGTGAAACCTTTGAAGGTGTCTCGTTTGAGAAAAAGCTACCAGGAGTTCTGACTGTGCTTTCCCAAGTTCTTTTTTGTACTCTGATTGAAGAAATCGGCTTTTACTATACACATAGGTAAGTGTTGAGGGTTAAGGCATCTTTTCATTGCAAACGGAGATTCTAAAAATAAATTAAGATTGTTCCATCATCCAAAAATATACAAACACATTCATAAAATCCATCATGAGTGGACGGCTCCAGTTTGTGAGTTTCTTCTTATTTATTTCACTACTTATTTCATTTTCCTACTTTTCTTCTTTGAAAGCAGGAACGAGAAAGAGTTCGTTTTTGTCCTGTAGAACTTTAGTAATAGCAAACTTTTAATGAGAAGTGTTGGAACTGAAGGAGTTGGTTAAGAGTAGGAATCATGTGTTTTTACCATTCATACTTCGTAACTATACCAGTAAAGAAGTATTTATAAGTCAACATTTAGCCATCACGAGCATCTACTGCCATCCCATCGAGCATGCATTGTCAAATCTGGCTCCAGTACTTCTCGGTTGTGTTACCAACCACTTGGTAGTAGTAATTTCTCTCATTTTATCGATGAATCTTTCACAGGTCCCACACTTTGCGGTGCTCATGTCACTACGCTGTGGATTTGGGCATGTGTGGCCGTAACGTCGACAACGTTCTCTCATTCTGGTTACCATTTCCCACTACAACCCTCTCCGGAAGCACATGACTACCACCATAAAGTGTAGGTGTACTTTCCCTGTACAATAGCTTTTTTCATACTTAAGGACAACGGGGAGATCAGTTTTTCTCACACGTTAAAAGTGGGATGAAACCACCTTCATCGGACGTGTAAGAGGTTTATGTTTGGTCAAAGAAACCTACAATAACGATGAACGAAAGACTATTGGAAAACCCTCCAGCTTTTTTCATTCACTTTGCTCAGCATCGTTTTTGTCTTTCGCAAATTTAATGGTTGAAATAACACCATCTATCATCACTGAAGTGAGTAGCGCCATTAAAGGTGCATTTGAAAATAATGAATTCCTCCGAGTTTTGTTAATAACGCAAATACTGCCTCGAAAGTTTTTCAAATTGACCACAGTCCAATTAAAAGTGTGCTAAAAGTATAGCGCTTATCTGCAGCTCGAGTGCTCGTCTAACTCTTTAGAATTAGGACTTGTTTAAAAGAAAATCCTGGCCTATGGCATTATTACCCTATGAAATCATTGAATTTTTTACTCTTTTTGGTTTATAGCACTGCTAAGGCTCTGTATTTCGTTTCACATTAGCGCAGATACATGGACGATTTGAGATCCGCCTAATTAGTTAACAAGCGGGAAATCCCATTTCTACCTCAACGACAATACCAAGGAACTAAACGCTATCGAATGCTTGAAAATCCTTCAGAGCAAAACTGAGTGATTTTCAGTGCCTTTCGAAGAGAAGAATTGAAATTTGTATGAAACCGAAGGTTGGATTTAATATTTTGTACTTTTTAATGAAGGCTAAAGCAATAGCTTCTTAGACTATTAGACGAGCACGTGGTTGATAAAAAATAAAAAGATTATTCGGCTAACGTTTCGATGCCTTTGCCTTCATTATAGCTGGAATGGTCCAAGTGGATGATTCATAGGTGGTCGTTTTCTCGATATGGGTGTTTGTTGCTGCATCGTGTTGAAAAATGAAGTGAAATGAAGTACTGCTCGAATGAGGAATCCCACTTAGCCCTTTTCTTCTGTACAGGCGGGATGTTGATCTGTTGCACCATTTAATATGATTTGCATTTTGCCGGTAATCTATCCTGTACCGATAACAAAGGCTAAAACGTCCGCCGTTGAACAGCACATTAGAGGTTCACCACATATTCGAAGGGTGACCGAATGCATATCTGCTCAATTTAATGGTTCAAAGTAGTCTTTTGATGCATAAATTCAGTTTTTATGTCCGAGACGAATCTGGCACCGATTTCATGATACCAGAAGGATGGACGGCTCGGTGAATCCGTGCATGGGATTGAGACAGCAAACGACACAGTGTACATTGCAATATGCCTCTCACCACTGCCCTTGACGCTTCCCACCAGTCTTGGATAATGGTCCAAGAGAATGCAGACTTCCGCAAACGAAATACAGAGTTGCTAGTGTTAAGCACAACACAATAGCTTGAATGAATGATGAATCTCTCCTTTTCTCGTCACTGTGGAGTACATGACGAAAACGAAATATTCGCAGGTTAAAAACGCATTAGAACGAAAATCATGAATGGAATCTGCATTCGAACGTCTTTCCTGTTGAGCACAATCACCAGAAGGAGATCTACGATAATGTTGAGCTTAGCATCGTACAGGAAACAGATTGTACGTGCAACATGTTCACACAGCATGTATACCCATAAATGAGTAAATTCTGTTATTTCCGTTTTCGAAGCACAAAATAGATTTAAACATGAGGATTTTAACGAGTGATTGCTAATGTGCTAATGGCACTATTCGATAGAACTAGCTGAGAGATAGACGAAACGAAGGATCCGCATGGCGTGGTGGTGAGCACTTTAGCCCCCGAAAAGGGCAATAACCCATTCATTTCTCACCGTAGACACCTGCGGTCCGGAATTTTGCCAATATCTAAGCATCATTGTGGTTCTATCACACACAATACCCTTCGGTGAAAAATTGTAATAGGCAATAAATAAAAAGATAACATGAGGATTACATTGTGGATATTACTATGCAGAAAAGTGAGCTTACAAAGTTTCAGACGCAAAAAGTAGGAGAAGTCTTTGCTTCGATCGGGTTCTTTCAAGAAGGCTAGTAAATATGCTGTCGTCAAAACTCTTTAACATCTATTTCTGTTGTTTTTGCACTGCCTGATAGTAATCCTACAATTATAGATTCAATGAATGTTTCGGTGTTTTGGGCATTCTGGATTATTTTCACGGCACTGCTAGCAACTTTAGGAGGTATGCTATTAACATACTTGAAGATCTGTTGAAAAATTTCTTTCAGTACGAAAAATCTATTTTATGGATTTCCATAAGCGATGAACTACTGGTCACTAAATATTTCATACTGCGCACATAGGCTTACGTGACACCAGATTTTAGGCTGACATTCCCATAACTGGAATACTCCCGCAACTTTTAAATGGGCTATCATTCATTTGTGCAAAGTTCTATTCCGTAGTTTTTTTTAACTCAACGATCAGTTGTTGATTTTTGACAGCATCAAATCAGCAGCATGTACTCATTTCTAAGTGGGTCTGCAAAATCGTAAGACTAAGCAAGGAAATGCTTACACATCAGAGTTCCCGTTTAGACATTTGCCTCACATATTAGTAGTAAAAGGATAAAGCTGTTGATCAATGAATCCCTGAGGTACACGCCATGCATTCGACTTCACTAAGCATCATTTGGTGGTGATTGAATGCATATTTGGCCTTCATAATGGCTCGCGCTATCCTGTCGATGTGTCGAGCCAGTGCTGCTATCTTCCCAGACAAGTCTGGTATTAATTTGCCGACTCCGGAGGGACCGAGGGCTTGGTAGGCTATGGGCGCAGAGATCGTTTCTACGTGTGTGTTGCATGGCGCTTCTGACCACTGCGCCACACGCATTCACCTCACATGCAATTTGAAATTTCGCCGAAGCAGCTTCTCATCTATCTTATATAGTTCCTCAGTTGTATCCGTATTTGCCATTTTTCTCTTCTATATCCAATCACTTTTAGATCCGTATTTTACAAGCGGCATATGACGTACTTCTCGTTACGGCCAATAAAGGAGATTTTCCCAGATGAACAAGAAAAATCATTGAATAACGTAGAACAGAAGGCGAAGAACTCTTGAATAAATCTTTTATTGCACAATGTAGAAGTCGGACATGTTGTGCCTTAGAAATATTAGCACGAACATAACAGCGTAAATAAGTGTACTGTTGAATATAATTGAAGATAATTTTTTATTTCATCTGACCTGTCTTCACATCCACTGTGCGGATCCCAGCACTTCTCACATTCAGCTCGTTTCCTCTCATCCATTGTCCACGAAGATCTTCCAAATGTTGCGCACGGTTTCGGTTGCTGCTTGAGGATTTCCAATTCATCTTGAATATTGTAGAATGCTGGTCCAGCAATTCTCCTTGGAGTGGGATAGCCGAGCTGGAGCGTTCCCAATTGGATTGCAAAGAGTAATTTTTTTTCCTAGGCAAGTCCGGTACCAATTCCCCGACCCCGCGGTGATCAGAGGTTCGGCTGGCACGGTGCGGAATCGAACTAACACTGTACTCCTAATGACGGACATCATTATCACTGTGCTATCCGACCCTTCTACGATGATTGCTAATCAGTAGTTCAGAATACTTTGCAATTTATGAAGTAGCCGTCAAAATACTTGTAATATTGAAGAATAACAAAAAAAATTGTAGTATCAGTTTATTCGCAAAGTTAGAGGACATTTATTCTGTAGCATTCGTAGAAACCGTTGATTATTGATTATGAGAAGTCGTTGTTTAAACTATATCAGCCACAATGAAACCCAAAAAGCGATTACGTATTACATTACAAACGACTTATTTGCCCTATGTCGAGCTGTAATAAGGGACTAGAAGATCATCCGTTTGGCGTTAATTAATTCTTTATGGATGAGCCAGAATTCGACTTCAGTACTGTCGTGGTGATTTAGTGCCTATTTGGCGCGTATACGATTACGTCTGTGGACAAAGCGATAACCCGAACTAGCGTTTTATTTCCGAAGAAATGCTCGTTATCAATTTTTTGACATGCAAGCGAAGGACTTGGTGAAGCGTAGGCACGCGATCGAACCAGAAACCGAGTCAGCGTATACTGGAGCACACCTGTGACCTCCGACACAGCTTCGAGCTATAACAAAAACACTAGTGCCTTTAACAGTATTCGGCTATTCCGACTTCATTCCATCATAGATGCGACATCATACAACCACTGCAAGACCGAATAATCTTTGAGAGACTCATGAGCAGTCATTGGTTGTTTTTGTGCTTTATTAAACTAGTAGTCCTATACTCACCATTTTCGAATACGAATTAGTAGAATGAATAAGGAAAGAGTCATTCAACACCATCTACATACTGTATCGTAAACTGAGCTGTGCATAACAAAGCTCAATTAGTGCCCGCTCTAGAAAAAACACGCAGCATGACTGAGCCGCCAATAGAGCACAATCAAAATATTCGGTAGTAAATGTATATTTTAATGAACGAAAGAAGTTTCGGTGAGAGCATATAAATTTTGTCGTCTTCCTAGAACGAAAAGAATTTAACTACACATAAACCCTTATGAAAAAAGAACCTTCCTTGCAAAAGAAATGAAAGAACTCAGGAACTGGTGGTTGAATTGAAGGAATACAGAATAGTTGACGTTTCGGCGACTTCGTCTTCATCAGAGCCTTTAAAGCCTGAAACGCAATCTATCCTAGCAAACACTTTCATGAGTTCAGAAGAGCTTGTTTATGTAAGACTTTGCACAACTGCTCTACACCAATGACTGACTGACTTGTAGAGAGCTAAACGATGAGTGTTTAAAAGAAGTGGTTTATTAAGCGAATGAAAAATGCATGTTTTAGTTGCTGAGGCTATGGCAGCGTTTGGCCGAGTAGACTGTGGGCCAATTAGGCTTCTCCAAGTTAGGATAAAGGTGAATTCCGCCGAAACGTCGGTTTTTTGTGAATAAAGAGTAAAATACTAATTGTTCGCCCAACAGAGAAAAAAGTTTATTTTATCAATGCCAATTTAAGAGAAAGTCAGACCTGAGAAAAGGAGTAAATAATTGTTAAAATGCTTTGATTTTGCCTGGAGTTCCACTTCAAGTGTTTAATGACGAATTGTACTTCCTAGATCATTCCTGTTAACGGGTGTTCGCTGGTAGAAGCGTTTGGGATAAAAAATCTAAGAGAAAGGCAAGGTAAGGGCCTCCGTCGGTGCAATGGATAACAAGTGTGACTCCAGAAACGGTAATCACGATTTCGAAGCGCATCTGAGGCTCCGAGTTTTGATCATATCTCAGCGTCTATGTGCTTGCCACAGTACATCTCTTTTTGAGTAAAAACGATTAATCTCTTAGTGTACTTGACCTGACAGCCTTTTGTGTATGCTTCGATTGCTATAATTACGAAATTTCTTCTTGTCTGCCATTTTGTCGTCGTTGCTGAGGCAGCATGGGCAATGCGATCGCAGTTCAGAAACGATGCCTTGGACGTAAAACGTCATTGTGAAATGAATAAATGCATGAATTTCATGCAATCCTCTTACCTAGAGGCAAATTTCTACTGCTGTTCTTCTGAGTAGAACTACTATAAAAGAAGTCTCTTCGTCTTTCTTATGGTAAGCAAGTTTTAAAACAATTTTTGACATAGGGTTGTGTGGAGTAGTGGTCGGAGGCGCCCTGCAACACACACGTGGAAACGATCCTCGCGCCTATGGCCCATCAAGCTTTCCACCCATCCGGAGTCGGCAAATTGGTACCAGACGTTTCTGGGAGGATAGCAGTACTGGCTCGATACATCGGTAGGCCACCGCGAGACAATGTAAAGTACAGAAGTGCATTCAATCACCTCCAACGATACTTAATGAAATCGAATGCATGGCACATACCTCAGGGATTGATCAACGCCGAGAGCTTTATCCTTTTTTTATGACTTAAACATCACATTTCACGCTAGTTCTTACGATCATCCACTATTAAAACTCCTTCCATGTTGAACGCTCTTTTTTAAAACTTTTTCTTCTGCATTATTGAGTAAACACAAGGCTGATATAAAAAGATTTATTGAGCTTATGCTTCGAACTCTTCGTTTTATTAAGGAATGAATTGTTTTAAATGGATAGCTCACAAATGTGCGTACCCTATTTTTTGCCCTTTCGACGGTTCTACACCCTTCTATATACTGGATGTAGCTAGGAGCGCTATGCTAATAAACACGTGGTCTTTCAATCCCATGTTTTGGGCAAATTGAGCCTTCGCTCCTATTATTTGTGGTTTGTGGATAATACGGTTTAGAAAATCAGAAAATGCACAAACATTGACTTGATACATTGGTAAGCTCTTTAAAGCATTTTATTAGCTAAATAGATATTTGTACTTCATTTTGTGAGGGACCTCATTAGTAATTGTAAAGTACCTCAACAGGTTCGAATGCAAGGCACATTCTAAAGGGATCAATTGAGTACGAGTGTACTTAAGCTTTCCTACTTGAAACTCTTCTCCTGGAATAGTTTTTCGCTCCCAATTTTCCAGAAGCACAATTCGTATTTAGCAAAAGAAATTGAAAGGTGAAACGGCGATGACCAATTTACCAGAATCACGGCGAGAATATTCCACTGAAAAGCAACGAAATAAGCAAAGTTAAATTTCCAAAAAGGAGTTAACGAATGTTCGGATTATGAAACAACACAAAAGCTCAAAGGCAAAGTATTTTTAAACAATAAGACCAGTAGTGGTGCTGAGATATTTCCAAAACTCCAGACCGCTGGTGTCTGCGGTAGCGAGCGTACACGCTATTACCCTTTCCGGGGGATAACGCTTTCGCCACCACTCCATAATGATAGTTCATTTCGTCTCTCTGCTTTGTTATTGACCTGTAGGTGTCAAAATTTACACTCAAGCATATGAAATTCTTTGGAAAATCGGATGTTTTGCAATTGTGCTATCATATCCCAATTCATCACATCGTCTTTATCACTTATTCATCACCATTTGTACGAAAGTAGACACTCATTTAACATCCTTGGTTAAGACGGATTGGTCTTCATTGATCACCTGAAGCAATGGCGATCAGCATGGTGAGAATTCCTCATGATCCTATTCTACTAGTTTTCCTTACATGACTGGTCGTCAAATCAATTACTCTGTGCGAATCGCAGCAGTTCTTGTACTTGTTCATTTGCATCCATTTCGATAATCCCCAAGGTTCTCTTTTGAGTTTGGGTTTGCCTGTTGTTCGAAGGATTTCCGTCTTCATCACAAATGTCGTTGAATGGTGTCGAGTCGGTTCTAGGTAGATTCAGACTGCCTCTAGCCGCTTTCGTTTTATTAAAATTTCCTAACATTTTCGAACGGAAAATCACGACGATGCTTGTTCCTCAGTTCATTTTGTAAAAGTTATGAGTTTGTTTGTTAAACTTTTTCTTGTTTAGGTAAAACTGATTTCGCCTCGTCTTTGCCATAGTGTGTATTACTAGGAAAGTGAGGAAGAATGTAAAAGTTGGCACTGCCCGCGTTTTTTCCCCTCGAGACTGGTCAGTTGAGTCGTGAGCAACCAATGCTTCAGTAAATGCTCACGTCTGCGGGAATACCACTGCCACTGATTCTTCCAATATCGCCGACCTTGAGAAACATTTCTTCTCCAGTTTCACAAAAGAACTCAATTAGGCTTTGTTTTTTCGCCTTGACCAGTTCGATGATGACGTGCTTAAGCAAATCAGTTTGCAGCGTACGGTTTTCACCGGAACATTTCAGGGGTACCTGCATGTTTTGATGTTGGTAAGCTCGGCAAAACACAACTATATTCCAATTTATTCCTAATACCGTGATCTGGTGAGCACATATCGCCATCGAGCCTAATTAAGCTGAGGCTGCAGTCGAAATCACAATGTTAACCTTTAATTTTCTTCCTGCTATAATTTTCTCGTCACATGGTTTGTGTGAAGAACATCCTTTTGTGTCTCGAACTCAGATGACTTCTTATGAAACTTATGCTAGCCTAAGAGTCGAAGACGTGGTTCAATCAGGCTCGCGGCCCAGGTTTTGCGAATATCTCAGCATCGTTGTGGATATAATCCACATAATACCCTCCCGTGGAAAGTTGGTAGGCAGAAAATAAAATATTTTGGTTAGAAAATAGTTGAATACGTTGTTTTCTTGTTCAGCAATCGCGAGGTTGTTATACAGCATACATTTACTTCCATAGAAAAACACACAATACAATACAACAGTAGTTGACGTTTTGGCAGAATCTTCTTCCGAGCCTGGAAGGGTATACTGATATACAATTTATAACGCCAAACACTTCAGTAACACTCACAATAAGACGAAAAACTCCATGGCGATTACATGATCAACAGCTTCTTGAAAAACTCACCGCTTTTTTACATGACTTCCAATGAGGAAGGTTAGAACATAGCAGGGAGGAATAAAAAGTAGCAGGGAGGAAAGCATAGAGGTCACACGCGTCCTGGCCCCCTATCTTCGGATCAATTTCTGATGTGGGGTGGCACAGTCATCAACCATATGCGACTATAATCAGCTTTTCTAACTATTGAAGCTATTGGTCATGTAATTGCCATAGAGTTTTTCGTCGTTTGGTAAATGTTTTTGAAGTGTTTGCCCTAATAAACTGTATATCAGTATACCCTTCCAAGCCTTGAAGAAGACGAATCTGCCGAACGTCAGCTACTGTTGTATTACATTGTTTGTTTTTCCATGGAAGTAAATGTATGCTGTATAACGACGCGATTGTTGAAGAAGAGAACAACGTATTCATACTCCAATGCCGAGGTTAATAGAAAGTCGATCCTGAGAAAATGGTTGGTTTCTTTTCGCATAAACAAGCAAATAAGCATAGAGCGGATATGTAATAACATCTCTGTTTTTGTTTCTGTTTCTCCTTTCCATTGTCTTTCAAACTACGAGTCTGTCACGCTATTAGTGATTAACTACCCGGTTACCCTTCACATCGTTTTTAGAGGAGCAGCATGGATTGATGGCTTCAGATAACATGAGGAACCTGCTCAAAGTCCTCTACTACCCTGGTCATGAAAAGTCCCATAAAAGGATAAAGCTCTCGGCGTTGATCAATTCCTGGGGGATGCGCCATGCATTCGACTTCATTAAGTATCGTTGGAGGTGATTGAATGCATATCTGGCCTTTACAATGACTCATGGTGGCCGGCCGATGTATCGAGCCAGTGCTGCTATCCTCCCAGACAAGTCTGGCACCAATTTGTCGACTCCGGAGGAATGGAAGGCTTGGTGGGCCATGGGCGCACTCCACGTGCGCGTCGGAGTGGCGCCTCCAACCACTGCGCCACACGCGCCCTGAAAAGTCCCATAGCGAATACTAAATATTTGGGTAGTATTTATGTACTAATCTTTACGAAACTTTTCCAAGGGCTTGAGCACTCTTGTATGGAAGACTGATGAGCACGTATTAGGAGTAATAACAGTATGGCAATACTCTAAATAAAAAATAACGACGGTAAAATGCAGTTGTGAATGTTGTAATGACAGAATCGGTCGTAATTTTTTCGCCGACTTCATGAAATAACTGGTTGCAACTAGCATGGTGTTTCACTTTATCCTCAGCTTGAAGATATTTCATTAGAAGACTTAGAATAAATAGCGCCTTTTTAGGTTTCAACTTTCTGGTCTCTTGTGGCGCTGGTACACTCTGACCTCACGGTACCTTATATGGCAGGGCCATGCCACCACGAAGTAGCACGCTCCGATCCTCCAGGATACGATGTCGCATCCAAGATGCTCACGAAATCCATTAACTCCTCGGTCAGATCCTTGTGTTTTGTTGTATTTATAAGCCACTAACATAGCCTGATAACGAAATACACATCGACATCATTATTGTGCGGGTATAATCACGTTGATGCTGAGAGAGTGTCTGCTGTGGAGATCGAGCACGCAATATCCTTTCCGTGGACTAATGTATTCACCAGAACACCATGCAGATCCTTCGTTTGCCTCTTTGTGAACTGTGTCATATGAGTGCTAGGAGGAATCATCGGTCAACAATATTTATCTGGTAGATCAAATGAGCATTAAACCTAGTTTTGGCAGTAACAGACGTTAAGTCGAAAGACCGACATGGTGTGGTGGTGAAGGCTTTAGTACCCAGAAAGTGTAATAGTGTGTCGGATCCCTACCGAAGACACATGCGCTCCAGAGTTTTGCAAGCAGTTCAGAATCATTGTGGCTATATTTCACATCATACCTTGCCATTAATAACAGTAGGCAGTAAATAAAAGGCGAGTACATTATTCTGGTTGTTTAACACATTCTTTACTTTCCGTTCTACTTTTGGCCACGTACTTGTAAATTTACAGTTATAAATGAAACCATGCTTGCCAATTATGTAATATCCAAAAGGAGATATGGAAGAGGTAGATGCGAAAAACTATCTCTTATGAGAGCACATTGTTCTGGAAAGTAGGGATAGTGGAATTCGCACCTCCGTTTCCTCAACACGAAAGATGGACACAGTCTAGGTGGATCCGTGTTCGGATTTCTATGAATTCACTTGTGGGAACTGGAAAGCAAGATTTCGCAAAATGCGCACCATTGCACAACTCAATGTTATTCAACTACAAGTTAATGGCAAAATCAGAGGTACGAACGAAAGCCTACACAATTGAGTTTGTTCCATTAATGTTGGGCTGCATAACACCGTAACCGATGTCGAGGCAAAACAAATAAAATTCGGGCTAAATTTACATTATTTGACTTTTTCAGTGGAAAGCTGCTCTATTTTTTCCGAGATTTAATGAACACTTCTCAGAAATCCTCGAGTCTTCCAAAGTTCCTAAATCAAAACCTGCACGTATTGTGAAAGCAATGTATCGTAAATGTATGGATAAGGAACAGCTTACGAGGATCGGTGTTAAAAACCTGCTAGCTGCGATAAGGGTAGGTGTTGTCGCGATATAGACTCCTACGATATTTGGACATAAAGATCAGAACTATGCCTATAAATTAAGTAAAGTCCTAGTTCCACCAGGAAGATATGTTTCTTTCTCAAATGCTGAATGAATGGCACCACGCCTTCGTAGTTTTCCCCTCTTGAGGTAGGAGTTGGTCGACATGTCTCACTAAGACACAGCTTGATGAGCCACAAGCTGATTTTAGGATGAAATTGTCGAAATCATTGTTACACAGGGTGGTTAGGAAGTGGGGAATGCACATTTGCTCGATCGAGCCTATCAGCCCTGCCAAGCCCTGCGCGGTCGGCAAATTGGAATTAGATTCCAATGAGAGGATACCAGTACTACGTTCACACACAGCTAGGCAATTGCGAGTCTTTGTATGTGCCAGGTATGCTTTCAGACTTCTCTAACGATGCTTGATGAAGTCGAATGAATCAAGCACATTTTAAGAGAAGATTGATCAACTCGGAGGGCTGCCTGCTTTTGTCTTTTTTACGCAGGGGAGATGAGCTCTTTGTAGATTGTAGTTTGGCGCTGAGTAACACCACCACTAGCTACGTCATAAACTACAGATTGAGAAGGCCGCTGACTCAGAGGGGAATGAAACAGTAGTAGATTATAAAAGTGAACTGCAATGATGGTATACGTACATGGCAAAATGGGTTATTTTTTGATAAAATCATCGACGCAATGAGCAGAATATTGCAGAGAGACCTCGCAATTCTTTCCATAGACGCAATTTTTGGAAGAAAAGTAGTAGTTTTTGGAAACATCTGGGAGAACTATCACTGTATTAGGGGCCTTCCCTTTTGAGAGCTAGTAATTTTGGCGGTGGTGAGTGCACCTTTATACCAGGGTCACATATCTACCCGTTTCCCCAATAGGTTGCTATTCTGCCGTGAACAAGAGGTGTTCACAGATGGGCTAGATTAAAGAATGCAGAAATACTGCACAGAAATGACAGCACACTGCACATCACTGCTACACAAAATAGGGAAACCGTTTCCGTTTTCATTCATGAAGGGCATCCCATACATAGTTTTTGAAACACTTCGATTAAAGTGGTGAATGGTTCTTTCCAAAATGGCCAGATTTATGACAGATATACTTGTCAATATAGGTCGTGTCTTCGACAATATATTTGGAATATAGAAAATATACAAAAGTTAGAAAGCATGAAAACTTTACTGTCAATGTAGGGCTCTGCTGTGGCCTGGCCAATGATCGACCGCAGCAGATGGCGTGGAGAACACTTCAACCTGACGACACTTCTGAGCAACGTCTTTAAGAGTAGACTACTTCAAGTCTTTGTCGGATTCGGAGTGGAGATCGATCGTAAAAATACATCTCGCTCACTGATCTGGGTAACGGGATTGGTCTCATTTGCCTCTTGGCTCTCAGTTGTTATATGTTTTCATTTTTGCATACTATTAGCTGCATAAATGAATATTCCTCTTAGAATGGAAAATATGTGTATTTTTTCCTTATGAATAGTTTATTTTGAGCTTTTTTATTGTTGCGAAGTAACCTGGCACGGAGTGTGAGCAACAGACTCTTTCAGTTTTCGCAGGGAGTGGTTCGATTGGTTCCACATCGTGATTACTACTTGAACAGAGAAAAATATAGTAAAGTCATCAATGCCAGTAAAAGATACCTCATCAGAATGGTTGGTTGACTACATGAATATATCCGAACTTGTTCGACAATTAGTAAATGAATCAACTATTCTGAAAGGAAAAGAAAGCGTGAATGGGATATTTTAGGTACAACTGCTTCACAAAGACGCTAGTATTCCTGTCAATCAAAAACAAATTGAGAGCGATGTAGGAGAGATCATGGACTTTGAAAGCAAGCTCGCGAAGATTATGGTGGCCGATGAAGATCAAAGGAATCACACAAAAAACTACAATCTGAGAAACCTCAGCGAGATGCAAGCACTAATACCTTCGGTGGGAATTTCAGTCATCAGAAGTACCCAATTCATAAAAGCTCAATTCATGAAAACGTTTTTTTTTAGAAGAGATGTTGCCAAAGTAGGCATGGAATAAAAGTACAGGTGCCTTCAGGTTAACTGGAACCATTTCTTCTATTCTATCACGCCACCCGCCGTTCATAGCTACCTAGCCGCTGATCCAGAAATTGTTATCCATGAAATAGACTATATGAAAAGGTGCCGCCGATTTTGGATAGCGTCTTTAATGTCCATGAATCACAGGTGGATTGCAGACTCGCCAAGCTCCTCATCTCGACCGATTCAGTGATTGTCACAAACTACGTCTATGTTTGTTATTTTCTCAAGTGGGAAGGAGAGCTTGGAGGCCGATATGCAGCAGTTGCCAAAGTTTGTTGGAAACCGTTAAAATAATTTTCGTTACGATGATTGATGGATGGGTACGATTTAAGCAAATCTTTTCCATTTAAAAGAAGAGAAATGAAACTGCAAATGAAAATGAATGCAAAGATGTAGTGGGTTTCAAGCATGATATTTCCGCCCATTTTTGTTTCGAATAAATTAGCATTTATGAGAGTTTTTCTACTATGTACAAAAGTAACTTCGACTCGACTTTATGATCTGGAATAATCTCACACAATGGTTAAAGGATAAAGCTGTCAGGTTTGATCAATCCCTGAGGGATGCGCCATGCGTTCGACTTCATTAAGCATCGTTTGGCGGTGATTGGCATATCAAGCCTTCATAATGACTCGTGGTAGCCTACTCATGTATCGAGCCAGTGCTGCTAGCCTCCCAGAGAGCCTCATCTGAGTCAGGTAGTAACTTGCCGACCCTGAAGAGATGGAAGGATGTGAATGTCGTAGGCGTGTGAATCGATTCCACGTGTGTGTAGCAGAGCGGCTCCAACCACTGTGTCACACGACCCCTCAAAGATGGTTGGAGAGAAAATAAAGAGTTCTATCAAAACGAATGAAAAAAATGTGTTTTTTATCGGAAGTTTCAACACTGCTGAACCAAAACCTAGTGGAACCACGAGCATTAATTCTTAACGAGGAAATTTTTATATGTTAATGCACTTTAAGGAATTCAATAAACTCATTAACGGAAGAAGTGTAACACCGCCACGGTGGGATGACTGCGTTCAGGCTGTCATGAGACGAATGCCAGAAGCTTCTGGTGCCCTCTACATAAAAAAAGTATTTAATCAGGTAAACTCTAAATTTTTTTATTTTAGTCGTGTAGCCCCACTGATCTCCCTCATATGAGAGATCTGGAGCCGGTTAGTCGCTAGGCTACGTGGCGCGTCCCCAGGTAGCGGATAATGGGTTAATCGCGGACCAAAAGCGACCTTTACTTCTCTGAGACGCAAGCGGATCCAGGGAATGGACTCCCTGTTTCTGCTGCGCCGATTTGGCACATACTTTCTGTATTTGCTAGGCGTATTCATGCATGCGTGTGCGAGTGAGTTCTCGCTTTATGCTGATTGTATTCTACGAGTCAATTCGGCCAAAAGCCTGCAAACAAGTGACAGGGAAGTATATGGGAGGCGGTTAGGAGTCGCCTCCAATAAATAAGCTCCATGTCTACTCTGGGAGAGCCTGGCAAGCTACCCGTGAGTGTAACTAGCCCCCAAGTTCGCAGCCCAGTAAGCTATACGTGGGTATAAAAATGCTAAACACAGTTTAAAAAAAACGGGCCTTATTCCCCTGACCCCGGAAAAGCCCCAATTTCGCTGCGTTGGGTAGGACGAGAACGGAGAGGCTGCTAAGATCTCAGAGCCAACGGAAGTTGCCTGGATCAAGAACTATGGTGACGATCTGTATCTACAATGCACGTACACTTGCATCCGAGTCCTCGATAGAAGTCTTGCTCATGCAAGCAAGAATGATAAGGTACGACATCATCGGCCCGGCCGAGACGAGACAACGCCACTTCAACGCTGTCTATGACACTAGAGAAGAGCTGTTCCTCGGAACATGCGACAGTAGAGGCGTAGGCAGTGTCGGCGTTCTCGTCAACACGAGTTTGTCCATGAACATCGATTCATTCGAACAGCTTACAACCGGAATCGGACGTTTACGATTAAAAAGATGTGGATCAACACCGGCTCTGACAGTCTTCGTCGTTTACGCGCCAACATCAAACTATGACGAAGAAAAAGAAGTCGAAGCGTTCTACATGGACTTGGAGAGGTTCTACAGAGAAGACCATACATTCTTCAAGGTCATCATTGGAGATTTCAATGCCAAGATCGGACCAAGAAGAACGTCTGAAGAACGACGCATTGGGACACATGGATTAGAATGGAACGAACAGGGTGAGCGGCTGTCTGAGCTTATCATGGCGACAAAGACCATCCATGGTAACTCGCAATTCCAGAAGCCTCACCCTCAACGCTGGACGTGGGAATCTCCCAAGGGAGAGTACCGTAACGAAATAGACCACGTCATAGTAAATGGAAGGTTTTGCGTAACCGATGCCGCTGTTGCCTCAGAATTCTACACGGAATCAGACCATCGTCTCCTTCGTGCAAGATTTTATTTTCCGCGGAAAGGAGAAAAAGCCGCTAAATTCAAAATCCGAAGTCCCAGAACCACCACAGACTGACCAATTGCAAGATCAAGATGATTGCACTCCGACGCCCAGACGGAACGATAACAACATCCAGAAAGGCAATGGAGAAAATCATCCACGATTACTACTCAGATCTCTTCGATAGCCACGTTCACCTCCCCTCTTATGAAATAAAAGGAGATCGATATGTTGTTCCATCGGTTCTTCCTTCCGAATTCCGACATGCCATTTCGTCGGTGAAAAATCGAGCAGCACCAGGTCCGGACAGGATAAGATCAGAACATCTGAAGAACCTTCCACCAGTCCTCGTAATCACACCGGCTCGGCTCTTCACACGTTAGCTGTCTGAATGCAAGCTCCCTACTCAGTGGAAGACCAGCAAGACCGTGTTGTTGTTCGAGAAGGGCGACCTACACGATATAGGCAACTATCGCCCAATCTGCTTGCTGTCTGTCGTCTACAAACTTTTCACTCGAGTCATCCTAAACAGGATTGACAAAACACTGGACGAAGGACAGCCATGTGAGCAATCAGGGTTTCGAAAAGAATTTAGCGGAATGAACCACATCTACGCGATAGCAAGGTTCATTGAAGTGTCGCGAGAGTACAAAAGACAGCTCTGTCCCACTTTCATCGATTTACAGAAGGCCTTTGATTCAACTGAGATGGAAACAGTCATCGAAGCCCTTGATAGTCAAGGAGCTCCTACTCAGTGCACAAAGATTCATCATGAGTTGCGCAAAAATTTCACAACCGAGATTTCACCATTCTACAACGATATTAACGTTGACGTCAAGAGAGGAGTTAGACAAGGTGATACCTTCTTGCTAAAATTATTTATCACCACCCTCCAGAACGTCATGCGAACATTGGAATGGGATAATATGGGAGTGAAAATCGACGGTCGGCAGATAAATCACCTTCGCTTTGCTGATGATATCGTTCTTTATAACACCAGACCTTAGTCAAGCGGAACGTATGCTTGCGGACTTCGATAAAGCGTGTGGAAAGATTGATCTTCGATTAAATCTCAAGAAAGCGATGTTCATGAAGAACGTATTGGCTTCGTTTGCCCCATTCATGCTCAACGGAACGAATATCTCCGAATGCTCCAGTTATGTCTATCTATCACGGGAAATCAATATGATGAACGACTTAGCTCCAGA
>MQTX01000194.1:0-80786 GCA_009735665.1 Angiostrongylus cantonensis | reverse complement strand
AGAATGGTGAAAACTTGGTTGTGAAATTTTTGTACAGCTCAAGAAGAATCTTTATGTACTGAGTAGGGACTCCTTGACTACCAAGGGCTTCCATGACTGCTTCTATCTCCATTGAATCAAAAGCCTTCTCTAAGTCGATGAAAGTGAGACAGAGCGGTCTTTTGTACTCTCGCGACACTTCAATGAACCTTGCTATCGTGTAGATGTGGTTCTTTCCGCTAAATTTAATCGTAAACGTCCGATTCGGGTTGTAAGCTGTTCGAATGAATCGATGTTCATGGACAAACTCGTGTTGACGAGAACGCCGACACCGCCTACGCCTCTACTGTCGCATGTTCCGAGGAACAGTTCTTCTCCAGTGTCATAGACAGTGTTGAATGGGTGGCGTCGTCTCGTCTCGGCCAGGCCGATGACGTCGTGCCTTATCATTCTTGCTTGCATGAGCAAGTCCTCTATCGAGGACTCGGATGCAAGTGTACGTGCGTTGTAGGTACAGATCGTCACCATAGTTCTTGATCCAGGCAGCTTCCATTGGCCCTGAGATTTTAGCCGCCTCTAAAGCCCTAGAACGTGAAGAAAACGTAAACGTAGAACGTGAGCCCTCTGTAAGGGGGAAATAGCGGTCTGAAGCCTATCTGAAGTCCCAAGTTTTGTTCCTATATTAGCTTCGTTGTAGTTGAATCTCAGATAGCACACAGCCATAAAAATAATAGGCGTCGAACAACAATCGAAATAATGTGAACTTAATTCCTTTATTTGAAGGTAGGCAATATGATAGCCACGGTCTTCTGCGGGATTGGTGGGACGATGAGGTGGAGGAGGAGTTCAAAAAACGGGCACAGTGCCTTATTGACCAGTACAGCAACATAAAGGTGTGTAGAAAGAAAGGAATTCCTACGTGTTATGGCGATAGAGACGTGAAGGGTTCAAATGAATAAACCTCAATAATGAGAAGAGATTGCTTTTGAAAGTGAAAAAATTAAAGGAATGAAAGAAAGTAGAAGAAAGGAAAACCGTAATTTGTACTAAAATATCCAACTGGATCGAGAAAAAATGTTGATGTTCCGCCTATTCCCACTAGCTGCCCATTTCGGAATGAAAAACTTACATTCTCGATGTCTTACGATAGAAACGGATAGTAGGTATCTGCAGGAATGCCAGTGAGCCAACACTTCACAGACTTCGACAGCTTGACAATAGATTGAAGAGTTAACCAAGCAAATTTAATGTAGGTTCCTGAAACTGGCCTCTACCTGAATGGTAAGCTAACGCAAGGAGAGAATATCGCAGATCACGCTGGAGTAAAGGTAGCATTTAGGGTAAGCTTTTGAGTTCAGAGTAAAGCTCAAGGCATTTTTAAAATTGATTCTTAAGAAAAAATTTGCAAGCAGTTTTTCGTTTGAGAAGAAAAACCAAGAGATTAGCGAAAATGGCTCAGTTTCACTCGAAATTTTTAACAGTTGAAATGCGAAAATGAAATAAATTTCCGGCGTACAAGAATTATCTGAAGAAATTTGGAGAGGAAAAACCCCTTAGAGTACTAGAAGAGTACAATAGTGAGCAAATGTTCTTCATAGGATACGCTGCGGTAGGTTAAAGATGGACTTTTCTATCATGTCTTTCTCTCTTTTCACTTCTTTACTTTCGTTTCCATCATCAATTTAACGTTGATATAGTAGACCTTTCTTGAGCGTGGTCTCCCCACACAGTGGTTTTTATAGAAGTAATGCGCTAACAAATGTTGCTTCTATGACTGTCTTCCTGTTGTCGCAGATTCAATATTTGGATTCAGTACATCCCTTCCAAATCACCATAACTGAAATGTTTGTGGGCCATGAGTCTTATGGAAAAGTGGGGAACAAATAGTTCTGTGTATATAGAGCGACAATTTTCATTTTGCTTCTTCACATGATCGTCTGGATGGAGAATTAATACAACTTATATTTATGATACATATTTGCATTTACAGTGAACAATGATAGTGCGCGTGTGGCGCAGTGGTCTGAGGAGCCCTGCAACACACACGTGGAATCGACCCCACACCCATGATTCACCAAGCCTTCCATTCCCCTTCCTCCGATTACGTACGAGACTTGGCTCAGAGGATAGCAGCACCGGCCCGATACATCGGTAGGCCACCGCGAGTCATTGTAAAGGCCAGATATGTATTCAGTTACCTCCAAACGATGCTTAATGAGGTCGAATGCTTGGGGTATCCCTCAGATATTAATCAAGCTTTATCCTTTTCCCCTTTACATTTATAGCATGCATATCTCCAACACTTTTACTGTTGGAAGCATGCTGTGATGACTACAAAGATTTTGTTGTACTGGAAGGATTGCTGCTCCACGATACTGATCACAATCACCAGGAGTCGCTGGCCTGGGTCGATCGATAGTAATTTGCTAGCTAGCGATTGGGCTTCTTGCAGGTTTACGTCTAGTCAGATTCGCCACAGGCATTCTGAATACTATTTTCTACAAACCACAACAGCACAGCGTTCCTCGTTTTGAATTCTTCATCGGCATGCAATGGATAATTACTTGATGAGTGGATACAATTTGTCACTGTGGAAAAATGTGGCAGAACTGTAAACGGCTTCAACTCAAAGATCCACTTTCAATAATCCTCGGCATAATAATCGATATGTATTTATGTATATGTTCATACGAACTGCCCTTTTTAGCCAATGCGAGGTTGGTATAGGTGTTCGCAGTGTTGTCGACAAGCTGAGGACCACATCTTCTAAGGCACCTCTTCATGGCGTAACTTAAGCCGTTTGAAACGAAGGGTAGCTAGAAGGAAATCTTATTTAGGATTGGAACATTATTTCGGGGAATAACCCTACCTTCTGGTCTGACCTGAGTAGCTTCTATTTCCTAGCCAATGGAAATGGTTATTTTTCGCGCCAAGTTCAGTGGCTCCTTCCTTTTCTCTTCTCTTGTGTACACGTGTTTAGCAGTTGGCTACATGTTTTTGATAAGTCGGTTCTTCGCTTGTACATGATGAGAGAAAGGGTAGTGCGCTAGTATACTTTTGCTACTTGGTTTTTGATACCATTCACTTACGTAGCCACTTTCTGAAAGCTTTATTTGGATGTGTAAGAATGGAAGCCATTCATCGGTTGGTTCTTCTAGCGTAAACTTATGTACTTTGACTGTCCATTTGATAATTCAAAGCATTGGTCCATCTGCTCATGCGTGGAGCAGACGACGAAGCAGTCGTCTAAATATTGACGGCAGCGTAAGTGCCGGCAGGCGAGAACTGGAGCTTCAACACTATCAATGAAGACGATGGGAAGTCGATATACCACGACCACCCCTCTAATTGGTGCAAAATATCTTTCTGACCACCTAAAGATTGAACAACTAAGGCACTGTTTTAGGAGGGTGATTAGTTGCTGGATCAGCAAGCCATACATATTTATGTTCTTTTCATGCTCTACGGGTAGCTCGAGAATGCCTTGCATTGCGGATTCATTCGACAAATTGATTTAAAGTGAAGTAACATCGAATGACTCCATTGCATACATTCTGTTTGGTTTGGTCCTCAGGTGATCTAGGAATATTTTGATATTGGGTAGATGGGTCGGCATTAATTTCAGTAATTGGGTCAGGATAAGGCTTAGGAAACATGTTATTCTATCCGTTGGTCTTCGCATTCAACTGTTGATTGGTCTAACTTTAAATGACGACATGTCGGTGGACAAAAGACCATCTGTAGAAGTGAGCTTTTGTGTCTTAATAATGGTCCTTCTTCAAGCCGAGAAATAACTGAAGGCTCTAAGCCCGTAGCCTTTGCCGTATTCACCCACTCCCTGTTTATAATTATTCCCTTTCGATATTGATTTCTATGCTTTACAGAGGGTGATCGATAGAGGGAAACATCGTTGAGATGCTTTCCTGTTCTCCTAACATTTAACTAACTGAAATTAACTTCAAATTCTTCTCCCTCATCGTTGATTGGTAGAAGAATGGATTTTGAGTTTACGAGCTCTCTAACCTTACGCATACCATATTTTGTCCGTTTTTAAGGCTAGAGCTTAATTTTCTATGCCGGCAGTGATTAAGTATTTGGAGAACCTAGTCCGATAATAAACGATATGCAAGCTCAATTTCGCTGTTCGGTTTTTCTCGCCTATAGAAAGCACTAGAAGAACGTATTGGAGATAATGCCCCTCCATTCTTTTCCATACCTAGCTCTTCTAGCTTAGCCCTATAACGCAGTTGATCTTGGTGTTTATGTAGATTACACGTGATTCTGCTTAAGATTGGTTTAGAAATCGTTTGAGTAGACGAAAAACTCAGACCCAATTCTAACAGTGAACGCGCAACTTCTGAAGGTGCTATGCTTCCTAACAAAGGAAATCTGGATGATTTTGTTGCGCACCCTATCCAAGAGCTATTACTCAAAACGTTACCAACGTTGCTTTTTTGTTTGGTCGTTTTCGACGTGATAGATCTTCAAACTTTCCTTTAATTTGTTTCTAATATTGCACCGAATCTATGGACAAATAGTTATGAGCCCAACTACTATCCCTAGCTCCAGCATACTTCCCGTTTTTTCGAAGTTTTGCCGGTCTAGCCATTGTGATTTCCTGGATTCCCGAGATCGGCCTATACAATGTATTCCCCAAGTCTTCACCACCACAGGCGGTCGCAGCCTTGTGGATCAGATCTTCTAGAAAGTGCCTTTATGATAAAATGATATTGAAAACCAGATGGAAGAATAAACTAGTAAATTACCTTTCCTCTCATCTTTCACACATAGAAAAAGTTCTCATCGAAACTACTTACCGAACAGCTAAAAATGTGGGCGCAGGAGAAGAGGAAAGTAAGGAACCGCTAAATTTTTCAAGAAAATTACCCGTTTCTAATGGCCACAAAGAAAAAATCACTCGTGTCAAATCGTAAGATAAGACTATTCTCCGAAATAATTCTCCAAACCTAGATAAGATTTCTTTCAAGACACCCTTCTTTTCAAACGACTTAAGTAACGCTATGAAGAGGTGCCAGAGAAGAAGTTGTTTTGAGGTTATAATCACAATGTTAACCGTTTTATTTACTGCCTACTATTTTTAATGGCAGGTTATAATGCGAAATATAACTACAACGGTGCTGAGATTTTTAGAGTTTTGCAATTACCTCAACACCGTTGTAGTCATATTTCGCATTATAACCTGCCATTAAAAATAGTAGGCAGTAAATAAAACGGCTAAGATTGTGATTATAACTAAAAGCCGCCTCAGCTAAACTGGGTTCATTGCCGATTTGCGCTACCCAGATCAATCCCGCTGACGTGTGATTGCTGATGGCAAAAGATCGATAGAACCAGCTGAGAGACAGGCAAAACGAAGGATCCGCATGGTGTGGTGGTGGACGCGTTACTCCCCGGAAAGGGCAATAGCTCGTTCGTTCCCCACCATATACACCTTCGGTTCAGAGCTTTGCAAATATCTCAGCACCGTTGTAGTTATCTTGAGAGTTATGCAGCAGTTATTTTATCTCCCACGAAATACTCTACGCCGTAAGCTAGTTCGCAATCGCCTGTGTGATTATTCCTATATCTCAGAAAATTGTGTAATTTGTCCTATCGGGAGGGACGGGGATTGCATGAGTTCAGGTACAATATACTTGATCTCATATAAGATATATGGTAAAGAAAGCATGGGGAAAACGGTAGACTGCTTTGTGTCTGCATAAAAGAACATCTAGATGGAGAAACTAAAATCCGACAAACTATTCCTCTGGGTACGCACAGAGCACAAAAGCGCAGTGGTGCTGATTTTGAAGTGAATGTCTGGATCTTGACGCAGCAATCTAAAACGTCAGCACGCAAGACTCAGAGGCGTTTTTGATAAATTTCAAAAGTTCAGAAATGAACCAGAAAGACAAATACATCACTATCACACGTGATATGTCACCTTATCTCGGAATGATTTTTTGATGTACATCTCCATGAGTGAGTCTCACTCATTACTCCTCTTGAACAACACAAGGGTGGTCCTACGGCAAGGTGGGTGATTTTTGGAGATTGGAGTCTTTTCATGTGCTGGATCTTCATCAATGCCATGTAATCTGCCGAACTGTCTGGCTACTGTTGCATATGGCACGTCCAGGCGCTGAGCAAGGCGAAGTCAGCGAAAGGTCGGCTATTGAGCAACGAGAACAACAGCGATAGGAGCGTCTATAGCATCAACTTCGCTTCGGCTAAAAAAGAGCAGCTCGAAAGATCAAGTATACGGCTATATAATCACTAGCAATTTATTCATGTCTTCATCTTCGGTCATAAGAGAGAAAGAAGCGAAAAAATTGGGGAGTAGTGAAGCATTTACAGGTGTTCTGCGAACGCGAAACAACAGGCAGGTTGATCGAACAAATTCTGCGTGACGAACATTCTCCTTCTAAATACCGGTATGATGTAATTATACATTCCTGACTGACCAAAATCTGAATTTAAGTAAGCCTTGTCTTCTGGTGTTCAAGCAGAACTGCCGTATTGTCTTCGAGACCTAAGTCCAAAAATGTCGCTTATCAGGACGGCTATAACAAGGCAAACCACATAGCAGAAAAGTGCAAGAAATTTTCTTCGTCCATGACGGTTTCTGAGAATTTTATAGAAAAAATAGGAGGGAAACTCAAGGCAACGAATACAACAATGAATTGTTTTAAGGGTTTCAAGAGAAACCTCATGAGATAATTTGAATGTTCTTCAGGGTAAATCAAGTGCTCGCCAATCAAGCAGAATTCGCTGCCGCCTTCAACTGCCCCGTCGGCACACCAATGAATCCGGCGAGCCGGTGTGCTGTTTGGTAACAGAAACGATGGGAAGATCCACTATAGCGCAATATTGCATCTTATTTTTGTTAGTATGTACTCGCACAATGTTTTTGTCCACATCGACTGTAGAAGCTGGTCATTTTTGTTAGAAGTGTTGGGCTTTCGTTTCTGGGCGCTCAGCAAACTGTGTGATAAGTTCGTAGCATTTTCTCATTTCTACGAAAATAAAAAACGGTTGCTCTCTTTTGACTTTTCGTTATTAATACATGCAATATTTATGGCGAAATCGTAACAGGCTAAGTCAAGCTTTCGCCGAAACGGGTGGTACAACGCTTACTGAAGTAATGTGATGTTCTCATGGATTGGCATTCGAAATCCTTTAACGCTTGCTATTATGACGGCTGAAGTAAAAAGGGAAGAAAAACTTACAGAAGACGTTCGACGAGCTTGGAGGACAACGGAGGTAGGATACAAATGGAATGCAAGAATCATTGTGAACTGCACAGCACATGTGGCGACGAGGCATGTTTTTGAAAAGTGCATTTCTGCCACTCTTCCGATATGTTTGACGCTGCGTTTCACTGAGCAAAATTTTTCTATATAGAACATGACGTAACGTTTGTGAGTGCCCTAAACAGTGCTCCTAAAAACCGTTATTTCTTAGCATGTTTTGCTTTACATGTAACGACATTAACAAGACATTCATTCCGATAGCTGTCCATACAGACTAGAATCTGAGATGGAACCAATGCTACATTTTTACGCGATACAGAAGCCGGTAAAAGTGCAAACATCCATCTACTTCATATAAAGAGGAAAAAACACAATTCTTGTCTGCAATACAGTCATCTCCAGTTGCTGAGAAATTCGCTATAAGTTCACATTTGAGCTAATGTGACTCTCACATTAAGATGAAAGTCTTGAACACTGTTCGATATCGCATGTGATTATGAGCCATTCCTCCCTGCTGTTCATCTTCGGATTCTTGAGATGTATCTAGAATGCTTCGAGAATTTTGCAAGACGGTGTTTTCGACTTCTGTGCGAAGATGTTAACTTCTACTTCGTCAACCATATGCGATGCTGATCAGCAGCTCTTCCTCAGTGGAAGGCACGTAGGAAAAACGACTCTGAAGAAGGCGATCCTGCCGAACCGTCAGTTACGATTGTATTGTATGTCTGTTATTGTATGGAAGTAAACGTATGCTGTTTAACAACCTCGCGATGGCTTCCTGGGAACTTTCAGCACACTTTTGTGATTTTTTGCTTCTAATTAAAAAGAGAGACGTGCGCCCTATGTCGTTGTGTTCACTTCAACTCTTAGAGAAGGTCAAAATAAGTCAGGTTTCCAAAATCAACCATAAGGGAGAAGCCTAGGTGTTTACGGTGAGGTCATGACTTAGGCGTCTCAACTTCTCACTAATTAATGTTTTCTTCCAACGCTTGCGATTCGTTGGGAAACTTGTTAGGGTGCACCAAGATGCTTTCATGGCAGTTTTTATGGGTATCTGGCTTGTAATTCTTACGATTGTCATTCGAACGCTTGAGGGGAACTAGCTAAATTCTGTAGTGGAATTTCTAGGACCAATATCACACCATGCATTTGAGGAAGAGCTTCGTCCCTGCCTTACAAGAGCATGATATAGATATACATCAAAACATTCAAATATTGCTCCGCAGACACACCGAAAAAGAGGACAAGCCAAAAAATATCATTGACATTTTGGTGTAAAACGTTAAGTTAGAAAAATCATAGTTGCTGTAATAAGTGGTCCACAAACCATATCGGATTCACATCTTATTGCACGGATCATGGAGCGGATGCCTTTTGGCAATGAATAGCATCGGTAAAGTAGGATACCCTTTCGTGTCTTCTTTTTTCCCTTTAAGCTAAATCTATTTAGCACGTTCAGACATAGTTTTTTACGTGGCACACTTACAAATGAGTATATCCTCGAAGTAAATGTTAAGTCAGAGCGGGTATAATGCAGTAGTTAGAGGCATTCAGCAATACACATGAGATCGATCCTGAATCGTAGGCACACCAAGCGTCGGAATCGACGAATTGGCAACAGTCCTTCTTGGAAGGAAAACAGTGCTCATTCAATACACAGACAAACAGTAGTGAGTCATCGTATAGGCCAGATATACATTCAATCACTTCTTATGATGTTTAATGAAGTTGAGTGCCCATCCCTTAAGGATTGATCGACACATAGAGCTTTATTCTTTAGCTTTTAGTCAGTTCACTGATTTTACACGGTCTGTACTGCTTTGAGATTTGGTGTTGAGATGATGGGCAACACCAAAATGATGAGAAACGGTGCGATCTCCCGATATGGAACCAGTAGACGAACAATCGAGTGAGGCCGGCGAGTGGACTGTTGGGAGTGGAAGGTCCTCATTAATGATCACCGACCGAGCAGTCATCTTCAGGCCGTTGAAACCAGCCGACGGAATGGGAGGTAATTTCAGAACCGTGACGATCGCACCGACATGTGGTAACAACCACATCTATCTGTTAGATGGCACGTCTCTTGAGTAAAAATTAGTTTACTTTACTGAACTTGCAAACCAGGTCACGCATAACTCATTAGAAAATTTCGAACGAGTAGTTAAATACTAAAGGGCGCGTGTGGCGCAGTGGTCGGAGGCACTTTACGACACGCACACGTGGAATCGATCCCCGCTCCCATGGCTCACCAAGCCTTCCATCCCTCCGGGGTCGGCATATTGGTGCCAGACTTGGCTGAGAGGAGAGCAGCAGTGGCTCGATAAATCGGTGGCCACTGCAAGTCATTGTAAAGGCCGGATATGCATTCAGTCACCTACAACGATGTTTCATGAAGTCGGATGCATGACGCTTCTCTCAGGGATTGATCAATGCCGAGAGCTTTATCCTTTCTTATTGAAATATTCTGCTGTCAAGATTTCTGGTAAATAGTAACAAAAACTGTACGCTTTAATGTTTTGAATCAAGTGCCGATGCAAAAATTTCTCTTTTGTTGTTCTTCTCCCTAGGGAGAACAGTCAGCTTTGAAATCCCCCAATACTTTGCTTTCGGTGTAATTAATCTAATGATCCATTCACACAAACCTCTCGTATTGCACTTTCCTCCTCTGAGGGTAAATTTTACAAAAAAATTTTCTATCGAAAGCAGTAAAACTGTTATAAGGATGAGAACGACGAGTAAGAAGTCCATTCATTCCATATGTCGCCGAGATGTCGGCTGGTTGGATAACTTTCTTGTACAATAAAGGGTTGCCCACCTATTCATTATGAAGTGACTAGAAGTTTTACGCCCATACTAGAAGTGTGAGGAATCGTGGACGTTTGTAGGAGTCAGACACTTCCGTAACTTCGCCTCGTACGGTTTCTGAACACCCCTGCTGAGCACAATTTGAGTGACTAACAATTTCATGATGCATTTCAACGTCGAAAACTGTTCTATTCATGAGCGAAACCTAACTTATACAGTAAACAAGCAATGCGATGGCCCACATACTTGTCGCAGTGTTTAAATTTACCACAGATTAATGTTGAAGAGTAGGAGCGCCATAGAATAATACACTACGAGATAACATATTGTTGTTGGAAAATACAAATGCAATTGATTTGCCGAGAACACAGTTCTAAACAAGTTTTCCTCGTTGGAAGACGTGATGTGGCATTATGAAGATCGGACTAGGAGAGTGGATTCAGAAGGAAGAGTGCCTCATCTCGAAAGGATGGTTAAGAAGAACTCGAAATGTCATCGAACGCATCGGGCCACTACAGGTGGGAGCACTTAGTCTCGAAGAAAGTACACCTATCAGTAGATAAGAACAAATTTATAAGCGGCTGCACTAGATCAAGGCACGCCGACAAGGCCCTATTTTTCATTTGACTGCGTTTAGCAAGACGGTATCTACCTGAAGGACGCCAATTTCTGCCGTGGAAAAGCTTTCTTCATAAATGAGAACCCGATTGGAAGGCAACGGAATGGTTTACTAATGGCTCAAAAAACAGACTTGCTATAAACTTCGGCATAAATAATCGATACATATAGATATATATATATATGTATATATATGTATGTATTCATAAGAACCGCTCTTGTTGAGCTAATGAAGGCTTGGTAAAAGCTGTCGCTGTTGTTTTTGTTACCGTTGTTCGGTAGCCGACGTTTTGGCGATTTCGCTTTCCTCAGAGCCTGGACTTATCTTACGTAACAATGGCCTTGTAGTTCGGTGACATATCTATAACACTGTTGAGGATCTGAAATATAAACGTACGCCATTTTAGTTAAAAATATTCTCTGTGCTGTTACGAATGGGACTATCCGCGTGTTGCTCACGTGTGACGATGAGTGAGACTCACTTATGTCAGAAATCAATTTGAAACATGGCGCCAAGTTCCGTTTGATACTGAGGCATTCGTCTTCCCGAAATTCATCTCTAGGCTTTGGAACTTATCCAAAATGCCTTAACAGTCTCGCGCGTTGATGTTTTTGATTTCTGCGCAAAGATCAGGACATTCACTTTTAAATAATAACCCTTATGCTCTTGTGCTTTATGCGTTCGAAGAGTGCTTTGTCGAGTTTTAAGTTTACTTTCTAGACGTTCTTATAGCCCCACAAAGTGGTCTACCAGTTTCATCAATGTATTCTTCACCGCATGCCTTACATGAGTCAAGTCTATTGTGCGTGAACTCATGCACTCTCTGTCTCTTCCGTTAGGACAGCTTGTATAACTTTCTGAGCTGCACTAACGACCTTAGGTGCGGTTGCAGAATAATTGACGGTGGAGAGTGTTAGGGAGGAGGCCAGTAGCTGCCCCTGAAATTTAAAGACCACTTAAAAGGTGTTAATATTAGTTCAACAGTTCAAAGTGAGCTTGGTTAAAACAGCAACTCTGGTGGAAACCTTTTCCTGGTTATTCACAAATTTTTCTCGGCGTCCCGATTAAGCCTGGTAGTCCTCCATTCATTTATGAAAATGTGAAACAATGCTTCGGTATGCGCCGTGCATTCGACACAATTAGGCATCGTAGGAGGTGACTCAATGCAAATATTTTCTTGTACATGCGTGTGGGGTTTATGTCAGCGTGTTCACCCACTGAAATTACAATAGTCTTGAATTCACTTTCTTCTCTACAACTGTTTACTAAAGGGGAATAAGACATCCAAAACCTAGTTGAGGACCGCGCATGACTTCGTCTTTGGTAATGGTAGGGACAGATTGGAACCCAAACTCATGTGTGTTACAAAATATCTGTAAAAGCCACGCTAGCGATGCTTTTGACATAGGTTTTTAAAAGGATAAAAGGGCAAAGCACTCGGCGTTGATCAATCTCTGACGGACGCACCATGAATTCGACTTCACTAATAGTCGTTGGAAGTGATTGAATGCATATTTGGCCTTTAGAATGACTCGCGGTGGCATACTGACGTATTGAGCCAGCGCTGCTGTCTTCCCAGACAAATCTAGTACCAATTTGCCGACTCCGGAGAGATGGATGGCTTGGCGGCCCGTGGGCGCCAGGGATCGATTCCACGTATGTGTCGCAGGGTGCCTCCGACCATTGCGCCACACGCTCCAATGATAGGTTTTTACTAACTGAAAAACTTATTTCTTGAGTATTTCTGTCGTTTCACAATTTGGGCACTCGCTAACGCCTTCTAGAAAATTTAACTTTTTTATTTTGTTAGTTGTTAGTATAATCTTCTCGCTAGATTTCTAGTATAATAGCTATTGCAAAATTATCACGCAAACTTCCAAAACTCCTTGAGAAATCGGATAGATTGCAATTATTGTATGATATCTGATTACATCACATCGTCTTTATCATTCCACCATCACCATTTGGACGAAAGCAGACACTCATTCCACAACGTTGGTTTACACGGATTGTTCCTCGTTGATCTTCTGAAAAAATGCCAAGAAACTCCATGAGAATTTGTGTTGATTCTACTTCCCTAGTTTTCATTACATGACTGGACATCATATCGGATACTCCTTGAGGATTCCAGCACTTCTTGTATTCTATTCGTTCGTTTACATCCACCTCGATGGTCTTCAAGGTTTATTTTGGGTGTGGGTTCGTCTGCTTTTTGAAGACTTACAATCTTCATCACAAATGTCTTTGAAGGGAGTCGAGTCGGTTCTCGGGACCTTCACACTGCTTCTCGCTCCTTTCCTTTTATTATAATCTCTTAAAATTTTCGTATAAAAAATAATGACAATGAGCGTTCCTCAGTTTATTTTATGAAAGTTATGATTAAGTAGAACTGATTCAGTCTCGTCTTCGCCATAGTGGGTGTTTTTAGGAAAGTGAGGAAGCATGATGTAAAAGTTGGCACTGCCCGCGTTTTTCCCCCTCGAGGCGGGTGAATTCAGTCTTGAGCAACCAATGCTGCTGAAAATGCTCCCATTTGGGGAAATACCATTTCCACTGGGTTTTCCACTATCACAGACCTCGAAAAGTATTTTTTCTCCTGTATCACAACAGAACTCAAATAGGCTTTGTTTCCAGGCCTGAGACACGCTTCGTAGTCGCATAGCTGGGAACATCGGATTCACTCTCTCTGGTTCTTCGTAGTCGACGTAGATGGGAACATCGGATTCTCTCATGCACTTTTGTGTTAGGGCACTTTTCTAGCACCACTGTCTCAACAAATGGTTCGGTAATATTGGGAGACATTCCGTTCTACACACGTAATATCTAAGTTTCTAGAAATGTCACTTACTTGGATACTTGGATGCCCCGTCCCCGCTAGTTATGCAGGCCCTAGTATAATCTCCATTTTTTCGGAGTTTTGCTGGTTGAGCCATTGTGGTTCACTGGAGTCACGAGGTCAGCCTGGCCAAAGTCTGCTCCAGGTTGTCACTACCACGGGTAGGCGCCGCCCTTGTGGATCAGAGGGAGATTTGCTACCATGCGATTAGTTTCTTACCAAGACGCTGGTCGATCCCAGTGTTGGTTTACTCTTAGTTAGTAGAGTGAAAAATACGGATACGGAGTTGAATCTTCTTTGCTTTCTCCATTATATGCTCAATGTTCTCAAAAACAACTCAAGGCTCTCGTTTCTTTCTGCTGAACTCTGGGAAATTGCGTCAATCTTGTTGACTTGTGGATATGCATACCCGGAATTTTGGAGACATCCTCTTTGTTCATCTTGAAAGAGACATCAAAAATGAATATGCTTCTCGTATCATTTTCAGCATATTCACCCAAAAACGGATTTTTCCGCACACGCTGTCGGAATTTCCCTATATTCATTTCCCTTGTTTAATGTCTGATGTTCGCTCAATCACCTTCGCTTTGCTGATGATATCGTTCTTATAACACCAGATATTAGCCAAGCGGAACGTATGCTTGCGGACTTTGATAAAGCGTGTGGAAAGATTGGTCTTCGACTAAATCTCAAGAAAACGATGTTCATGAAGAATGGATTGGTTTCCTTTGCCCAATTCACCCTCAACGGAACGAATATCTCCGAATGCTCCAGCTATGTCTATCTAGGTCGGGAAATCAATATGATGAACGGCATAGCTCCAGAGCTGAGCAGAAGGAAGCGAGCGGCTTGGGGAGCTTTCAAGAGCATCGAGGATGTAGTGAAGAGAACAAAGAACACCCGATCCGTGCTTAACTTTTCGAATCAACGGTTCTTCCTGCCCTAACGTATGCGTCAGAAACTTGGCCGTTGCGTAAGCAGGATGAAAGATCACTTAGCGTTATCGAACTCGCAGTCGAAAGGACGATGCTAGGAGTATCCCGTTTCACACAAGTAAGGGAAAGGATCCGAAACCCCGACCTGCATCAACGATGAAAAATCAAAGATGCCATTTCATATGTCAAACAGTCGAAGATAAGGTAGACCGAACACGTAATGCGTGTGAAGGACAACCGATGGAAAACAGCTGTTAGTGACTGGATTCCTCGGGATGTCAAACGTACTGCAGGAAGACCACCGACCCGATGGTCAGAGTTCTTCACGAAAAGCCTAGAAGAAAGATATGATGCTCGACGAGTCCCTAAAGCGAGGAGAACCCACTGGGCTACTCTTGCACGCGATAAGGAAAAATGGAGGATTTACTGGCGCCCGCTCGAGTCACTCGACGATCAACGGGACTACAGGTGATACAGGTGACAGGTGAATGTCTGATGTTGTAGGCATCATGTCATTAGTCAGGTGATACACTTACCAGCCTATACCAGTCTTCACCTGACCTTCCCAAAGGTGGCTGTAAACACTTCTGGCAAGGTGATATCTTCTAGCCGAACTCTTCGCCGAAGATGATTTCATTTTAAATAAGTACAACAACGAAATTCTCGTTGTCTCGTTGTGTAGATGACTAAATCAAGAATCTTTGTGTACGGAGTAGGAATGCCATGGTTGACTACAGATCTCTTAACATTCTCCATCTGACGAATTAGAAGTTCTAAATGAGCTTGTTTATTGACCTTGTGGGAGCAGTGGTTGTGCCATCTGAGCGCATCATCAGAGGAGATCGTGGGAGGTACGGGTTTAACCGTATTATAGCGTTTTCACCAAAAAATTTACCTGCATGTTTGGATGTTGACAAGATCGAAAAACACAACTATATTGTAATTTATTTTTATTTGCAAGCATAAAGCAGATTTGTGACGTCTGATTTATCCAGCTGTTTCTCCTTCCCAATGTCTTTCAAACAACGAGTTACCTTGTTAGTGATAAACTACTCTGTAACCCTTGACGTAGCTTTTAGAGAGGCAGCCTGGATTTGCGGCATGAGGTAACAGGAGGAAACTGCCCGTAGGTGTCCACTGTGAAGAGTCCCATCACCGGTACGAAACTCTTATGTACCATTCATGCACTATTCCTCACGAAATCTTTCCATGGACCATGCTTGAGCATTCTTACAAGGACCACTAATGAGTACGTATTACGAGTAATAACGGTATAGCAATACTCTAAGTAAGGAATAACGACTGTAAAATGCAGCGGTAAACGCCGTCGCGACAGAAACGGTCATAATTTTTTCGCCGACTTAATAAATTAAATACTTAGCAATTAGCAAGGTGTTTGGTTCCATCCTCAGCTTGAAGATATTCCATGAGAAACCTTGGAATAAAAAATCCGTTTAGCTTTCAACTTCTTGGTCTCTTGTGGTGCTGGTACACTCTGGCCTCACGGTACCTTACATAGCAGGGCTATGCGATCACGAAGTAGCACGCTCCGATCCTTCGGGATGCGATGTTGCATCCAAGATGCTCACGAAATCCATTAGCTCCTCGGTCAGATCCTTGTGTTTTGTTATATTTATAAGCCAGTAACATAGCCTAATAACAAATTACACACCGACATCATTATTATTCGGGCTTAATCACGTTGATGCTGAGAGAGTGTCTGCTGTGGAGATCGAGCACGCAATATCCTTTCCGGGGACTAATGTATTCACCAGAACACCATGCAGATACTTCGTTTGCCTCTTTGTGAACTGTGTCATATGAGTGCTAGCAGGAATCATCGGTCAACAATATTTATCTGGTAGATCAAATGAGCATTAAACCTAGTTTTGGCAGTAGCAGAAGTTAAGTCGGACATGGTGTGGTGGTGAAGGCTTAAATACCCAGAAATAGTAATAGTGTGTCGGATCCCTACCGAAGGCACCTGCGCTCCAGAGTTTTGCAAGCAGTTCAGAATCATTGTGGTTATATTTCACTTCATACCTTGCCATTAATAACAGTAGGCAGTAAATAAAAGGCGAGTACATTATTCTGGTTGTTTAACACATTCTTTACTTTCCGTTCTACTTTTGGCCACGTACTTGTAAATTTACAGTTATAAATGAAACCATGCTTGCCAATTATGTAATATCCAAAAGGAGATATGGAAGAGGTAGATGTGAAAAACTATCTCTTATGAGAGCATATTGTTCTGGAAAGTAGGGATAGTGGAATTCGCACCTCCGTTTCCTCAACACGAAAGATGGACACAGTCTAGGTGGATCCGTGTTCGGATTTCTATGAATTCACTTGTGGGAACTGGAAAGCAAGATTTCGCAAAATACCCAACATTAGACGTTTCAGTTTTGTTGAAAGACGAGTTTGTGGAGAAATCAGAGGTAGGAACTAAAGCCTACACAATTGAGTTTGTTTCATTAACACTGTGATGCTCAATGCCGTAACCGATGTCGAGGCAAAATAAATAAAATTCGAGCTAAATTAACATTACTGGAGGTTTAACATTGTAAAAGCCCTTTATTTTTCTCGAGATTTAGTGAGCACTTCTCGGAAATCTTCGAATTTTCCAAAGTTCCTAAATCGAAGTCCGCACGTGCTTTGAAAGCGTGCTAAGAAATAGATCAGCAGGATCGGTGCTAAAAACCTACTAGGAGCGATAAAGGTGAGTATTTCTTTGAACTAGACTGCAGCGAAATTTTAACATAAGGACGAAAACTACGCCTAAGTAATCAATAAAGCACCTTAGAGCGAATTTTGTAAAGCAGCAAATTCATAAAACCACTAGGAAAATTTGCTTCTCTCTTAACTACATGAATTGTTCCACGCTTTTGTAATTTTCCCCTTCTCAACTAGTTTTTCGTTAGGCTCTATTTAGCAGCTCTATTTGACTTGACCTGATTTTAGGAGAAAGATATCTAAATCGTTGTTGTACTGGATGGTTATACAATGGGGATTACATATGGGCTCGATCCCAGTTCATAGGCCTGCCAAGCCATCCATCCCTCCTATGTCGGCAAATCTTTACTAGACTTCTCTGAAGGTAGACTAGTATTGGCTTCACACATGGCCAGGCAACTGCGACTTTTTATGTAGGTCAGGTATGCTTTCAGACTTCTCTAACGATGCTCGGTGAAGCCCAATGAATGGATGAATGGGTCATCATGCAAAGATTGATCAACGCGCAAACCACTAACTACTTGATAAACTATCGACAGAGAAGACCGCTGGTTCAGTGCAAAATGCAAACAACAACAGCAAGAGTTTATAGATGTGAACTGCAACAAGGGTACACATATATGATGGCAAAATGGGTTATTTTTAACAAAATCACTGACGTAATGAGCAGAATATTGCAGAGAGACCTGACAATTCTTTTTTTAGACGCAATTTTTGGAACCTGGGAGAACTATGTACAGGAAGCATTCCACAACATGCTGGCCGAGAACGATTGGATTGATAGCTCTACGAAGGCAGTGAGTGGAAAATGGTTTTAGAATAAAGGATATTTAGAAAAGGTTGAATAATTAGTCAGCCCTCGATAAAGTAGGAAAGATTCAACTAGTAATCGGATATCCAGATTTCATCCTCAACGACAAGAACCTTGACGATCACCACAGTGGGGTGAAGAGCAGATTTTAATCCTGTAGTTATTATTTGAATTATTTTGTACATAAAAATACTTACTATAAACTGTTAGTTACTCATTACACTCCCCCGCTTTTTCTCGAATGGTCGAGAACTGCGGCAATGAAATTCCATGAACCCTCTGCAATGGAATTTTTGTGGGATGGCAAAGGTTTAATAATGTAGCGACCACACTAGGTGAATAAGCAGCAATCAAGAAAATCGAAGATCACTTCCTCCTTTTGTAAGCGTTCTTTAAATTAATGTCATCAACGACGGTGCTAGCACTCGATTTCTATCCATACAAAATTCTTTACGTTCCAGCTACTTTAACCTAAGCGGAAAAAGCTCTACGAGTAAAGCGATGTCGTTGTCGAGGGGCGACTCTTTTTCAGGAGGTAACTCCCCACTACTCTGCATGTTGCGTTAAAACATGCAACATAGTTGAGTTGTAGTCCAATTACCCAGCCGACTTATCAGTTTCTCAATATAGAATTCTGCTGTTTTAACATACTCTGAAACAGTAAGGGAATTTTCATGTAACCATATTAAAATACAACGACAAGGGTGCAGCTAGGTTGAAATGCTAGAGGGTATAAATATGATTTAATAGGTAAATAACATGTGATTGTGATTAATAATTGATGAAGGACGGAGCTCTTGGCGATGATCAATCGCTGAGGGATGCGCTCTGAATTCCGTTTCGGCAACCATCGTTAAATGTGATTAAATGCATAACTAGCCTAAATACTGACTAGCGATGGCCTGCCGATGTGTCGGTTCAAGGGTGCTATCTTCTTAGACAGGTCCAGTGCCAATTTACCGACCTCAAAAGAACGGAAGCGTTGACGCGCCTGGGGCGTGGGATGGGACCCGCGTCTATTCCAGACCACCTCTAACTACTGCGCTTTACGAACCCTGTGATTAATGTTGAACATATTTATGAAGGGCAGAGCAATGGAAAGATTGAGCGAAAAGGGAAATGAACTCAAGATGGGGTGTCAAAATGAAAAATGTGACACTGCACTCGTGCACGGAAGGACTGACTAGTTCTTCATTTAGTTCTGAGGTGCATGTGGTCCCTTTTCGGCTAATTTCATTTGCACGAATCAGCAATGCGAAAAAAAAGTTGCTTCGAAAAATATATCGAAAATTACAAGAATATTTGGAAAAAATCTGCCCGCTCTGATAGATTTTTTGAAAGCAAAATTACGTGGTCCGTACCTAAAATTTGGAAACCTTCGGAAGGTTTTTGTATTTATTTTGACATTTTCTAGCGATCACGGCTTTTCCCACCAAATCGTTTCTTCGAATTCGTCGCCTCCTGTCGCCTTTGAATTCAGCGTGTAGATTCTGCAATTGCTTGTGTAGCATCGGCCTTTTTTTATTATGGCCGCCCAGTGTTTATCAGATCGATTATCACAGGATTCTTAGAATAGTCGTGTTGAAGTCAGCAGGCTGGTCATGGACAAATCTGTAGCCAATTTCTCGAGCTCAGAAAGATGGTAAAGGAAGGAAGTTTTTACTTCTCATTACGATGTATCCCCTGTGCTTATTGAACGGCATCACAACCACTGTGGTACTCGTTTATGTTTCATTGTTTATTTTAATATTGGTACCTTTCGTGCATCTAAACTTTCCTTTTGCGGCTAAAACGGAGCTAACTGGTTACGAAAATGGAGAGCGTTCTGAAGCTGCATGCAGCAAACAACGAAGCCCACACTTACTCCTGTAGCAACTAGGGCAACATATTGTTCGTAGTGTTGAATAGCTGCCGTTATGTGTTTCCCAAATCCTTCGCTCACCGGCATGTCATATTTTAACTCTAAATCCTTCGGTCCGCCTACACGAAGCTTATCAACATTATCATATTATTCTAATCACGGGTTCAAAGCATGGCTAAACCCCCATGTTTTTTCTTATCTTAGCTTTATTGTGGATTTATTTCACATAGCACCCAGTCATAGAAAAATGAAAATCGCCAAAGAGAAGTCGGCATGTTATCGAAATAATTTCCCTGTTTTCAGGTACACAATACACAGGTACACAAGCCACGGTATTCTGCGAGATTGGTGGGACGATGAGGTGGAGGAGGAGTTCAAAAAACGGGCACAGTGCCATATTGACCAGTACAGCAACATAAAGGTGGGTAGAAGGAAAGGAATTTCGACGTGTTATGACGATCGAGACGTGAAGGTTTCAAACGAAGAAACTTCAGTAATGAGAAGCAATGCCTTGTGAAAGTAAACACGTAGTTTGCACGAAGCTGTATAACTGGAGGGAGAGTAAATGTTTTCTATTCCTCCACCAGCTACCCATTTTGGAATGAGGAAATCAGAGTCTCGATTATGGGAGTCAGTGATCCGGCTTTTCAAGTACTTCGACGGCTTGGCAACAAATTGAAGAGTTTACTAAGAAAACTTACTGGAGGCTCCTGAAGCTGGCTTACATCTGAATGGTAAGCTCACGCAAGGAGAGAATATCGCAGATCACGCTGGAATAAAGGTAGGATTTAAGGTAAATTTTTAAGCTCAAAATTGGACTCAGAGCTGTTCCTAAAATTATTTCTTCAAAAAAAATACAAGCAGTTGTTCGTTTGGGAAGAAAACCAAGAGATTAGCGAAAACGGCTCGGTTTCATTCGAAATTTTTAACACTTGAAGTGTAAAAAAGGAATAAATTTTCAGCGTACAAGAATTATCTCAAGGAGTTCGGGGAGGAAAAGCGAATTAGAGGACTAGAAGAGTACAATAACGAGAAATATTCTTCATAGGATGCGCTGTGGTAAGTCGAAGCTGGACTTTTCTAGCATGTTTTCCTCTCCTTTCACTTCTTTACTCTCTCCTGCTTCGTCATCAGTTTAACGTAGATATAGACCTTTTGTGCCATGGTTACCCATGCACCGGTTTTCCTAGAAGCATAGCGCTAAAGTTGCTACTACGACTGCCTCATAGATGTCGTAGGTTGAACATTTGCATCGGATCCATTTCGTCCGAATCACCATAGTTAGAGTTATCACGTTCTATGACGAGAAGACTCATGGCGGAGGGTTCACCAGATGTTCTGATCTAATCCTGTCCGGACCTGGTGCTGTTCGATTTTTCACGGACGAAATAGCATGTCGGATTTCGGGAGAATGGGTACTACAACACATACATCCTCTTTCATTTCATAAGACGGGAGCTGGACGTGGCTATCGAAGAGATCTGAGCAGTATTCGTGGATGATTTTCTCCATTGCCTTTCTGGACGCTGTTATTGTTCCGTCTGGGCGCCGGAGTGCAAATAATCTTGGTAATTGGCGAAACTTCGGCGGGCTTTGCGAATGCTTTTCCCAGCCTCTGCAGCTTCGACCATTACTGCTGCTCCTCTCTCTTTAAGGTCTTCTTTTATCGCCTGTCTGCATTGTTTTGCAAATTCGGATGTTAGTTCGAGGTGGCCTGCAGCCCGTGCGATTCCACGTTGGCGTATCAGCCTGAGTATTTCTGGAGGCAGACTTCACTTGGTGACTTTCGAACTCTCGAATGAACTCTGAGCTTATGGAAAGTATTTCTCAGAGGAGAAATTGCGTTTTTTTTTTATCTCTCCAGTCTCTGAATAAGGCAAAACTCCCTAGGCATCACCTTAGCATTGCACTGAATACATTTCCGAGGTGAAAGTGGATTTTCGGTCGCTTCTCAACACTAATATACCACTTGTTAAATACTTAGCCAGCGTGCTATATTCCGCCACCCGCGTTTTATTCACCTTGAGATTTTGGTGCGATATTAGAACTACTTCATCCAGTACGTGACGAAATTGACAGCATTTTTACAAGAAAAAACAAAAAAAGAACAAACAAACAGGGAATTACGGTGAAATATTTATTACGTGAAGTCCATAATTGATGAGAAGTGTAGTAGTAACATAACATCTCAATCTGAATTCGGTGATATATGGGTAGGGCTCAATCTTAGAGAAGAACAAAATGGTGAGAAGACAAACGAGAAGAGACAATATTAGCCCAATATTCCATAATGGATGAGAAGTGTAGTAGTAACATAACATCTCAATCTGAATTCGGTGATATATGGGTAGGGCTCAATCTTAGAGAAGAACAAAATGGTGAGAAGACAAACGAGAAGAGACAATATTAGCCCAATATTCCATAATGGATGAGAAGTGTAGTAGTAACATAACATCTCAATCTGAATTCGGTGACACATGGGTAGGGCTCAATCTTAGAGAAGAACAAAATGGTGAGAAGACAAACGAAAAGAGACAATATTAGCCCAATATTCCATAATGGATGAGAAGTGTAGTAGTAACATAACATCTCAATCTGAATTCGGTGACACATGGGTAGGGCTCAATCTTAGAGAAGAACAAAATGGTGAGAAGACAAACGAAAAGAGACAATATTAGCCCAATATTCCATAATGGATGAGAAGTGTAGTAGTAACATAACATCTCAATCTGAATTCGGTGACACATGGGTAGGGCTCAATCTTAGAGAAGAACAAAACGGTTAGAAGACAAACGAGAAGAGACAATATTAGCCATCTACGAGGTACAGGATGTGTTCATACAAATAGCAAGCTCGACAGAAACTGACCAACTCCAAGCAATCATTAACATTTGCACAAAAAACTCTAAGCAGAAAACAACGGCGAGGAGGAAAACAAACAATAAATTCTATTAATTTAATGCAATTTTCTTTCATACCTCTTCGAATAGCAGCTTGTCTACTTGAAAACAGCATCGAACAATTGACCCAAAATAAGTCGATTTCGGACACCTCGAAATAAGCTTTTGGTCAGAGACTTCCTGAAGGACGAAACTAATTTACTTATCCGCCAATCGTATTACGGCAGAAACGTGCCACATATTGATAAGTTCTGATTACCATGCCACGAGCCAGCAGACAAAGTACCGACTGTTTCACCATACATTGCCTCGAGACACTTATGCAAGTTCTGCCTTTGGCATAACACTGCTCCACTTGCACATATTTCCCAATCTGTTGATGTTCAAGTAGGAATAATATAACCATAGAATTTCTGGTACAGTTCTGAATCTGAAAAATCAATCGGACATAAGCGAAAGAAATCAAACACATTTCCTCGAAGTTTTTGACCAACAGTTTCGACCAAACGCTACTGTGGGGAGCGAAGTAGCGAAATGTTACCGAGGAGAAGAGCGGTAACAAACGACCACAGACTGCTTGCTTCCGGATATCATGAAAATTAAATGACTCTCTTTCGCTGTGTGACTTTCAAAAGAAGTTAGCAGTGTGGGAAATTCAAAACTGAGTTTCGCCGTTATAATCTTAGTGACGTAGACGTCACCCAGCTATGACGGTCAACTGGGCATTCCACACTTGCGCAACTAAGTCCGGTCTCTTAGAAATGTACTCAGAAATACCTGCCTCGTCTAGGAACGTGTTGGACATGGATAGGTAGACCGGATGAAAACGTATATTTCAACCCACTAAGCAGGTTTCAACTGCTCCATTAGTGAAGAGGAATTCTTTACCTGAACAGAATACATCAAAATCGGACCAAAAGTAGTATGCGTTGCCAGAATACACTTACTTTTACTTGTAGTGTGATAAAACATGCCATGCAGTTAACATGTCTGGAAGTGAATGCTTGAAATACAAGAAGCGTGGTGTAGAGGCGTCCCTGGTCATTGCCGCGCTTCGAAGGATGCCGCGTGACGCGTTGCGTGCCACGTTGCGTTGTTAGGCGTCGAGTTCATTGAGGCGGCCAGTGGAGCAAACGTGTTAGTTCCTGGTCAACGCAGCCAATTGCAAAGGAGTAGTACGCGATAGATTCATGAGGGTACTTACTTATTTGGCTACTTGGATGGTCCGTACTCACTGATTTTGCGGGCCCCAGCATAAGTTCCACTTTTTCTGAGTTTTGCAGGATTAGCCATTGTGGTTCTCTGCAGTCCCGAGGTCAGCCTGGCCAAAGTCTACCTCAGTTCGTCAACACCACAAGTAGTCGCAGCCCTTGTGGATCAGAGAGAAATTTAACACAATGCGACTAGTTTGATACCAGGAGGGTGAAGGGTCCAGGTATTGATGCAATCTTAGCTGGGTTTCCTGATGGAAACGCCGGACACCTCAGCTAGAGAGACCCAGCTGGAGGGATGAACTCCACTATACAACGCAGGTCGACACCCGAAAATTAAAGATACTGTTTGCACAATAATGTTAGTGTAACTAACACTGTGTAAGTGACCATGATACCATAACGCAAGATAGAAGTAGCGGTGGCGAAGTTACACTAACAACGAAATATAAGATTCTGGAAAGTAACAAAGCATTGAGCATAATAGTTCACACCTTGCATCAAAGAGTATCGATAGATGAGGGCGCAGCCAAATTGTAAGTAAAAGATCTGGTGCGGAACTGTGACTTTTGAGGAGCACATATAGAAAGTCCTCCCAACGGTTTGCCGCATAACCGTGGCTGGGAAGTGTTTCTGGGTGTCGCGCTGCAAAGTGCAGCGAGGGGATTCATCACTCTAGCAGAGTTCCCAAGCTGACAAGAAGTCTGATGTTTCCATCAGAAAGCCTAGATAAGAGCAAATCAATACCAGGATCCACCACCATTCTTCTATCAAATTAGTTGCACGGTGGCAAATCTCCCTCTGATCCACAAGGACTGCGACTGCCTGTGGTGGTGACGATCTGGAACAGACTTTAGTCAAGTTGACTTCAGGATTCCCGGAAACCGCAGTAGCTAATCCAGCAAATCTCCGGAAAAATGGACATTATGCCGACGCCCGCACAAAAAGTGAGGACGGGTCATTCAAGTTACCAAAACAGTACTCATAGATTGTAGAAGTCTCTGAGATAGTTGATAGATTAACAACGCATAGCTACTAAATGAAGATTGACGATAATTTTACTATGTTGGTGATACAGGAGCATGAAACTTCCTTTGAGGAGGAGGTGTGAGAAGAAGATAAAGCAGGAAAAATGATAACGAAGGATGAAGGTGACTATTACCTACTGTCTGAAGGCAAATGTCACTGCTACGGAATGTCATCAACAACAAAGCGAATGGTAAAAGTCGAAGAGTCGAGCCACGAAATGACGCTGCCGTGCCCGGTGACGAGCCCGATGGTTAAGAAATACCAAAGTAGGAAAGGCATGCGGGCCTAGTGCCAAGTGGCTTGTGGTGCAATAGGTTACACTAGAGGGTTAACAAAGTGAAGTACATGATTAGTAAAAGGCATATTAAAATGAAAAGTAGAACATATTTCACGAAAAAGTTCTAAAGTACTGTGATCTCTTCGAAATTCCACAAAGGTTAATCATAAAGAATATTTGCCCTTTGCAAATGCATTCATAATATAATAAGTTCGTGTGCTCCTCCCAACGGTTTATCGCCTCATCGTAGATGGCAGGTGTTCCTGGCTGTCGGACTGCGATGTACAGCAGGGGTTCATCCCCTGGCAGGGTCTCCCATGATGAGAAGAAAGGAGTCCGGCGCTTCCATCAGGAAGCCTAGTTAAGAGTAATCCAATTCCAAGATCCACCACCGTCCTTTAGTCAAAGTCGCATGGTGGTAAATCTCCCCTTGATCCACAAGGGCTGCAACTGCCTGTGATGGAGAAGGCCTGAAGCAGATTTCAGCCAGGCTGACCTCGGGAATCCAGAGAACCATAATGGCATAATCAGTAAATTTCCGAAACATAGAAATTATGCTGAGGCACGCAAAACTAGTGAGGACGGGCCACTCAAGTATCAAGTGTCAAGTAAATTCGTGTGCTAACAGAGGAGCAGTGGCTAGAGACTTGGTGATGGTTCGACCCCGCTTCAGATCCCAAGCCTCTCAAGTTCTAGAAGAATTAGAAAGTAGCAAAGTGTGTAGGATACTACGACAAAATTACTGAAAAAATCTTAACCTTTTTTTATTTGCTGCCTACTATAAATTTTAACGGCGGGGTATTATGTGAAATACAACTAAGGTAATGCTGAGATATTGGCAAAACTGCGGCCCGCAGGTGTCTGCGGTGGGGAACGAACGTGCTATTGTCCTTTTCGGGTAGTAACGCGTTCACCACCACACCATGCGGGTCCTTCGTTTCGCCTGTCTCTCAGCTAGTTCTATTGTTCAGTGCCGTCAGCAATCACCGGTCAACGGGATTGATCTGGGGGGCCCATCTCGGCATTATATTTCGCTTAATAAAGTGCCATAAAAATTATGAAAGGCAGAAAATGAAAAGTGAAACATTATGTAGGATACTATTTTGTGGCTCCACTCTACAACCACATCACGGTAAGCATATGAACGATATTTTCAAATAATATTGTGTCTACTCCGACAAATGAAATATCAGTCAGTTAGCACCCAAGTTATTGTCCATTAAATTCCCATGTTTTTTTCATTTTTTTTTGAAGCGTTAAATGTGTAAAACAGCTTATCACGGCTCAACGCCTAAAATACTTGTGCTGGAAAAGCTATCGATTGAGCACAAAAGTGTGTGGCAAACAAACTCTGTCTAGAAAAGCAACCCGCAGATTGGGCAGCGCATTGAATACAATGCAATTCGTTCGTTCTTCTCTCTTGCTCGTATGCATAGCATACAGTGCCGCTTGATAGTTTTGAGTAAAAGAAGATAAGATAAAGAAAAACTTTAGCTTAAAAAATAGTGCAAGAATTTGTGCGAGAGAGAAGTAAAGAAACTGAGATAATGAATAACAGAAATCAAAACCAAAAACCAAGCAGAAATATCTAAATATGGCATTCAGCAGAGATCACTTCTCAGCCGATTTTCAGTCTTTAACGATTGCATTAACCTACAGGAAGCGCCTTTTTCAGCACATTAGAGAGAACAGGGTTTTTCTGAATCCACGTTTAAATTTAGTTTCTCTTCGTTTCGAAAAAATATTGGTGGAACTACTAGCAACTATAGCGAAGTAACAGAAACCTCAAATCAAGACAACAATGTGAATAAGAAGTCCAGTAAGGGTTTTGAGCCATATGAAGTGTATGCTGCAGTCAATCTGTGGGATAAAAACGTTCCGTTCAAGAATGAACCATTCCACGCTGGTAGCTACAGTAGCCATATCATAGGATGAACATTCCAAGAGGTGAAAGTATCTAGTGGAAGAAAAACTTTGAGAAAAGCTTCAGAAAACGAATTGAATTGTGCTCGAAACAAATAAGTATCTTTGATGAAGCTGAGATATTTGCAAAACTCTGGACCGCAGGTGCCTATGGTGGGGAACGAACGCGTTATTGTCCTTTCCGGGGAGTAACGCGCTCACCACCACACCAGCTAGTTCTATCGATCTTTTGCCATTAGCAATCACCCAACAGCGGGATTTATCTGGGGAGCACAAATCGGCAATGAATCCAGTTAAGCTGAGGCCCCAGTTATAATTACAATCTTAACCGTTTTTGTTTACTGCCTACCCTTTTTAATGGCAGGGTATAATTCGAAATATAACTTTAATGAAGTTGAGATATTTGTAAAACTCTGGACCGCAGGTGTCTATGGTGGGGAACGAACGAGCTATTGTCCTTTCCGGGTAGTAACGCGCTCGCCACCACACCATGCGGATTCTTCGTTTGGCCTGTCTCTCAGCTCAGCTGTCTCTATCGATCTCTGTCATCAGCAATCATCCGTCAGCGGGATTGATCTAGGTAGCGCAAATCGGCAATGAACCCAGTTTAGCTGAGGCGGCTTTTAGTTATCATCACAATGTTAACCGTTTTATTTACTGCCTACTATTTTTAATGGCAGGTTATAATGCGAAATATAATTACAACGGTGCTGAGATTTTTAGAGTTTTGCAATTACCTCAACACCGTTGCTTGATGCTTGTTGCTCAGTTTCGGTGTATTTTTTCCGAATAAATATTACACTGATGCAACGTCATCAGTGAGACCTAGATAATGATCAATGATCGATAGAACTAGCTGAGAGACAGGCGAAACGAAGGGCCCGCATGGTGTGGTGGTGAGCGCGTTACTCCCCGGAAAGGACAACAGCGCGTTCGTTCCCCACCATAGACACCTGCGGTCCAGAGTTTTACAAATATCTCAGCTTCATTAAAGTTATATTTCGAAATATACCCTGCCATTAAAAAGGGTAGGCAGTAAATAAACGCGGTTAAGATTGCAAATAAGTATCAATTAACAGAAATTCACAATCTTAGTTTCTCTGTGAAGCAGTGAGTCGTAAACCAAGAAAACACGAATATTGTAAATTATTGACATGTTAGAAATGGAAAAACAATAACTGGAAAGTAAAGCTCAATCTCATTACCATTTCGTCCACTGCGGTCGGGGAATGTTGCTGGCGTACTAGACCAGGGAATCCACTCAACCGCAAGGTCACTTAAGGTGAGCATGCACTCAACATTACCACACAAAAGCCGAACTAAGGTAGATCAACATAAGGGCAGAGCATGCTTGTCTAACGGTTGCTTCCATGTATTCACGAACAGTAAAAGAAAGGGCGTCGGAAAATAGGTTTGATGTTCTTCGCGCACCTCGAAGACAACGTTAAAAGACCTACAAAGTAAAAAGTGATGAGTTAGAACCACAAAGACGCTTAAATATGAACAAAACAAAGCAAGAAGTTTTATCAGATAAGGTTATGAAAGTGTTGGGCTAAGAAGACTTTGCGTCGTTTTGACCTCACAGGCTCTCAAGAAGGCAGAACAGCCGAAACGTCACCCAGCATCCTTTAGCATAAATTGACGAGATGAGACTCGATCTTCAATCGATGCTCAATATTCCTGCAGGACTTCTTAAATATTTAGCTAATATGGTAAATTCCAAAGCAGCTTTTCAAAAAAAAAAAACTCACCCTTGTTTTATACGGTTTAATTTTGGGTGTGATTTTATGACTAAACCTAACACGTGGCGTTACTTAACGCAGTACGTGGCGTCTTCATAGGAATCACTTTTGCAAGAAAAAAAACAGACACGAAATTACATTAAAATATTTATCACGTGAATTCCATAATAGAAGACAAGCGTAGTAGTTACACAACATGTCAATCTGAATTGGGTGACACATTGGTAAAATCTATCTCAGAGAAGGACGAAATGGTGAGTGCTGGAAACAAAGAAAAGAATGAAGAATTACGTATTACATTTAACCACTGAGGACATGAAATTGTTTTGATGGGAATTGATGGGTAGATTGGCTCTCATTTTAACCTTGAAGGGCACTCAAGACGGCGAAACAGCTGAAGTCAGATACTGGTAATGAATAAATGTTGCAATGACAACCTCTCAAACTTTCTACTCGTCAGGAAGGCAGTGAACTCAACAGCCATCTTTGCTTTAAAAAACGGCACACATCACAATTGACGTAAGGGGTTTTTTTTAGGAAGAATAAAAAAAAAAAACTAAACCTCCTCTGCGTGGCTGCCTGTCTTGAAAAGATTTCATGAACCTCTAAAGAGACAAGGGAGAACAGCGATCTTAAAGAATACACGATAGTTAACTCGATAAATCCAATACATCTCAGCAAATACTCCTTTACATCAACGGTAACATTTCGTAAGACACATGAAATAAAGAGTTTATACAGAAGAAAAACGGGAACAGACAATATGAGCGATCTACGAAATAAAGGCAGTGTTCATACAAATAACAAGCTCGACAGAAACCGAACAACTCCACACGGTCAACAACATTTGCAGAGAAAACTCCAAGAAAAGAGCAATACCAGGAAGAAAAACAAACAGCGTACTTTGTTAGTTCGATCGGCTTTTCAGTCATACTTTCACAAATTGCACGTTGACAATTTGGAAACCATAACGAGAAAATAACCGAACACTAGTCGGTTTCACACAACTTGAATGAGGTTCTGTTCGCATATTTCATTACGGATGGGAATAATGTACTTGTTCGCCAACCGCATTAGCATTAATTACCCCGCAACGCGCCAACAAATAAATTATTGATTATTTCGCGACGCATTGCCTCGGGGTAATTCTGCCAATACTGGCATTGGCATAACACTGCTCCACTTGCCTATATTTTGCATCCCGTTGGTATTCTACTGCGCAGGATACAAGCGAAGAGTCGTCTGCTCTAATACAGTTCCGAAGCTAAAGAACCAATCAGAGATAAATGAACGAAATGAAGTGCATTTTAAGAATACGAATACCAACGCCTACAATTATATCGAAATTTTTGACCAATATATTTGACCAAACACTGCTGTGATGAGCAAAATAGCGAAATGACACCAAAGAGAAAAACGATGACAAACGATCACGAACCGCTTTGCTCTAAATATCGTGAAGACCACGCACCCTCAAATATTGTGCGACTTCCACTAGAAATCGCCAATATGAGAATTCCAAAACTGGAGTTCCTCGTCTCCATCGTAGTGATGTAGATGCGACCCAGCTTTGAAAGTCACCTAAGCATTCCAGATTTGCGCAACTAAGCCCGACCTTCCAAAAATGTGCGCAAAAATACCTTGATCACAGCAAATGTAGTAGGTTGTACACGCACACTGACATCAGGATGCGTCGAGGTTGTTTCTACCTCCATGATAAAGGTATAGCTGCCAGCTAGCGGTAGCCATTTCAGGACTTCTGAAACCAAATAACAAAGACCATACGCACCAAGCACCTCAATAAAAGTCAAAAACATGCCAAACCAACTTGAATACGGCGCTTCGAATGCATGAAGAAGCCTGCAATCTGTCAAGCAACAAAGTGAAAGTCCTCACCTGAACACCTCACCTGAACAGAATATATCAAAATGAGAACAAAGGTTACATACGTTGCCAGAATGCACTTACTTGCAGTCCTTTAATATGACATCATATACGATTCAGGTAACGTATTCACAGTGGAGTATGTATCTGAGTTACTTGAAGTGTAGAAAGATTGAATTAGAAGTGTCCCTGGTCGTTGCCTTTGCGGACCTCCGGCAGGCGCACGGGTGTCGCGTTGCGTGTCGCGTTGCGTTGTTAGGCGTCAACGAGATCGTTCGGCGGTCAATGAACCAAACGTATTAGTTCCCGACCAACGCAGCAGATATGCTGAATAGTTCATGTGGTAGTCGCTTCTCCTCTTTCGATCTGCAACGAGAGACTTTGCGAAGGTTCTGCATCTCGTAGCCTCAAACCAGAGCAGTTACATAAACCATGTGCATACATAGCATACATAGTACATAGTATTTACACGATATTCATTCAGTCAGAAGGGCGCGTGTGGCGCAGTGGGTGGAGGCGCCACTGCGACACGCACCTAGAATCGATCCCTGCGCCCATGGCCCACAAAGCCTTCCATCCCTCCGGGGTCGGCAAATTGGTACCAGACTTGTCTGGGAGGATAGCGGCACTGGCTCGATACATCGGCACTTCACCGCGAGTCATTGTAAAGACCAGATATGCATTCCATCACCTCCAGCGATACTTAATGAAGTGGAATGCATGGCGCAATCCCTCAGGGATTGATCAACGCCAAGAGCTCCATCCTTTATCCTTTCACCTTAGAAAATGTTTCTTTTTTTCCTATTTCAATTAACTGTTAGATCTGTTATATCTGAATGCGGTGATCAAAATCCCAGGGTAGGCGACAATTTCGAAAAGGAGGAAGCGTGTAAGAAACTGTCGAAGGAAATGCATTTGTACACCATGAAGATCGGCAAAGCGAATAACACAACGCCCCAAATGTGCTGCATGCAGGCTCTGTGTGGAGAAGACAAATTGGACGAAGCGTATTGCACCCACTGCATTTTTTTTTTGTAGACCTACCCTTCTTAAACAGCGTTTTATAGCTGCGCTTACATCATTTGAGATGAAGGGTAGGAAAAGGTTTCACAGAACTCGGTAAACGTAGTTGAAATGCCACCGAGTAATCTGAGACGCCAGCTAGTTCGTAACCGCCTATATGACCGTCTATGTGCAACGCAAAATTGCATAATTTGCCCTAATGGAAGAGACGGTGATTGCATGAGCTCAGGTACAGTTTATCTGATCTCGTGTAAGGCGTGCGGAGACGAATACATTGGCGAAACGGGTAGACCCCTCTGTGTCCGCATAAAAGAACACCTAGTCGGCAAAAGTAAACCAAATACCCCACTAGGCACGCATAGGACCCAGAGACATGAGCAGGAGGACTTTGAAGTACGCGTCACGATCCTCGCACAGGAGACGAAAACACAAGCGCGCAAAACACTGGAGGCGTTCTGGATTAATTCCAGAAATCCGAAAATGAACCGCAGGGAAGAATGCCTCGTTATCACGCGTGATATTGGGCAGTATATAAGCCTATTATTTTGAGGGGAAGGGCACATTACGATTCCATGTGAGTTCTGTGCGGTTGGTCTCCACTAGACATACTCAGTGGAAGCCTCATAGAAAGCGGTGGGTGCACAAAGTTGTGTTCATTGTGGTTGAAATCTTGGTTTAGCGTTTTCTTTGTTTGGTTATGGAGGCGTTTGACCGAGTAGATTGCTGTCAACTTGCCCTTTCCAGGCTCTGAAGAAGGCGAAGTTCGCCGAAACGTCAGCTTATTTGTGAACAAAGAATAATAATAACACCTCGCGTTTGCTCAACAAGAATACAAAGAATTTTTCTCATATTTTAAATGTTACTCTCAGGAACACTTATTTCCCAATCTTTTTTTTTTACACGACTCGTCTTTCACAGCGGATCCCAGCGCTTCTCGAGTTCGACTCATTTGCACACACCCATCATCTGCGAAGGTCATAGAACTCTTCGCGTGCAGGGTCGGCCGCTACTTGAGCATTTCCCTTTCATTACCAAAGGTCGCTGAATGCTTTTCGAATCGACATCCCCGGCGTATTGAGATAGCCGGACCAGAGCAGCTCCACTTGAATTGCAAAGAGCGGTTCTTTCTCAAACAAGTCCGTTACCAATTTCTCTACCAGGGAACGATGAGAAGCTTGGTGAGCCCGCGTGGGATCGAACCAGCACTGTACTCGCAATATTTCGCATCACTGTCCTATACTACCGGCACCATATTTTCCAATCTGTGCTTTATAATTTATGAGCACACACAAATTACATGTTTTACAGCAGAATTTTTTGTTCTTGCCTATGATCAGTGGTTTTCAAAAAAGCGTTGAGCACTCATATGGATGTAATCCTTTGTATGAAGCTTCCATTACGTGTCCGGCCCACCTTATCTTCGACTGTTTGGCGTATAGAACGGCATCTTTGGCAAAACTTTCTATGTACTATGATGTGGTCTATTTCGTTATGGTACTCTCCATTGGGAGATTCCCACGTCCATCGTTGACGGTGAGGCTTTTGGATTTGCGAGTTACCATGGATGGTTTTGGTCGCCATCATAATCTAAGAGAGCCGCTCACCCTGTTCGTTCTATTCTAATCCGTGGGTCCCAATGTGACGTTCCTCAGACGATCTTCTTGGTCCGGTCTTGGCATTGAAATCTCCAATGATAACCTTGAAAAATGTATGGTCTTCTCTGTAGAACCTCTCCAAGTCCATGTAGAACGCTTCGACTTCTTCTTTGTCATAGTTTGATGTTGGAGCGTAAACGACGAAGATTGTCAAAGTCGGTGTTGATCCACATCTTTTTAATCGTATACGTCCGATTCGGGTTGTAAGCTGTTCGAATGAATCGATGTTCATGGGCAAACTCGTGTTGACGAGGACGCCGACACCGCCTATGTCTCTACTGTCGGATGTTCCGAGGAACGGTTCTTCTCCAGTGTCATAGACAGCGTTGAATGGGTGGCGTCGTCTCGTCTCGGCCAGGCCGATGACGTCGTGCCTTATCATTCTTGCTTGCATGAGCAAGTCCTCTATCGAAGACTCGGATGCAAGTGTACGTGCGTTGTAGGTACAGATCGTCACCATAGTTTTTGATCCAGGCAGCTTCCATTGGCTCTGAGATTTTAGCAGCCTCTCCGTACTCGTCCTACCCAACGCAGCGAAATTGGGGGCTCTTTCGGCATCAAGGGAAGCCCGTTTTTTTTTTACTGTGTTTAGCATATTTGATACCCACGTATAGCTTGCTGGGCTCTGAACGTGGGGGCTGGTTATGCTCACGGGTAGATTGCCAGGCTATCCCAGAATGGACATGGAGCTTATTTGTTGGAGGCGACTCCTAACCGCCTCCCGTATACCTCCCTCTCACTTGATTGCAGGCTTTTGGCCGAATTGACTCGTAGAATACAATCCGCATAAAGCGAGAACGCACCCACACGCGCAGGCATGAATACGCCTAGCAAATACAGAAAGTATGTTCCAAATTGGAGCAGCAGAAACAGAGAGTTTTTTTCCTGGATCCACCTGCGTCTCAGGGAAGCAAAGGTTGCTTTTGGTCCGCGATTAACCCACTATCCGCCACCTGGGGACGCGCCACGTAGCCTCGCGACTAACCGGCTCGAGATTCCTCATATGAGGGAGATCCGTGGAATACAGTATATAGTAAAAAGTACTAAGTTGTTTGCAAATTAGTGAGATGATTCGAAGTGTTTCTTCAGAGCAGAATTTTTCAAATGAGTGTGAAGATTATTCATCGAAGTTCGATTACCTGAAGACATGTAGGTCGATAAACGGCAGATCCTGTTATCATGTGAGTGAGGCAGAGTTCCGTAGCTCAGTTCGCTCAAAGTCGATGGACAGGGGAGTCCACATTTGCAATGAGCCCAGTTAAGCTGAAGCTGTAGTTGAAATCACAGCGTTTAACTTTTTATTTGCTACCTACTACAATTTTTCACGTCAGGTCATTATACAAAATGCAACCACGACAATGCTGAGATGTTTCTAATGCCGATGTGGACCCCCAGATCAGTCCTGCTGACGGGCGACAGCTGATAGTACTGATCGATAAAAAACTAGCTGAAAGACAGGCGAAACGAAGAACGCGGTTGGCGTGGTAGTGAACACGTCAGCCTCCGGAAAGTGTAAGGAGCGTTTGTTCTCCACCGCATACACTTGCAGACTTGAGTTTTGGAAATATGTCAGAGTTGTTGTGGTTGTATTTCGCATATGGCCCTGCCGTGAAAATTTTTAGTAGCCAACAAATAAAAAGTAAGACAGCGAAATACTAAAAGCAACGATAGGACAGAAAACAACATGAATGTGCATAGATGACATTAATAGAACACTGAAAAAAGTACAAATGCATGAACGCGGCCGTCTTCTTAATCAGTTCACCTGCTGATCGTAACAGATTATTTGCTCAATTCAATTGGAATATTTCCCACTTTCGTAAAATTTTTTCTCCCTTCCATGAAAATCTCTAGATAAATGAAGACATTGGTTCCGTAATAGAGCGCGTGTGGCGCAGTAGTCGAAGGCGCTCTGCGACACAAACGTGGGAATCGATTCCCGCGCTGATGACCAATCAAGCTTTCCATCCCTCCGAATTAGGCTAATTGGTACCAGACTTGTTTGGAAGGACAGCAGCACTGGCTCGGTACATCGTCGGCAGGCAACCGCGAGTCATTGTTAAGGCCAGATATACATCCAGTCACCTCCAAGCGATGCTTAATGAAGTCGAATTCATGGCTTATCCCTCAGGTTTTGATCGGCGCCGAGAGTTTCATCCTTTTTTTGTTTTTTTGGAATCCCGAGGTCGGCCTGGCTAAAGTCCGCCCCAAGTCGTTACCACCACAGGCAGTTGCCGCCGCTGTGGATCAGAGGGAGATCTGTTACTATACGACTTTGATACCAGAACGGTGGCGCGACCTGGTATTAGTTCACTCTTAGCTAAGCTTCCTGATGGAAACGTCGGGCTTCTTCGCAGTTTGAGAGACTCTGCCTGGGAGAGAGAATAAGTTTCCCCGCTGTACAACGCAGCCCGACATCCAGGAACGCCTTTCAATCGATGAGGCGGTATACCGTTAGATGGAGATTCGGATTCGTCTCTAGACTTTGAAAATTATCCAAAACGCCTTAAAAGTTTCTCGCGTTGACGTTTATGATTCCTGCGGCAGGATCAGGACAGTCGCTTTAGAATCATCACCATTGCGCTTTTGTGCTCTATGCCTTACTAAAGGTATACTCTGTCGAGTTTGACGTCTACTATCTAGATGTTCTTTTTGCCTCACAAATTGGTCTACCAGTTTTAATGAGTAAAGTCTATTGTACCTGAAATCATGCAAGCTCCGTTTTTTCCGTTAGAACACATCACACAGTTTTCTGAGCCGCGGAGACGACCACAAGGGCGGTCGTGGGCTAATTGACTGCGTAGCTGCCAATGAATTTTCAAGACCGCTTTTTCTTAGGCGCCTCTTATTGGCATAACTTATGTCGTTTGGTAGAAAGGGTAGCTTGAAAATAATCTTATTTAGGTTCGAAGCATTATTTTGTGGAATAGGTCCACCGTTTAGTCTGATCCGAGCAGCTTGTTTCGCAGCGATTAGAAGTGGTTATTTTTCCCGTGCCCGTTTAGCGATTGTTTCCTTTCTTCTTCTCCTATAAATACATTTTTAGCCGTTCGGTACATGCTTTTGACGACTTTAATGCAACCGTATATTTTTGCAGTAAGCATATGTATATATGATCATAAAAATTACAGAAAATCTTTGAAAAACGTTTCTTATTGTAGGGGGACACATTTTTTCCCAAATGTTTAGAGCAAAAAAGACCTTGCTAAGGCATTGAAATTTCAAAATAAACCAATTCGAAAAATAAACAAGTCCATAGATAAACGAAGAACAAAGGTGTTAGTAGATTCTTGGATTGCTAAGATAACACGAGGTTGATGAAGTTGTTTATTCAGCTTAACTATCAGCGACCTCGTCTTCATCAGAGCCGATGATCCGACACTATGGCCTACATAAAAAAGTGTGAGTATTAGCTCAACAGTCCAAAATGAACAATTCTAAAACAGCAGCATTGGTGCGGACAACTTTCTAGTTATTTATAGGCTCTTCCCGGCGTTCCGATTAAGAATACTGGGTGTCGCCAATTCAGTTATGAAAATATGAAGGAACGCTTTGGCATGTGCTATGCATTCGACTCCACTAGGCATCGTAGGAGGTGACTTGATGAAACTGTTTTCCTTATGCATGCTTGCGTGGGTTTATATCAGCGCGTTTATCTGTTGATAGTCTAAGAGGTTAGAGATTAGTTTCTTCTCTAAAACTATTCACTAAAAGTATAAAAGCCTAGAATAAGCAGTCTAAAACCAAATGGCTGACTGCGACGACGCTATCATAGCTGACTCGATCACATCGTTTTTATCATTTCATTATCACCATTTAAACGAAAGTAGACATTCATTCAACATCCTTGGTTAACACGGATTGGTTATCATTGATCACCTGAAGCGATGGCGATCAACACGGTAAGAGTTCCTCTTGATCCTATTTTACTAATTTTCGTTACATGACTGGTCGTCAAATCTTACCCAGTGCGGATCCCAGCAGTTCTTGTCTACTTGTTCATTTGCATCCATTTCGATAGTCCCCAAGGTTATTCTTGAGTGTTTGTTTGCCTGTTGCTCGAAGACCTTTCGTCTTCATCACAAATGTCGTTGAATGGTGCCTAGTCGATAGTCAGTAGTTTCAGATTGCTTCTTACCGTTTTTTCCTTCTGTTGAAATCACTGTACGTTTTCCTAAGGGAAATTATGGCGATGAGCATTCCTCCGTTCATTTTGTAGAAAGTACAAGCTTTTGCTGGTACATCTTGTAACAGTTCCCAGGTTCGACTTTCTATTAACCTCGGCATTGGAATATGAATGCGTAGTTTTCTTGTTCAGCAATCGCGAGGTTGTTACACAGCATACATTTACTTCCATAGAAAAACACTCAATACAATGCAACAGTAGTTGACGTTTCGGCAGTATCGCCTTCTTCAGAGCCGCTTTTTTATATGACTTGAAGGAAGGTTAGCACACAGCGGTTTAAAATAAAACACTAGGTTAGAATCTAACATGGTGTTTGGTTTCATCCTCAGATCGACGTTCCCTATGAGAAGCTTTGTAATAGAAAGCCCTACTTTAGGTTTCAGTTTCCTGGATTCCTGTGCTATTGGTACACTTTTGCGTTGCGAAACCAGATTTCGTAAGGCCATGCGATGATGAACCTGAACACTCCGATCCTCCGGGATATAATGTCGCATCGGATATGCTCACCAAATCCATTAATCATTCGGTGAGCTCATTTGGTATGTTCGTGTTAAAAAGCCAGTAAAATAGCTTAACAACAAAAAACATTACGGCATCACTATTATTCTTGTTTATGTCCCACAATCTGGAACTTTTCTATTCTTTTACAGCAGACATGCAAATTTTCAGTTAAAAGGAAACTATATTGCTTGAAAAATAGGCAACAAAATGAAGAAAGAATAAAGCTCTCGGCCTTGATCAGTTTTTGTAGGATGCACCATGCATTCGACTTCGTTAAGCATCGTTCGGAGGTGATTGAATGCATGTCTGGCCTTTACAATGTCTCGCGGTGGCCTACCGATGTATCGACCCAGTGCTGCTATCCTCCCAGACAAGACTGGTACCAACCTGCTCATCCCAGAAGGATAGAAGGCTTGGTGGGCCATGAGCGCGAGGATCAATTCTACGTGTGTATTGCAGGATGTCTCCGACCATTGCGCCACACGTGCCCGTCAAATAGGTAGAACGCAAAAACAAATATTTAAAAGGTAGATGCGGCGAAACCAATTATCTCTTATTGGGAACATATTCTGTTGGAAAATAAAGGTAGAGAACTTCGCAACTCGATTTCTTGCGTGCTAAAGCTATTCACAGTTTAGGCGGATCCGTGTTCGAATTTCTTCGAATTCACTTGCGGGAGGTGGAGAAAAAAACTTCGCGAAACGAGCAACATTAGGCAGTCCAGATTTGTTGAAATACGAATTTATAACAAACTCAAAGGTAGCCACTGAAGCCTTCACAATTGAGTTTATTCCACTAATATATTGCCCTTCAACACTGAAGCAACCGAGGTGCAGATAAAACAAAATAAGATTCGAGACGATTTGATATTGTTTTAATATTAAAAGGAGGAGGCTGTTTTTTTTTGTTTTGTTAATCTGAATTTAATGAGCACTTTTCAGAAATCCTTGAATCGACCGACGTTTCTAAGTCAAAATCAGCACGCGCAGTGAAAGCAATGTACCGTAAATGTATGGATAGGAAACATCTTAACGGAATTAATTACCTGCTAAAAGTGATACAGGTAGGCGTTTTAGTGGAGTGGATTGCGGTAGGAGCCGGTATCACAGTGGTGGCAATGCTGACCTTCGCGACCACTTGTTCGACTCCATACTGCCTCATTAAGCTTCTCATTCCTCCGCGGTCGGGAAACTGACACCAGACTTGTCTGAGGAATGCTCACTGTGCAGTCCAAGTGGGACACCACACTCCAGTGAGCATCGACTCAACCAGAATTCATAGACATTCATGGGGAAAGATAGAAACGTCAAGCAGTAGCGCAGTAGCTTAACCCGTAGGCAAAAAGAAGACACTCCTGGATGATGAATGCAAAAAAAAGAATTGAATGCAAGAAGTGCCAGGATCAACACAGTAAGTGTGAAAGATAGTTCGTGTTAAAAAAAGACTGCAGCGATATTTGAGCTTGCACATAAGAGCTATAAATGCAAGTTTAAAGTAACACTTTAGTGATATTAATAAATCAATAAACTCCTAAAACGCCAGTAAGGTGTTTTCACTCTGAAGGACGCCCACTGCGCCATACTTTTGGTATGTTTCCTCTTCTGAAGCATGGGTAAGTCGTCAGGGTCTGATAAAGCACAGTTTAATCAGTTTCATCAGGCGTAAGGATAAAAATGTTGAAAGTGTTGTTATTCTGATTGCTTACGGTGTGGGTTCAGCTCTTTTGTAAGTCGTAGTTCCACGCAGAGAAACACCTCCACACCTGCACCATAACTTCACCACTGAGAAGACCGCTGGTCCAATACGAAATGCAAACACTAACAGCCATAAATTATAAATATGAATTGCAACCAGAGTACACTTGTACACTGCCAAATAAGCATTTTTTTGACGAAATTGTGTATACGGTGAGCAGCATTTGGTGGAGAGATCCTGTGAACTCTTTCTTCAGACAGACATGTTGTTTGAAAAGACCTTGATAGACTCTCATTCTGCAAGGGCCTCACACTTGTGAGCAACAAAAATTTTGGTGATAACAAGTACGCCTTTATACTAGGGTGAGATTGCACAGATTTCCCAGGTTCGACTTTCTATTAACCTCGGCATTGGAATATGAATGCGTAGTTTTCTTGCTCAGCAATCGCAAGGTTGTTATACAGCATACATTTACTTCCATATAAAAGCACACAATACAATACAACACAACAGTAGCTGACGTTTCGGCAGTATCGCCTTCTTCAGAGCCAACTATTCTCGTCCAAAGGCGATCCTCCAAATACAAAGCACAAAAATGTTCCTTCGTCGCACACTTCTTCATTCTGGCAAACATATCGTTCTGCTTGCTTCGTAGTGCAGCTCGTAGTTCCATTTCGATGCCTCGTACTTGTTGGCTGTCCTCTGGTTGGTCGCATATCTCGTGAAGTCGCTTTCGTTTTATAAACTTCGGCACGACTTGATGTTGAATACAGAGGCGGAGAAAGTTGATTTGCTATCTAGCTAAGACAATCTTTTGTCTTAGTGACAATGCTTCCTTCACAAGTCGAAAATATTTTGCTGGTACATCTTGTAGCAGTTCCCAGATCGAATAAAACTGCGCATTCATACTGTACAGATTTCCTCAAAAGGCGATCGTTCTGTCATGAACAAGAGGTGTTTACAGATGGCTTTGATACATAAATGCGACAAAGAAATCACAGTATACTGGACATCACTGTTACAGAAAGCAGGGAAACCGATACCGTTTTTAAGGCCGGCACCATATACACCATTTTTTGAATATTTCGATGACAGTTTGGTAGTGAATCAATCCCTGCAAAATGGCCACTGATATACTTGTCAATATAGGTCGTTTCATCCACAATTTATTTGAAATGCATAAAATGCGCAAAAGTTTACAAACATGAAAACTTTTTTCCCACTGTAGGTCAGTACTGTGCCTTGGCCAACTATACATGGCCACAGATGGCGTGGAGAACTCTTCGACTTGACGGCACTTCTGATCAAATTGTACAAGAGTAGACTACATCAAGTTTTCGTCAGTTTCGGCGTAGAGAACGACCAGAAAAACAGATCTCGCAGGCTGATCTGGGTAAAGGTGTTGATCTTATTTGGCTCTCCTTTAACAAATGTTGTATGTTTTCATGTTTTGCATACTATTAGTGACATAGATGAATATTCTTCTTTGTGAATAGTTTATTTTGGGCCTTTCTATTATCCCTAAGTAACCTCGCACACTGTGTAAGCAACAGACTCTTTGACTCTTTCAGTTTTCGCAGGGATTCGTTCAATTGGTTCCCCATCGTGATTACTATTTGAACATAGAAGAATACGGTAGAATGACTGAATTGTATAAACAATACCTTATCCAAATGGTTGGTTGATTATGTGAATAAACCCAAACCTTGTTAGCAATTAAAAATAAAGCAACTACTCTGAACGGAAAATGAAACGTTATTTGGATTTTTGAGGTAGAACTGCTCTATAAAGACGCCGGCGGTTCTTCTTCTAGCCAAAGACAAATTGAGTACGAAATAGAAGAGATCATGGACTTCGAAAGCAAGCTCGCGAAAATTATGGTGGATGATGAAGATCAAATGAGCCACACAGAAATGTACAATCTGAGACGGCTCAGTGAAATGCAAGCACTAATGCCCTTAGTGGGAATTTCATTCATCACATGTGTACAATTCATGAAAACGCTTCATTTCGAAAAAGGTATTGCCAAGGTGTGCGTTGAATAAAAGTGCAAGTGCTTTTAGGTTAACTGGACCAATTTCTTCTATTCGATCACACCACCGACCGTCCACGGCTACATAGCAGCTGATCCAGAAATTATGATAGAAGAAATTGACTACATGAAAAGGTACCATCGACACTGGAAAACTGCTTTAAGTTGACGAACAATAACTCGATTCCAGACTCACCAAACTTCTCAATTCGACGGATTCAGTTATTATCGCAAACTATGTCTATGTCAGCTACACTCTCCGATGGAGATCCGAGCTTGGAATCAAGTATCACAGTCTTTTACAGGCTCGTTGTAAACCTTTGCAGTAATTTTAATTACAGTGATTATGGGATCACTACTGTGTGGACAAATTTTCTTTATTCGAAAAGGTGATATCGAAATTACAAATCAGAAAAATATATAAAATATTGAAGGCTCAAGTTCGATGTTTTGGATTGATATTTATTCGGGGCAGGTTAGGATCGATGGAAGCTCCGTCATTGTGATTAAATCTGGTTTCGACACGAGTTTATGATCTGAAAAACCTTGCATAACGTTCAATCACGTAATGAAGCATATTACAAAACAAAAAAAATTAGGATGCAGCCTTCGGCGTTGATCAAACCCTGAAGGATGCGCCATGCATTCGTCTTCATCACGTTTAGTAGTCTGGTACCAATTTGCCGACCTCGGAGGGATGGAATGCTTGGTGAACCACACACGAGGAGATCGAACCCATCTGTATGTAGCACGGCGCTTCCGACTACGCCATACGCGCCCTATTCTACAAACTAGAAAGAGAAATTTATCTTTTTCTCCATCAGAATAGTTTCATTATTGATGTTCAAAAAGTTGATGAAAGTCCAAGCGTAATTTTTTATGAGGAAATTTATTGTATGCTAATCTCCTTCAAGGAGCTGCACATCCTCCTTCACGGACAAAGTGTTTCACAAATTGGATGGAGCGAATGCGTGAGGCGTGTCATAATGCAATGGCCAAGCGCTTCTGGTGCACTGTACATAAAAAACGCATTCGATGAGGTGAGCTCTAAATTTTTTTTTGTTTTGATACTACAACTGTTCTATAAAGGATAATGGATAAAGCTCTCAGTGCTGACCAATCCCTCAGGGATGCGCCATGCATTCGACTTTATTAAGTATCGTTGGAGGCGATTGAATGCATTTCTGGCCTTTACCATGACACGCGGTGGCCTACCGATGTATCGAGCCAGTGTGGCTATCCTCTGAAACAAATCTAGTACCAGTTTTCCGACCTCGGAAGGATGAAAGACTTCGTGAGCCATAGAGAGGGGATCGATTCCACGTGTATGTCGCAGTGGCGCCTCGTACCACTGCGCCACACGAGCTGTTCTATATGTGCCATCAAAATATGGAACGAATGCTTTTATAGGATATGGGTTAAATTGGCTTACTTAGGTTAATATGAACCGAAAATGAATAAACAAAGAGGGCTGAGTGAAAATTTAGAAGAACGATAAAGTACTTAATATTTTAAAGGAAACGAGAAATGCTACGCTGGAGATGGTCAACTACGTGAAGGAAGCATTTCAAGACATGCTGGTCGAGAACGATTGGCTTGATAGCTCTACAAAAGCAGTAAGTGGAGAATAGTTTTGGAATAAAGGGCATTTAAGAATGGTTAAATTATCAGTCGGCCCTCGATAAAGCAAGGAACATTCGACGAGTGATCGGGTATCCGGATTTCATTCTTGACGACAAGAAGCTTGATGATTTCTACAGTGGGGTGAGCAGCATTGAATGACTTCTTGCACAAAATTTCTATTAATAAACTACCATCTAGCCTTTAAACTTCTTCGCTCATTTCTGATTAATCGAGAACTGCTAGAGAGTGGAATGCCAAGAACCGCATTGAATGAAGTTTTTGAAGGATTCAAATGTCTAACAATGTAGCGACCACACTATGAATACAAACAACGATAGAAGTAAAATCGAAAGGTGCTCCTTCGTTGTGTACGCGTTTCTAAATTAATGACTTCAACGACGGTACTAGAGCGCGAATCTTATCCATCGCGATTCCAACACCATTTGGGTTCCAGCTACTTTAACTTAAAAGGAAACAGCTCGAATCCGATCCTCGATCCCGTCGTCAAGCGGTGATTCATTTTGCCACAGGACGCCAACTTTAAATTTTGCACCATAACATGTTAATTGTTTGAATGTAGTCCAAGAGCAGTGCCGACTAATCAGTTGCTTAATATAGAACTCCGCCATTATTACGGGCACTGAAATTGGGTAAATCATTGTATAGCAATATTAAACCACAGCGATAACGGAACAACTAGACTAAAATCCTATAAGGCACAAAAAAAGCACTGGGATAGTTGTTTGTCCGGTTGACGTTTCGACATTTCGTCTTCATCATAGCCGATGATCCGAATCGATGGTCCACAGTTGTTCGTGCGCGTCGAGCTGCATCTTCTTTTCGAGAGTGATGCTTCACTGAGGAAGATCCAGATCGATGCACGCCGAAGACGCCACCTTGAGAACACGAACAACTGTGATCCACCGATGCGGATCATATCGGCTCTGATGAAGACGAAGTCGTCGAAAGGTTAGCCGAATAAACAATTTTATCAACCTCGTGTATGCTCAACAATATAGACACATGTTGATTATTTGACAACGAAGGTTAAGCGAGGGTGGACTTCAAAATTATTGTTCTGCATTAAAATAGCTTTGACGCTTCATAATTATCAGAACAGTAGCAAATGTGATTTGTGACTGAAATTAATAAAAGGTCAATGAATGAAGCCCTCGGCATTAGTCAATACATCAGGGATTTCCCATATACTTTTGGACCGTAGCCTCAGCTTAACTGACTTTAGGGTCGATTTTTATTTTTAAAATTGAACTCGTTGAACCTCGGTTTATCTCTTCACCGTCTTTCTCCCTCTGATCCACAAAGGCTGCGACTGTCTGTGGTGGTGAAGACCTGGGGCAGACTTTGGCCAGGCCGACCTCGAGATTTCAGGGAACCGCAGTGGCTTAACCAACAAATCTCCGACAAATATTGATTATGCTGGGGCCCACAAACTAGTGAGGACGACCCGTTTAAGTATCAAGTGTCAAGTGAACACGTTGGCCAGTGGCTGCTGACAGCAGCCTTAGGATAAAAAACTGACGGAGAAAAAGACAAAGTGAGTGCCTCAATGATCCAGTAGACAACATGCCAGCTTCGGGAAAGTGTAATCGCAGTTTCGAATCTGTCCTGAAGTCTGAGTTTAGCAAATATCTCAAATCGTTGTGGTTGTATTTCACATAATAAATAAAAGGATAAAGCTCTCGCCGTTGATCGATCCTTGAGGGATGCACCATGCATTCGACTTCATTAAGCATTGTTTGGAGGTAATTGAATGCATATCTGGCGCTTTTACAATGAATGACTCGCAGTGGCCTACCGCTATGTAGCCAGTGCTACTAGAAAAGTCTAGTGTCAGTTGGCCGACCCCGGAGGGAAGGAACGCCTGGTGGGCCATGGGCGCGGGGATCGATTCCACTTGTGTGTTGCAGGGCGCCTCCGACCACTGCGCCACAAGCGCCTCTTTCACATAATACCTTGCCATTAATAAATAATAGGCTGGTTAGGATAAATAAATAGTTCCATATGCCTATTTTTTTCCACACTTGCTGTTTACTACCAATGTATTCCAATGTGCTCAGTGTTGCTTTCCACCCAACAGATCTGGTAGCAATTTAAAAACGCGAAGAAATGAATTGCTAAACGTTCAGTAATATGGAAAATGGGTTACTACTCAGGAGAATACTTACTACCTGCAAAGAACGGGACCGATATTTCCATAGAGAAGCGCTGTGAAGAGAAAATTTGTGCTAAGGCAAAACAGACTATACGTGGCTATCTCCTCACTAAGAAGAGTGGGAATAAAAGCACTTCTCAACTTCGTTTTTTTCTTGCGAGTAGAAATAATTCAGCAAATTTTTTGCAGATCTCTATTGTAATTCTACAAAGAAATGGGTTTTATTTTCCGCCATGTCTTCTGCAAGCATTTTTGAATTCTCATATTCAGCTGGACATTACGGAATCGGACTCGTACACTGAAATGATGGAAAAATGGATTCATTGGCGAATCAGTCACGAGTTTAAACGTCTCGTGACGCCTGCTGATGCCGTTGAAGTTCTTTTTAGCCCGTTGAGGGCGACCGCCTTCTATGTTGAGGAGTTGAATACCATATGTGAGAAAGCCCTTGCTATTATTATTTTTTCTGCAAAAAAATATGTTAGAAAAGGTGGAAAAACCTCATTATTATTATAAAATTTCGCTGAAACCAAAACCATTGTGCATCCACACTTTTTCCCGCCAACTTGCAAAGGATACAAACTAAGCAAACTATGCACCTCTGGTTTGCTCAGTTGTGCACAAGGAAACACTTAGAATTAGAAAGTTTCAGGAAACTTATGCATTTATTTTGAGAATTTCAGTGATCTCAGCTGCCATTCTTCAAGTGCCATTCTTCCACCAAAGTTTTCCGAAGTGAGCTTTCAATACATAGAGAAAAGAGCTTTTGAAGAAGAGAGTTTTTGATATGAATGCAGTTTGATTATCGTATCTTTATTGGTTATTATAACCCAACTCCATCACAAGGCAGTGATCTCAGCACTTTCGGTATTCCATTTCATCCACTATTCACAGAAATGTTCGAACCCTTGCCTATGGGTTCCGGCGCTGCTTACAAATGTCTTCATCTTCGCCGCGATTGTCGTAGATTGAGGGCTCAGCTGATTCTCTATGGATCCCTGAGTGGTGGAGAATTTCCACATAAATTAGAAAGCATGAGCCGTTTCAAGAAAAAAACCTGGTGCTAATTTATCGAAACAATAGGATGTAAGGCCTAGTGGACTTGATGTACAGTGGAATCAACATCGTGTTCGCGATGAACACCACCAGTGCCACTGCCTACTCACTCAGTCCTATATTAATTGCTACGAGAAAACAAGTTAACATAAAGAAAAAGACCTGGAACTGTATTACAAAAATTGCTCCTAAGTGCTTGATTAACACTGAGAAAATTACGACGTGTTGATATCATTTCAGAGCACTGAACTATGGAGGCATTGGGAACGTGATTGGACGTGAAATCACTCTTGGATTTGATGACCAGGGTATACCCCTTACTTCTTGAGGTTTTCGAGCTCCAAGTTTTTAAATCTAGATAATTCACTCACGATGTATCCTTTCAGAGCTCGATTTTAACTGATGTTATTAATTTCTAACAAATCGGAGCTTTTATTTCGCTTTATAGTTCCTTTTACGAAGAATTGAGCGAGTGGTTTTGGCTTCTAACAAAGGCAATAAGATTCATCTAGGAAAGACAACTTTCCACTATCTTCCCATGTGTCAAAATCACACCGGTACCTTCTCCTTTCAAATCGTTTCCTTGCGTTCGTTGCCTCCTGTTGCCTTTAGATCCAACGTGTAGATTCTGCAGCTTCTTGAATGTTCTCGATCTTTTTCAAATTCCGTTCAATGTCGACCAAGTCGGTTACCACAGGATTCCTAGAATAATCGTGCTTGGGGGTGGCCAAATCGTCATAATGAGCAAGCGCCGTTTCTTTTGTGTAGATTGAAGTTACCGAGCTGGTCATAAACAAATCTGTTCCCAATTTCTCAAGCTTGAAAGGAAGGTAAAGTAAGGAAGCTTGCACATCGGTGCGACAAGATATTAACCAATGTTATCAAGCCATTGCAGTCATGGGTTCAAAACCAAGTGGGGTCCCGAATTTTCTTCACATCACAGCACCACTGCTGTTGTATTTAATGCCGTAGACTATCGTGAGAAAAGAACAGAAAGCAAGCGAGAATCCGAATTGTGCTCCTTAGATCATTCCCGTTGATGGGTGATTATTGATATCATCGATGGAGTCAAAATAAGGCCGACGAAAAGCAAATTAAGGTCCTCTATTGGTGTAGCGAGCAGAACATTGGTCTTCCGTAAGAAGTAATCGCAGTTCGAAGCCTACGTGAAGCCCAGTATTTCGTTCCTATTTCGGCTTCATTGTGGTTGTATTTGTATAGTACCCAGCCATAAAAAATTATTAAGCAGTAAGTAAATGTCGACGTGTTATCAACATAATTTCACTATTTACAGGCAGACAATATGATAGTCACGGAATTCTGCGAGATTGGTGGGACGACAATGTGGAGAAAAAGTTCAGGAAACGAGTACAGTGCCTTATTGATCAGTACAAGAAAATAACGGTATGTTGAAAAAAAGAAATTTTGATGAGCCATGGTGATGGAGGCATGAAGAGTTGAAGTTGAGAAGCTTCATAAGTGAAAAATAGCTTGTAAAGGCAAACTTGTTATTTATACGAAAATATTCAACTGGGGAAGGGTTATTTATTTGCATTCCTCCGCTAGCTGCTCATTTTAGAATAGTGTACTCACTGTCTCCACATGATGTGATGTAAACGGAGAGTAGGTATCTCTAGGGATGCCAATGAATCGACATTTCACGAATGTCGAGACCATGACAATAGATTGATGAATTTCCCAACGAAATTTACTCCAGGTTCTTGGAATTGACCTAAACGTGAATAGTACGCTGCCACAAAGAGAGATGATCGCAGAACACGGTGGAGTAAAGGTAGCCTTCAAGGTAATTTTTTAAGTTCAGAATAGGATTCAGAGGTATTTATAAAATCATTTCTTAAGAAAATACTTAAAAGTAGTTTTTTTTTTTTTGGAAGAAGAACCAACTAAATGACGAAAATGGCTGGGCTTCATTCGAGGTTTTTAACACTTGAAATACGAAAAAAATGTAAATTTCCGGCGTACAAGAATTATCTGAAGAAATTTGGAGAGGAAAAACCCCTTAGAGGACTAGAAGAGTACAATAGTGAGCAAATGTTCTTCATGGGATACGCTGCGGTAGGTTGAAGATGGACTTTTCTATCATGTCTTTCTCTCTTTTCACTTCTTTACTTTCTTTTTCTTGGTCCATCATTAGTTTAACGTTAATATAGTAGACCTTTGTGCTCGTGGTTTCCCTACGCACTGGTTTGCCTAGAAGCACTCCGCTAAGGAACAAACGTCACCGCTATTACCGTTTCATAGATGTCGCAAATTCAACATTTGTATCGGATCCACCACGTCCAAATCACCATAGTTAGCGTTATCGCGTTTTATGACGACAAGACTCATGGAAACAAATGAGAAATAATTGTTTATACTTAAGCGGTACTGCGATTTTTATTAGGTTCCCTCACGTTAACGCCTGGATGAAGGAAGCATTAACACTTTTATATTTACATCTCTATAATGCCTATCCTTTAAGGTATTACTGTTGCCAGCATGTTCTCCTTTTAAGTGACATTTGCCAACTATTACGTCGAACTGGATTGGCTCTGGAGGCTCCTGAGATTGTTGTTGTAATCGAAGGGTAGCGATGCCACGATACTGATAATAATCGCCAAAAGTAGTCGCTCGCCTGGGTCGACCGAAAGTGATTTGCTATCTAGGGAATGGGATTCTCCAGATTTGCGCTTAGCCAGATTCTCTACAGACAGACTCAATAGTGTTTCCTACAAACCACGACAGCATTAATTAACGTAATGGATCGATACAATTTATGTCTGTGAGAAAATCTAGCACAACAGTTTACGTATAGTACTATTAACCTCGGCATTGAATTTTGAATTCGTCATTTTCTCTCTTAGCAATCGCGAGGTTGTTAAACAGCATACGTCTACTTCCATACAATAACACACATACAACACAATCGTAGCTGACGTTTCGGCAGAATCGCCTTCTTCAGAGCCGCTTTTTTCACCTATCTTCCACCGATGAAGAACAGCCGCTCAAGTCGCATATGGCTGACGACTTAGTTTACGTATACATATTCTCTAGCAATTTAACTATGTCTCCATTCGAAATACAACCACAATTATGCTGAGATATTTGCAAGGCTCCGTGCCTTAGGTGTTTGTGACGGAGAACGAACGCTCTATTATCCTTTCCGTGGGCTAACGCGTTCACCACATCACCACTGGGGTCGTTCGTTTCGTCTGTCTATCAGCTAGTTCTATCGATCAGTGCCAAGCAATCACCCGTCAGCAGAACTGATCTGGGGCCCCAAATCGGCATTGAGCTCAGTTAATCTGAAGCTGTAGTTGAAGTCACAATGTTAACTTAAGTTAGCCCTTTGCCTTGATTTTTGCTCGGAAATGAGATAAGAGTGAAAAAATGGCAAATAGCAGTGTATTTGCAGGTCTCATGTGAACACCAAACAATACACAGCTTGGTTGACGAAAGCCCCCACCACAATCGTTTTGCTTCCGAATATCGGTACACTTTTCACTGATTAAGTTCGAATAAATCTTGTTTTTCGCTACCTATTAAGAACAGCTGAGCCTGGAAGCGTGTGGCGCAGTGGTCGGAGGCGATTTGCAACACACAAGTGGAATCGATCCCAGAGCCCTTAGCCCACCAAGCCTTCCATCCCTCCGCGGTCGGAAAATTGGTACCAGACTTGTTTGGGAGGATAGCAACACTGGCTTGATACATCAGTAGGTCAATGCGAGTCATTGTAAAGGCCATATATGCATTCAATCACCTCCAAACGATGCTCAGTGAAGTCGAATACATGGTGTATTCCTCAGAAATTGATCAACGCCGAGATCTTTATCTTATTTTTATTTAGAACGGCTGTATTATCTCAGATGCTTCGTAAAATGTCACTAATCTATCCCTTTTACAAAGCAAGTTGTACTGTTGGAATGTGCACGAACTTTGTTATGGTCCTCATCCCTGGCTGCTTTTGGGGTTTCTTACGGGAAAAATAAGGGAGATATAAAGCTGCGAATAGCCCGCGAAGCTCAATGATTTGTTTCTATGCACTTTAATAATTCCGCGTTACATATTTCAAATTTTCTTCAGGGTAAATCAAGTGCTCGCCAATCAGCCAGAATTCGCTGCCGCATTCAACTGCCCCGTCGGCACACCAATGAATCCGACGAGCCGATGTGCCATTTGGTAACGAAAAGGACGGGATGATCAACTATGGGGATATGTTTAGATCTTATATTTCTTAGCATGTACTAGCACAGTAATGAGGTATACTGAATATAGACTGTTTAAGTTGAATATCAAACGTGTATTGTGTCAAAATTTCGTAGTTTTTTCTTATATCAACTGTAATAAAAAAATTGCTCTCTTCCGACCCTTTAATGTTAAAAGAAGCAGTATTTATCACGAAAACGTAGAAGGCGAAAGGAAACATTCGCAGAAACGGTAAATACAAAGCAGTACCTCTTTAGCATGAAAATCTTGTGTGGGTTTTCATTCGATACCCTATAACCCATGTTATTATGTGGATAGACTGAAAGAAAGTAGATAAGCCCACCCTAATAGTCCATTCCTTTAGAGCGAGTAAAGTAGTAGTAGTGGTGCCGTTTGTCACGGGCACAATGCAGGCCATGGGTTGGACATACATCTCATCCTTACGGTATCAGTTTGGCGACGGACTTTCTTGGATCCAGCACACTCCTGAAATTCCTATATTGCGTCCATCACCGGAATACATAGCCACTCGATCAAGGTTCATCGAAATTCATGGCAAACGCAAGAACTGTCATGCAGCAGCTGAACCCGCACGAAAAGTTGCATAACCTCGGTCGACGGTAGATGCGAGGAAGCGCATCGAATGCAAGAAATGCAGTGTTCACGGCAGTAGATGTGAGGCTGGGTCGTGTTTTTAAAAAAAATTATTTTTTCGGAGATCCTTGCCTTTTTAATATAGAATATGCTACAATATTTACAATAGTGTATTAAATAAGTTTTTTAAAGGCGTCATTCCTCAGTATGCTGTCCCCATAGCCAACATTTGAGAAACAGCTTCACGTTGACAGCTGGCCACGATGATGAATGATTACTTCGGTCAGCTTCATCCTTTGCTGAAAACTGTGAAAGTGCACACTTTAGCAATTCCATCTGTTTCATGTAAAGGCGAGGAACTACAAGTCATTTTCGCTATTCTGTCTTCCGCCCATTACTGAAAATGAGTTCTTCGCATGGTGAATTCTAATAACCAAAACCGACTTTCTGTTAACCTCAGCATTGATTGATAATTTGATGTTTTTCTTCAATAAGCAGACACGAGGTGGCTACTGTAGAATTTATTAGGATACAATAGCTGACGTTTCGGCAGTTTCGCCTTCTACAGAGCCTGGAAAGGTCAAATTGAGATGCGATCTACTCAGCCAAACACCTTCATAGCCCTAGCAGATAAAACTTAACGAATAGATTCGTATTCGCATAAGAAACAGCTTCATTTAAACACCTACCGTTTATTTGCTGTATCTAAGTTGGTTGGTGGATAGCAACAGCACACAGTACTACATGGGCGAGGACTGTGCCTGTGTCAGGTCATTGGATCAGCCTGAAGTATGGCGCCAGGTCACACGTGTTGACAAAGACACTCCCCCTTGCTGTTCATTTGTGAATTTTTGGAATTGATCAAAGACGCCTCAAGAGTTTTACGCGCTGATATTTTTGATTTCAGCATGAGGATAGCATGAGGATACGACTCCTACTTCAAAATCTCCGTTATGTCTCTGCACCCTATGCGCGCCCAGTGGAGCGTTTTGTTTTATGAATGCGTTGCTTTCTTGTTCAGCAATCGCGAGGTTGTTATACAGCATACATTTATTTCCATAGAAATACACACAATACAATACAATAATAGCTGACGTTTTGACAGTATCGCGTTCTTCAGAGCCTGGAAGGGTATACTGATATACAATTTATTGGGCCAAACACTTCAATAACACTTACAGTAAGACGAAAAACTTCATGGCAATTACATGATCAACAGCTTCTCGAAAAACTCACCGCTTTTTTACATGACTTCCAATGAGGAAGGTTAGAACAGCTGATTATAGTCGCACATGGTTGATGACTGCGCCACTCCACATCAGAAATTGATACAAAGATCCGGGGCCAGGTCGCGTCTAACCTCTGGGCGTTCCTCCCTGCTATTCATTGCCGGATTTTTGGCATTTATCCAAAAAGCCTCTAGGAGTTTGCGCGTTGGTGTTTTTGTATCCCGTGCGAGGATATCAACTTTTATATTAAAATCGTTTCCGCTATCCTTTTGTATCCTATGCGTGCCTAGTGGGGTACTTTGTCTTACTTTTCGCTTGCCATCTGGGTGTTCTTTTATACGGATACACAAGGGTCTGCCCGTTTCGCCAATATATTCATCTTCGCAATCCTTGCAAGAGATCAGGTATATCGTACCTGAACTCATGCAATCACCGTCTCTGCCGGAAGGGCAAATTACGCAGTTTGCTGTTTCACATAGACGGTCATACAAGCGGTTACAAACTAATTGACGACGAAGAGTATTCGGTGGTATTTCAATTATTTCTACCGATTCCTCTAGACCTGCCCTTTTTAGGCATCGTTTTATAGCTATGCTTACTTCATCGCTAATAAAGGGCAACATAAACGGGACCTTCTTTTGGCCAAGTGTTTCGTTTCGGCGTGTCGCTCTCCTTCTGAACTTATCTCCTGCGGTAACTACTTCGTAGCCATTGGAGGTGGCTATTTGCGGAGCCAAGTCGCGTGATTCTTCCTTTAGTTCCCTGGTTGTGCACACAAAGGTGGCTGTTTGAAACATGTCTCTCACAAGCGCTCTCTTTGTGTGCGAAGGGTGACAAGAAAGGGAGTGAACCAGGATGTTTTTGTTACTTGGTTTTCGGTACCACTTTGTCATGTAACCGCTATTCGACAAGTTGATTTGAACGTTAAGAAATGGAAGTCAGGTTTCTTTCGGTTTCTTCCGGGTGAATCTAATACACTCAGACTGCTCGTCCAATAATTCAAAGCATTTGTCCATCTCCTCCTGTGTAGAGAAGACGACAAAACAATCATCTATGTATCTGCGTGGAGTAGCGGCCGGAGGTCGATAATCAGGGCTTCTATTTTAGACATGAACACGATGGCGAGAGTTGTTGTCCCATTGCCAGCCCTCTTTGGGTGTAATATTTCTCAGACCATCTGAAGATCGAGCAGTTTAAGCACTCTTTCAAGAGAACCATAAACTGCTGAATAGACAAGCCATGCATTAGTATTCCTCCATCATGTTTAACAAGTTCGTGAATGGACTCCGTCACGTGCGTGTTGTTAGGAGACGCGTTACGTAGACGTTCTAGGAACACTTGGGTGTTCGTGAGATGAGCTGAAATATGGCTAAGCAGTTGGGTAAGTATTTGGCCTAAAAACCATGTTATTCTGTCGGTTAGCCCGTCTACACAGCTGATAATGGGTCTAACCTTGTAGTAGAGTGGATTGGTAGACGCAAGATCAGCAGCTGATACTAACTTATGTGTTTTAATAAGTAAGTATAAAACGGCACATGTTGGTCGATCTATTTTAAAATGCGAAATAACGGATGGTTTTAAATAACGGAGCCCGCCGCCTTTACTATTGTGACCCACTCATTGTTAAGTTTCCGGTATTGCCTTTTGTATTCCTTTTCAGACGATGGCCACTAAAGGGTGACATCACTAAGATGTTCCTCCGTTATCTTAACATCTAACTGCCGAGGAATAACTACGAACTCTCCCCCTTTATCACTAACTGATCGTCTAATGGTCTTTGAATTTATTAACTCTCTAATTTCTTGCATTCCACATTTTTGCGCAGCTGTGAGGTTAGAGGTATACTTTCTATCGCGATAGTGTGAAAGGGTTTTGAGAACATCGTCCGAAAACATGCGGAACTTTGTATCAATTTCGACACTGGGGTCCTGCTGTCTGAAGAACGCTCTGGGGAAAGGAGATGGTGGTAATAGCGCCGTTTTTTCGTTTTCATTTTTATTCTGTGCTTCTTCTTTGGCCTTATAGCGGAGTCTATCTTGAAGTTCATAAAAGTTGCATGCTATCCTACGCAAGGTTGTTTTAGAAATGGGCTGTGGTGGTGAAAAACTTGGGCCCGATTCTAATACCGAGCGCGCACTCTCAGGTATTGTCATGCCCCCAAGTACGGTGACGCTAGACTTTTTTGGTGCCGCATCAACCGTATTTTGACGCTAGGAAAAGTTCGTTTGTCTATGGTTTCTTGAAGCCGAGACACGCGAACTATTCAACGGATTCTCAAACGTTCGCTGCAAGGCTATTTTGGCATTAGGATGAAAGGATAAAGCTCTCGGCGTTGATCAATCCCTGAAGAATGCGCCATGCATTCGACTTCATTAAATATCGTTGGAGGTGATTGAATGCATATCTGGCCTTTGCAATGACTCGCGGTGGCCTGCCGATGTATCGAGCCAGTCCTGCTATCCTCCTAGACAAGTCTGGTACCAATTTGCCGACCTCGGAGGGATGGAAGGCTTGGTGGGCCATGGGCGCATTTCACGTGCGCGCCGCAGTGGCGCCTCCAACCACTGCGCCACACGTTCCTCATTGTGGCATTAGACCTAATAGAATTGCATATTAATATTGACCCACCAACTATTCTCCTCCAAAGTTGATCCTCCAAATACAAAGCACAAAATTGTTCCTTCGTCACACATTTCATCTTCCTTGCGAACATTTCGTTCCGTTTGCTTCGTAGTGCGGCGCAGAGCACTTCCATTTCGATTCCTCGTATTTGTTGGCTGTCCTCTGGTTGACCGCATATCTCGTGAAGCCGTTTCCGTTTTATGAACTTCGGCACGACTCGGTGTTGAAAGCAGCGGCGGAGAAAGTGGATCTGTTGTCTGCCTAAGACGACCTTTGGCTTAGTGACAGTGCTTCCTTCACAAGTCGAAAGTACTTTGCTGGTACATTTTGTAATAGTACCAAGGATCGACTTTCTATTAACCTCGGCATTGGAATATGAGTTCGCCGTTTTCTCTTTCAGCAATCGCGAGGTTGTTAAACAGCATACGTTTACTTCCATGCAACAACACACATACAACACAATCGTAGCTGACGTTTCAGTGGAATCGCCTTCTTCAGAGCCTGGAAGGGTGCACTAATACGCAGCTTACTAGGTCAAACACTTCAACAACACAAACAGAAAGATGAGAATGTGATCGATAGATCGTAGCCGTAGATCTTGTAATCAGTGCTTACAGGTGCCCTGCAGTACACATTGAGTTGGATACTGTTTCGATCTCGCGCCGTTGTCTCACATAACTATCAACCCTTCAGATTCGGCAAAATGATGTCAGATTTGTGTGAGATGATAGCAACACTAGCTTTATTATAGCTAGACCAGCAGAAGTTATTCTACAGGCTAGGCGAAATGTGCATTCAATTATCTCTCCGATTTTCGGTGAAGTGGATTTTATGGCGCATACCACAGCGATTGATAAACGCAGAAAACGTTTTTCTCTGGTTTTTTATTTACTTGAAGCTGATAATACATCTGATAATTCAACCATGTTTGCTGCTCTTTTGACGACTGGTCCTACGATGTAACAAACTTTCAGAACCCATACGCAACGATGAAACTGAGAGCCATGAAGGGCTTTTCGCATTTCCCTACGCACTTTTCTGTTGCGAAGGATAACTGTCATTGTCGTCTTCAAAGGTAATTGTCCCAGCTGATGTCCGTACTTCATGGCACGACGTACCGACCTTAGTAAATCTATTGTGACCCACTCATTGTTAAGTTTCCGGTATTGCCTTTTGTATTCCTTTTCAGACGATGGCCACTAAAGGGTGACATCACTAAGATGTTCCTCCGTTATCTTAACATCTAACTGCCGAGGAATAACTACGAACTCTCCCCCTTTATCACTAACTGATCGTCTAATGGTCTTTGAATTTATTAACTCTCTAATTTCTTGCATTCCACATTTTTGCGCAGCTGTGAGGTTAGAGGTATACTTTCTATCGCGATAGTGTGAAAGGGTTTTGAGAACATCGTCCGAAAACATGCGGAACTTTGTATCAATTTCGACACTGGGGTCCTGCTGTCTGAAGAACGCTCTGGGGAAACGAGATGGTGGTAATAGCGCCGTTTCTTCGTTTTCATTTTTATTTAGTGTTTCTTTTTTTTCAAAACGCCTCAAAAGTTTTACGCGCTGATGTTTTCGATTCCAGCGTGAGGATAGTGACTCCTACTTGAAAATCTCCGTTATGTTCCTGCATCCTATGCGCGCCTAGTGGAGTGTTTGGTTTTAATTTAGATTTACCGACTAGGTGTTCTTCTATGCGGACGCAGAGCGGTCTACCCGTTTCGCCTACGTATTCGTCCCCGCACCCTTTACAAGAGATCAGGTAGACTGTACCCGAGCTCATGCAATCACCGTCTCTACCGTTAGGGCAAATTATGCAGTTTTTCGTTATACACAGACGGTCTTATAGGCGGTTGTTAACTAGCTGGCGTCTTAGAGTGTTCGATGGTGTTTCTACCACTCTTACGGAATTTTCTAGACCGGCCCTTATTAAGCAACGTTTTATGGCTGTACTTATTTCGTTTGAAATAAATTGCAAGAGGAGCGGAGCCTTGTTTTCGCTAGAATTATCGCTTTAGGGCGTAGTTTTTCCTCTGTGCCTATGCCGAGAAGCAACAGTTTCGTAACCATTTGAAATGCCTAATTGGCGCTCCAGTTTCGAGGATTCTTCCCTTTGCTCTCTACCTGTGCACACGTTAGCGGCGGTTCGAAACATATTTCTTATAAGCGCTTATTTAGTGTGTGAGGGATGAGAGGAGACGTAATGGACCAGTACATTCGTACTGCTTGGATTTCGATACCATTTTGTGATGTAGCCGTTTTCGGATAGGTTGGCTTGAACGTTTAAGAATGGAAGCCAGTTTTCTTCCGGTTTCTCATGAATGAATTTTATGTACTCTGACTATTCATTCAATAACACGAAACATTTGTCCATCTCCTCTCGTGTGGAGCAGATGATAAAACAATCATCTATATACATACAATAGAGTAATGGCACGAGATCGATTACTGGAGCTTCCACTTTAGATATAAAGGCAACGACAAGGGTAGTGCCAATCACTGTCCCATTGCCAACTCTCTATTTTGCGCATAGTGTTCCCGGACCATCTGAAGATCGAACAGTTTAAACAGACCTTTAAGAGGACGATTAGCTGCTGAATCGAAAGGCCATACATGTTAATTGCTCCTTCGTGCTGCTCTAGAAGCTCGTTCATTTACATTGCGGAGTCGTTCGACACGCTAGTGTAAAGGGCGGTAACGTCGAACGGCTCCATAACGTACGTGCTTTTGGGACGTGCGTTATACAGACGATCTAAGTACATTTGGGTGTTCGCGAGATGGGCTGGAATGTGTTTAAGCAACTGGTTGAAGATTAGATTTATAAACCAAGCTTTCGATTCAGCAGCTAATGGTCCTCTTAAAGGTACTCCCCGGAAAGGATATAGCGCGTTCGTTCCCCACCGCAGACACCTGCGGTCCGGAGTTTTGCAAATATCTCAGCATTGTTAACGTTATGTTTCGCAATATATCCTGTCGTTAAAAAGAATAGGCAGTAAATACTAAGTTGAAATTGTGATTATAACTGCAGCCTCAGCTTAACTGGGTTCAATGCCGATGTGGACGCCCCAGATCAATCCCGTTGACGGGTGATTGCTGACGGCAAAAGATCGATAGAACTAACTGAGAGACGGGCAAAACGAAGGACCCGCAAGGTGTGGTGGTGAACGCGTTACTCCCGGGAAAGGAAAATAGCGCGTTCGTCCTCCACCGCGGGTGTCTGAACGAAAGGAAAAGGTAATAGCTTTGAAAGGAAGAACGGAAGAAAAGGATAATAACGCATTCGTTCGCAGACACCTGCGGTCCGGATTTTTGCAAACATCTCAGCATTTTTGTGATTGTATTTCAACTAAAATGTTGACCTCGTTAACGATAATAAAGAAGGATATTTTACAGTTAATAGTTACGAGTCATCATTCCTTTGTACTGAATGACGACATGGTATATCAACTCATTCCTTCTGAATATCTACCACACTGGATCTCCAACGTGCGATGTCTGCCAATCGGTCAATGCGGACCATATATCGAATAGACAGAAATCAAATAGAAATTCCCCAAAATGGAAAGACGCTTATGTAAAAACGACTGAGATACGAGCATCACAAATACTCGAATTTTTATTGCATTAGACACTTCCTGGAAAGACAACGATGAGAAGTCTTGGGAAGGCCGGGAGTTGAGGGCGGTCGCCATCGCAGTTGTCTCCTCGGCCGTATGTTCGCGAAAGGAGCGTTGTCAAATGCAGCCGTCATGAAGGCAGGGTAGTAGTTGAACAGATCTTCTCGAGGTATTGTGTCGTTTTCGGTCACAGTAAGGTTCAACGTAAAGCACTTGTAATCATTAATTTGTGATACGTAGAATAGAGCAATCAGACACATCCATGTATATTCAGTTACAGCAGCTGAGATTGACACTGGAAACAAAAGGAGGTATGAGAGGCAAAACTGAAAAACACTCCTAGCTCTCACCGTGAGTGTGGCAAGGTTTGAACTCGAGGTATGAGTAATAGGAAGAGCAGACTGATGGTGTTAATGTTGAAAACACAGTAAGATCTATGAAGCGAAGGCAGAAAAGAGTGATTTGCATCTGGAAATTAGACAAAGTGTTTACATGCTCTCAAAAAATTGTTACACTAGGAAAAAAATTACAGAACATCCCATCCCGCAAAGAGGCCAAATAGGGAAAGATAGTCCAAAAAGGAATTATCTTTGGCTGAGGGGAAAAAGCAAAAACTGAGTGTTGACCTAGTTTTGATAAAAAAAAATAGTGAGATATCTATACGCTCGAGTACTCAAAAAGGATCCACCACCGTCCTGGTATCAAAGTCGCATTGTAGCCTTTCTCCCTCTGATCCACAAAGGCTGCGACTGTCTGTGGTGGTGAAGACCTGGTGCAGACTTTGGCCAGGCTTACCTAGGGATTCCAGGAAATGAAAATGGCTTGACCAGCAAATTTCCGAAAAATGGAGATTGTGCTGGGGTCCGCACAACCAGAGATGACGGGCCATTCAAGTACTTAGGTGTTAAGTACTCAAAAAATTTTCGACTGCTGAAGAAATATCCTACATCCCAAAATAGAAGATAATTAATAATAACTCTTCAACTCACCTTTGTTTTAGTTTTAAAAATCTGCAGAAAGGAGTATAAAAATCCATGAGCTACAAATAGTATGCAAAACAACGGAAGATCATAATACATCATCCATTTCACTGGAAAAAGTTCAATGAATCATAAATGAATCATGAAAAATGATAATCAATAATAATCAATAACAATAATTAATAATAATCAATAAAAAAATGATCATAATGACTCATAAATATTTCGTCTTCTTTTTCAGCAGTTGCGAAATTTCAATATTTTTACTTTTTATTTTCTGCCTACTACAATTTTCACGGCAGGGTACTGAGCGAAATACAACCACAATGTTTCAGAGATATTTGCGAAACTCTGGATTTCATCTATAGCCTCAGCTTAACTGGGTTCAATGCCGATGTGAGCTCCTAAGATCAATCCCGTTGACGGGTGATTGCTGATGGCGCTGATCGATAGAACTAGTTGAGAGACAGGCGAAACGAAGGACCACCACGGTGTGGTGGTGAACGCATTGCTCCCGGAAAGGACAATTGCGCGTGCGTTCCCCACCTTAAACACCCGTGGCCCAGAGTTTTGCAAACATCTCATCAACATTGTAATTGCATGACTGTTATACAAGACACTTTTACTTAGTGTTGTGTGTGTATTTTGTATCGAAGTAGACGTGTGCTGTACAACAACCCTGTATTTATAACCCAGTGCCGAAGCTTATAGAAAGCAGATGCTGGGATCTATAAACTCATAATAAACATGTCTTAACTTCTCTACATAATCCATCTTCAAATACTGTAGGAAATTCAGCACTTCTTTCATTCGATTTCCAGTCTTACACTCGTCACTCGCGAAGGCCTCCGTATTTTGCGTGTGGATTCCAGTGCTATTTGCGGATTTTGCCTTATTCCTGCTCTTCAATATCGTTCAGTTCTAATCTGATAGATTCTCCCTATCATCCTGGGATGTTCTGCTAGATCATCCCTAGCTCTTCACTACTAGCACTTTCCAGGCGATTAGAATTGAATGGAGCTTTTTCGAGATTATTGAAAACATTATCTATATAATAGACAACATTCATCATTCTACATTTTCAACATTTTCACTTCAACGTTTTCTCTATTCATTCACTTTCTATGTTGATTGGAAACCTGCGCTCCACAGATTTTCCGGTAGAAAATCCGTCGTATATACGATCACATTAAAAACTTGCTACTATACCAACATTTTTAATCACCTTTAGTGAGTTCAGAGTGTTTGGGAGCTTCACACTACGATCTACAACGTCGTTCCATCCCTTCGAAGGTCAACTAAGAACTTGAGTATTAGTATTTGGAACTAAATAGGACTAAACCAAAACCAGGAATTATCGTCGGTCTGGAATATTAACGATTGCAATAGCATCCTATAGCAAAATTGCTCCCAGTCTACGTGGGCCAATTGATGGGGTGCAGTATATTCAGCCAGTGCTCAATATGTTTATGAAAGGAAACGCGACAGTTAAGCTGCAAGCGAACATGTAGACTAACCCGAATACTTTATGAATTTATGAAGGTTGCAAGACAACTAAGCCAACTATACTTATCTAGCAATTGAAGTATGAAAAAAAATGCTGGACCTGTCTGGATTGATATGAATTGGAGCTCTAAGTACCTAACTACTTTTGGTACAGTAATGCTAGTTCTGCGCAAATTTCTTGAAGGCGGCTGATTCTGAGTACCTTGCAAGAGCACCAAAGAAATGAGTGGAACATAGCAAACCCTAGCCAATTTTTTAATCCTACGTAGGAAGCATTGGTTTATTTCTCAGTTTTCAAATTTCACAGAAAACTCAAAGTCTGCAAAGTGATAAATTTCATGGTACCGATGTGTCTACATCGAATCTCATGGCTGGTGAAGTCACTGAACCATCTAGCTGTCAACGTAGTGGTTGTTCCTGGTTTCGCCTACTAACCACCTGTCTTTCAACGTACTGAATCTTATGAAACATTCAGAATCAAATCCAAAATATGTGAAACCTATCCCAAAAAAATCGAAATGCTGCAACTACCCAACGCTCAAATATACTTGGTAGTTGGCATTATTCTGAATCGCTCAGCCACACAGCTGCTTGAAAAGTATAGTTTTGAATACAAGACCATAACTATGTGAAGTGCGAAAGGAAGTGAATAATAGAACACCAATCACTAGCATATACGAAATATTCAGATTTTGTGCTCATTCTTGAAGTTCATGCTTTGCTTGTAGAGGTGGAGATCAGTAGACCCACTCTGTTTATCCTGATCTTGCTGGAGACAAACAATAAGCATCAACATAGACGTTGAGAGAATTTGCAGGCACGGCAAGAGAAGTGTGAAGAACGGCAAGACTCGTCCACGAGTTGTCAAAATGTAGACTGCTTTCCCCTGTACCAGACACAGGAGCATCTGAATACAATAAACAGGTTGTATGCAAGCGCATTTACATCTGCTGTATATTCTTCCTTAGAAAAAAGCGTTCTGGAAGCCTCGATGTTAAACACCGCGAGAACTTCTCTATCATTCGCTAGAGTCACAAAACAAGTAGTTCCATTCATTTGTAGAGTTGCAACTCAATTAAGCCCATAAGGCAGCCTTTCTCCCCAAAATCTATCATAATTGCAAATCACAATGGTAACAACAAAAAGTTGATGATGGAGTGAACGGCGATCCCTAACTTTTCAAAGCATTCGCCTTCCTGAATTTCTAAGTGTCCTTGAACCATTAAAGCGTTCTATTTGAAGCAGAGAACGCCTTTCGTATTTGAACATTGAAAGCAAAATACTAATAAATTAAAATGATTACCATGAAACAAAGACCAGCTAGCACAGCGGTTCGAATAAACGCTTGCGGCCGAATTTTCATCTCCATCACTCGGAATAGTGAAGGCAGTGACTCGCGAGGCTGCATCTGATGCTGTAATACATGGTGTTCGTTATCTCACTGTATATATAGTAGATACAGCGAAGACGAAGAAACCACGTTTCTTCCATTCTTTTCTTACTCATTTTAAATAGGAATCAAAACAAGACTGTGGATCCCGCCTAGTTTTCGCACTACAGACTGATGACCTCGTTCGCCCAGGTCATTAAGGCTTTTCCCATGTTCGACTTTCTATTAACCTCGGCATTGGAATATGAATGCGTAGTTTTCTTGTTCAGCAATCGCGAAGTTGTTGTACAGCATACATTTACTTCCATAGAAAAGCACACAATACAATACAACATAACAGTAGCTGACGTTTCGGCAGTATCGCCTTCTTCAGAGCCGAGTCATCAACCATATGCGACTATAATCAGCTGTTCTAACCTTCCTCATTGGAAGTCATGTAAAAAAGCGGCTCTGAAGAAGGCGATACTGCCGAAACGTCAGCTACTGTTGTGTTGTATTGTATTGTGTGTTTTTCTATGGAAGTAAATGTATGCTGTATAACAACCTCGCGATTGCTGAACAAGAAAACTACGCATTCATTAAGGCTTTTATTAAAATGGAAGTAAGTCGACTTTTTTTTCTTGGAGCTGCAGCCTTCATATTTAAAGGTTTCATCTACAGGTTACTGCGAACGCTAATGATTCTCTGAGAGCTTGTGGACGCGCAGGAGGACACTTCTGTGACATTTCTAATGTGTTCAATAATTCTTGTGATTATCGATGGGCGCTTGTGGCCAAGTGGTTAGAGGCCCCCTGCAAAACTTGGAATCGATAATCGCTCTCATGTCCCACTAAGGTTTCCATCCCTCCGGGGTCTGCAAATTGGTACCAGACTTCTCTGGGAGAATGGCTGCACTGGCTCTATACATCGGTAGACCACCGCGAGTCATTGTAAAGGGAAGATATGCATTCACTTACGTCCAAATAGCGCTTGATGAAGTCGAATGCATGGCGCTTCCCTCAGAGATTGTTCAACGCCGAAAATTTTATCTTTTCTTAACCGTTTTTGTTCACTGCCTACTCTTTTCAATGGTAGGGTATATTGCGAAATATAAACTTAATGAGGCAGTAAACAAGAAGTGTTAAGATTGTGATTATAACTAAAGCCTCAGCTTAACTGGGTTCATTGCCGATTTGTGCTCCTCAGATCATCCCGCTGTTGGGTGATTGCTGATGGCAAAAAATCGATGGAACTAGCTGAGAGACAGGCGAAACAAAGGACTCGAATGGTGTGGTGGTGAGCGCGTTACTCCCCGGAAAGAACAATAGCGCGTTCGTACCCCACCATAGACACCTGCGGTCCAGAGTTTTGCAAATATCTCAGCTTCATTAAAGTTATATTTTATCCTTTATTCCTTATGATTATCGGCCGAATGCTAATGTAACGGGGTGCAGAAACCGTTAGTGGAATTTTCAAAATCGGTTCCGCAATACGAAACCTCGCATTACTTAGGTCAAGGAAGTTTGTAAGTTGTATTGTATTGGATGCTAGGAGTAACCCGTTTCACACAAGTAAGGGATGGGATCCGAAGCTCCGACCTACGTCAGCGATCGAAAATCAAAGATGCCGTTCTATACGCCAAACAATCGAAGATAAGGTGGGCCAAACACGTAATACGTGTGAATGATAACCGATGGACAAGAGCTGTTAGTGACTGGATTCCTCGGGATGTCAAACGTACTGCAGGAAGACCACCGACCCGATGGCCAGCGTTCTTCACGAGAAGCCTGGAAGAAACATATGATGATCGACGAGTCCTTAAAGCGAGCAGAGCCCATTGGGCTACTCTTGCAGGGAAAATGGAGGATTTACTGGCGCCCGCTCGAGCCACTCGACGACGATCAACGGCACTACAGGGGATACACGTGATACAGGTGATGACATAGAAGTGTGCTCGAAGTGTTTGCTGAACAGAAGTAAAAAGAATTATTTCATCAATGCCGAGGTTAATAGAAAGTCGGACGTGGGAATATTTCATATTTTTTATATATTTTTACAATATTTTCGCCATCATGACTCTCGCCTCCGGAGGAGTTGTTTATTGCCAATTTGGCCTATATATCCTTCCAGCGTTAGAAATGGGGGCCCGACTCAATCGTATGAAGTACTAAGTCAAGTTTTTATTGAAGTGAAGGAGAATGATACGGTATTTTGCGATCGACGGCCAACCATGTGAAAGGTGAGCAAAATAGGCTTACGAGTTTTAAGCGCAGTGATATTGAATGGGAATTATTCTCACTTTGGCCTATATACCGTTTGGTTGGTGAAAAAGGACGGATTCGGCCGACAGAAATACCAGGTCATCCGTATTTAAAGCCGGATAACTGTGTAGATGCGAATAGGCAAGATCATTGTTATTAGTGGTGAACTTCAAAGAACTTTCACTTCAATCTTCATTTTCCATTCAATATTTTCTTGTCCTTTGGTCAAAATCAGGTGGTAGTACAGAACTTGTTTATCTTATTTAATAAACTATCTTTAAGAAAGATTAGTTTTTCGAAATTGTTAAGTCTACAGTCGACGTACAGGATATCAACAAAATTGTTGTTGTGCAGCTCCTGCTCCAGACTTGCTGTCCAAGCAGCAAGTGAAAGGCAAACCGCACAGAATACCAAGTAGCTCTTATAGAGAATACTGGCAGACATTTGGTTGTGGTCCCACAAGAACTCTTCTACACCATGTAACCGTCTGATCATGCTAAAAATTTCATTTCGGATGGGAATCCGCTCATAGTCGAAAGGCTTATTGAAGTAGAGCAACATCAAAACAAGCGAGATCGACTTATCAACAATATTGTTGAGCAATGAGGGAAAGCAAAGTTATATGGGGCGAATAGCCAAACGTTCGACGCTTAGAAAGCCGTGAAATAATGGACATCTTCGCTGAGTGGTGGTCAGCACAAAAGGAGGAGGTGGAGTTTGTAAAAGAAGTGGAAGCTCTCCAATTTTAGCGAGGAAATTAAGCAAAAAGCATATAAGGTAGTTATAGTAAAAGTGTGAAAAATTTTTATAAAACGAAAATGACATGCACAAGTACAAAGTTAGTAAAAATGAAAGAATGAAGCTCTCGGCGTTGATCAATCCCTGGCGCATGTGCCATGCATTCGACTTCACTAAGCTTCGTTGGAGGTGATTGAATGCATATCTGGCCTTTACAATGACTCGCGGTGGCCTACCGATGTGTTGACTCAGTGCTGATATCCTTCCAGACAAGTCTTGTACCGAATTGCCAACCCCGGAGGGATGGAATGCTAGGTGGGCCACGGGCACGGGAATCGATCCCACGTGTGCGTCACAGGGCGCCTCCGACCATTGCGTTACACGCCCTCTTTCGAAGATAGTAAAGGAATAAATGAGAAAAAATGAAAAGACATAAATAGAGTAATTTTAAGTGTCAATGCGACAGAAAGAATGAGATTTCAATCATTCTGATGAGAGCGAGATATTTTCCAATGTTTCTTTTCAATTGAAATACCGATCTTGTAGCCTGTTGATTACGTTAGAGCAACAATAACAACTGAGGCACTAGTTGAATACTCTTGTCACATCTTTCCAATATAAGAAGAAACAGTTGCTTAATAATATCAGGATATTATGCCGTAGAGAAACAACTTCACCCTTAGTTTTTTGTCGTGTATGGGAAAAAAGTTAGCGTGGTGTTACATTTGTCATTTGAAAAGTTCGTTAATTTACGTCCCAACGAAAATAACAGAGATTAGACAAAAAATGTAAATGAAGTACATGATGATGGTAATAAAGAAACACCACGATTTCGATCCAGATATCTGTCGGACTTCTAGACGAAACCGTTGCGTCCACTTGAACGGACTAAACGTGATTTAGAAACGAGTTCCCCCCTCAGTGACGGCACACCTCCTAAATCACGTTAGTCGCTAATATTTTTGCCAGTACTAACTACGGCTGCCATCAGTGATAACACCGAGATAATATGTTGTATTGGAGACGATTTCTTTCGAAGATCAAAGTCCATTCGAGAAAAAGAAAAGGTAGACGGTACAAGATGTAGACTAAGCGCAATAGGCTTTCATGGCTTGAATCCGAATATAATAGCGTGTCAATTCGATAAGCAGTTCATCTGCTACCACAAGATTACACTTTCTTTTACTAATGACACATTCGTTCTTTTATGATGCTGAGATATTTGCAGAACTCCGAACCACTGGTGTGTGCTGTGGGGAACGAAGGAGCTATTACCCTTTCTTTCGTTCTCTCTTTCAAAGCTATTACCTATTCCTTTCGTTCAGACACTTGCGGTCCGAAGTTTTGCAAATATCTGAGCATTGTTGTTACCCTTTCCGGGGGCGAACGCGTTCCCCATCGCACCATTCGGCTCCTCCGCATCGCCGCTGTCTCTCAGCTAGTTCTATCGATTACTGTCATCAGCAATCATCCACCACCGGAATCTGGAGAGCTCAAATCGGCATGGAGCCCAGTTAGGGAGAGGGTGTAATTTTAATCACAATCTTAGCCCTTTTCTTTACTGCCTACTTTTTTTCTAGCCACTGGAAAGGGAAGTAGTGCATTCGTTCCCCACCGCAAACACCTGCGGTTCGGAGTTTTGCAAATATCTCTGCGTCGTAGAAGTTATATTTTGCAACATACCCTACCATTAAAAAAAGCAGGCAGTTAATGAAAAGGCTAAAATTGTTTTTTTACATGTCGAAATGTGAATTTGCACAACCCTGCGAAGGGATGCGGACTAAATCAGCATAGTGGTCCTACACTTTTGGTTATGTCTGCTCCCAATCTTGAATGGTAACCTCTATTCGATACATCTCTCTTTACAACTAGGATGTAACACAGTTACATGTTATTTCCATCTAAATGAGGAACAACTACCTTCCACGCCAATAATCTATCACTTCGACATGACCTTAGACGCCGGAATGATTGTTTTGTGCAGCGGGGATCCTCCTCCAGTGGATTATTCCAAACCCAAATAACAGCTACACATTTACATTGGGAAGACTAGAAAATGCTGAACTTGTGTTACACGTATAATCATAATATTACGCTGGTATATTCGCATAACTCGTACTCCGGGTTTAATTCGAACGCGCGTTTACTATTTCCGATCGCTCACTTCTTACCCATTGCACGGTGAAGGCACCGTTGTGTTAAAAAAAAATTAGCTGAGAAAGGCAAAGTATGGGCTTCAACGGTGCAGTGGGTAAAACGCGAACCCGAAAAGGATAATCGTAGGTTCGATCTGCCTTGGGGTCTATGTTTTGCAAATATTTCAGCATTATAGCGGTTGTATATCACAAAATGCCCAGCCTTCAAAAATAATAGGCACAAAATAAAAAGTTAAACAAACTCCAGGTCTCTACACCATATTGGAAGAATTCCACTTCCAAGGTCGCATAAGGCTCTTCGAACAACGAAAGCCGGCGACTGCATATTGTGACAGGTGACTAAAGTTATGGTGTATGAGTTTCATGACACTCAACTGAAAATGTTGTCTAACCAGCACGTAACTGATGAAACTGAAATGGTGTGTTGGTCGCTATGAATTTTTTGAAGGAGAGCTTTTTAAATATCACATATCGTTATTGGGAAAGAAGGATAAAATGTTATTGAATACTAATGCCAAATATAACAACTGTGGTGCAATAACAACAGCATATTTAACAATATCCTCCCAACGGTTTACCGAATCATGGAAAGCGTTTCAGGGCGTCGGACTGCGATGTACAGCGGGGATATTCATCGCCCCGCCATGGTTTCCTCAGTTGAGAAGGAGTCCGGCTTTTTCATCAGGAAGCCCTGCTAGGAATGAACCAGCACCAGAATCGGCCACCGTCTTGGTATCAAACTAGTCGCATGGAGGCAAATCTCGCTCTGATCCACAAGGGCGGCTGATGCCTGTGGTGGTGATGACCTGGGCCAAACTTTGGCTAGGCTGACCACGACACTTCAGGGAAACACAATAACTAAAGCAGTGAAACTCTGAAAATGGAGATTGTGCTGGGATCCACACAACAAGTGAGGACGAGCCGTTCAAGTATCCAAGTAATTGTATAGGAATAGAAAGCCTTTGAAAAAAACTTTGAAAAAAAAACCTTTTGAAAAACAAGGTTAACTTGAAAGGAATCATAGGGCGATGAATTCGAGCAGAATATCTTCATAACTTATTCATGAATGAAGAAGGTAATCGCTAGCCCATATATCAACGTACTAGCTAGTTATATGAGAATGGAATAAGGATGATTAAATTCTGAAGATACAACTGGATATTTGACTCTTCTGTTAGCGAGTGCTCATCTTTCGAATGCAAAGGGTGTATTGGCCACAAACGCGAAAGTTCTTCATACGTCCTTAATGGTCCTGCAACATAAGACAATGGGATTTCTTGTCAGTTTGCACTTATAAATAAATATATTTACGTCATACATGTTAATTCACTTATTATAGCACACTCCTACCACACAGGCTGTGTTAAAATGCCAAGATTTGAAATGATGAGATGCTTTGAAATGAGTAACAAAGGGATGCTCAGAAATGAGCCGGTATTGGGACGTTAACTCTGTTGATGAAGAAGCGAGGAATGGAGACGAGTGGAACGGCGAGCACGGAGGATCGCCTGCAACGAACAGCAATCTGCCCGTTATCCGAAATAGGACGTCGTGGCTGGCCATTTGAGTTGGGGCCTATATAAGTACCGCTGAGTGTTGTGTACAAGATTTATCACAACAGCATAGAATGAAGCTGCGGCCGTTGTCCGATAACAATCAGGTTTATCCTTAAGCCATAAGCATATCCGTTAACCACGTTATAACAAGATCAGTAACAGTAATTACTACACACCGACCAATGCAAGCAGTAGTAGTAAATCGTATTACTTACTTGATACTTGAATGGCCCGTCACCATTGGTTCCACCAGCACAATCTCCATTTTTCGGAGATTTGCTTGTTAAGCCATTGTGGTTTCCTGGAATCCTGAGGTCAGCCTGGCTAAAGTTTGCCCCAGTAAATCGCATTATAAACTTCTTATTTTAGACTCTAACGCCAAAATGGGATAAGCCAACGAGAGCGAATACCGGGCTGAAAAAATTTAAAGTGCGAGAATCAAACGAGAATCTAAGCCGTTTCGCAGGATTCTAATCCGCGGACCACCTCTTTTGTAGGAATTCATTTTTCCAAAGGAATAAAATTCGTCGCTGAACATAGGAGTCACGCAGCAGTACGGTACATGTCGAGATCGACCATATCATTACAAATAGAAAATACAACCTACTTAGCACTTCACTAGTTCTATCATTCTATAAAAGGCCCGAGAATCGCCTTTTTCGGGCGATGATTCGGTAACGCGGTAAGGTGAAAAAGAATTTCTGTCATCGACTAAACAGAAATAGTCCAGCCGCTTATGATGAGAATATTCGGAATAAAACCCGATCCAAGCTTAACGAGCCAATTAAGTAGTACTGAACCAAAGATTACAAGCTGCTTGTCTAAGGACTTGAAATTTGTGCTGAATTTCGCTGTTTCCCAAGCAAGATGTTCACAAAGTATCTGTAATACCACCAAGAAGGAGTTCAAGAAGAGAATGAAACTGAAACTTCACCCTACTACAACACTTAACATTGCTAGCAACTAAGGTCACTTACAGAAGAGCTGTGCTGAAAGTCCTACATCGACACAGGAAAAAACTGTTAAGAGCAGGACAAAAAGAACCAGACTGAAGAGATGTAGTCGGGACTTGTGCTGGCATAATGTTTCGTCGTCAGCAGTGATGAACGAAGATGGGGTCGCCAAGGGTTCCCACTACGACAATGATAACGAAGATGCTATACTCTACGCTATCTTCCTCCGTCTCATAATTCTCGTCCGAAACCCTGAAATTCCACATTCTGGAATTCTTCCTCTGGGGTTCAAGTTGCGAGGGACAGTATGAAGAGTGGCACAGCTTCTGGATCCGATAATATCTTTGCAGATCACCTTCGAGCTGGAGGCCACAAATTACTTGAACTTCTTGCAACCTGCATAAAAACTGTATCTCGTCCTAAAAAAACCTTCGAAACCCACGAATACCCCATAACAGTGAGGCAGTAAACCATTTCGAGATGAAACAAGGTACTTAATGGTTTCTTTAATGAAAATGAAGACGAAGCAACCACACCTAAATAGCGCTAAAAATTTGCTATGTTGGCCAGGGAAAAGAAGATGGGCGCACAACGAGGATATCATTGCCAAGTTGATTAAAAATAATTCATAAAAGGCAAACTACTGTCAACTTTCTAAATGATACAATGAAGAAGATTATGTTTTAACTTTTGCTACGGAGGTCTTTTTCACTCAATCAAACACAAAGGGCTTTACCCCTCCTGATTTAAGCTCCAGCTTAGGACCTTAGTGCGCAGAAGTATTGTGTATTTTCTTATTTGGCCTTGATCTATCCATGAGAGGGTGCATCATGCATTCGATTCCATTCGTAAAATCCTACAGGTGATTAAATGCACATCTGCTTTAAATGAAGATTTGCGGAGGGCTAGTTATGCATAAAATCTCACTCCTCAGTCTCATCCTTTCGATATTTCGATCAACTGCAATGTATCTATTACTAATTTAAGGATCGTAATTATGGCGGAACGATTTATCCAGAGCGTGACATCAATCCAACGACCGTACATGGATTCTGGGCGCAGTTCAGCTTGTCCTGCACGAGCCTCATCAATTTTTGCGCTATACATGAAATAACGGCTGAGATATTTATTATTATAACCATTAACATTTTCTTAATAACTCAAAAGACCGACTTTCTATAAACCTCAGCATATATAGTTTACGTTTCGTTTTTACATATAGTTTCGCCTTCCTCAGAGCCGTGGTGTTACGAATCCCACTCGTAACACCACGGCTCTGAGGGAGGTGAAATCGCCGAAACGTCAGCCATCGACCAACAACAACAATAACAACAATGACAACGAAGACATATACCAACTTCGCACTAGCTAAAGAAGATCAGTTTATAAGATCATATAAATAAATATATTAAGATTTTCAGTTTTGGAAAAGTTCATTCGATTCAGTCTGTTATTAGACCATACCATCACCGATCTGACAATCAGCATTCTCCAAGAACAGCAGAAAGACTTTCGCTAACAACTCAAACCCCTGATATCATTGAATTAGAAGCGCCCGACGTAATCACTCTTATTGCTTGTTGCGAAATGAGCGCATGAACTAATAATAGCGCCTTTGCAGCAAACCTGTCGTGCTGGAGAAAGCATAGACGCTAGGAAATAGCTTTCCTTTGTTTCACCGTGGGCGAGAACTGCTTTCGACATCGAGCTAATATTCTTAACACACGCTTTTTGGGGTACCAGAGAAAATACTGCTTAAGGCTCAAAATATAAATGAAATAGAGCTTTTGCTATGGCATAAGCTTTTACTCAATTTTTTTAAGATTCAATATGAAGGCAATTTACCTGGTTTTCCAAGCAAATACGCTCATCACACTGATGCAACAAAGAAATTTTGTTACCTGAACGAGATCACAGGAGATGAAGAATCTGACTTGCCTGGTTCCGAAGAAGGTTGCGATGCAAATGTTTTAGGTAGAACAAATTTGGAAAGTATGAGAGTTACACTGCTGTTCTTCCACTGTATACCCACTAGTGTTCTTCCACAGCTTGTCCGCTAACATCTGAATCACCCATTCAAGACCTCTTCCTCAGTGGTAGGCACGTAAAAATGGTGAGCTTTCTCGAGAACCCGTTGACCATGTGACTTCCATTTAGATTCTCATCCTTCTGCATGTGTTATTGAAGGGTTTGACGTAGCAAATTGTCGATCGATATACCCTTCCAAGATCTGAAGAAGGCCGAAACGTCAGCTACGATTGTGTTGTATGCATGTTATTGTATGGAAGTAAACGTATTCTGTTTAACAACCTTGCGATTGTTGAGAGAGAAAACGACGAAAGACCTCATAATTTAGGCTTAGAAGATCAACTAAACCATCATAGGAGTGCATGAGAGGGTGCCGCTCTTCAAACGCTTTTGTAATAATGAAGATTTGATCCTCAAAAAAACTGTAGTAGAGTCGACACCGTTGGTGAGTTTCTCAAAACTTCGTGAACTTCAGCATATACATTACTTCTAGTCATCGAGAAGGGTTGAAGACGTGGTTGAAAAGAAGTGCCCAGGTCGGCTCTTATAACCTTCACGCGGGGAAGATGATCTTGGATTGTGACCTACGTTATACCTGACAATCCAGGCAATGACCCAAAGGTGTTTAGCATCATCCTCAAACATTGGACTTGGCAATGAAAACTAATGTTAAGACCAATGCGCGCAGAGAGAACCTAGACAATAAGGATTAACACTGCCAATAAGAGGCTATAACTCTTGTAATGAGCTAAGTAAGACGAAAAATAGTGTACTATGCAGATACGACAATGAAGAAAACAAAAATGCGTTTGAGGAGAAAAATAGGAGTTAGTGAATGAGTAGAAATCCTCACATACTATTTTCGAATGGTGGACGGCCCTTGTTATATTTTCGAAATTCCATGTCGAGAGAACGTGAGAGATAGGATAGCTATGGAACCATGAAGAGTTTAAAGAATTCAACATTTTGAATCAAATCCATTCATTAATATACCCCATTCGAGTGTCAGGAATGTCCCACATGCCATTTTCTTTCACTTTCATCGAACTAGAAAGGCCTTACTACAATGTTGAAATTAAAGCAGTTGTGGACGCTCTGGGTAGCTAAGGTTTTATTATTCACAGATCAATTGTCATCTGTGAAATGTAGCCCCAATAATATTGAGATATTTATAAAAAGTCGACAATAGGCCAGACTGCCACCCGCGATTACCATTTCCAGGTGTTCACGTGTAACTCAGTGCCCCATTGTGGTCCTCGCTTGGCCCAAACTTGATTCAATCCAGATTTCTGCTCGATAGGTCAATCCAGCTAACGGATAATTGTTGATGGTACAGTTAAGGTAGAAAACTGACAGAGTAAATGGCATAAGATGGGCCTCAGTGGTAAACTGGGTAAAACATGAGCTCCTGGAAAAGGTAATCGTCGGTTCGAATCTGGTCTGGGGACCAAGTTTTGCAAATATCTCGGCCTCATTGTGGCTGTACTTCACATAACACGCTGTCGGGAAGAAGCAACTGCCAGGAAATAAAAAGTTACGCATTGTGGGTTCTATGGCCTCTATACAGACTTTATTACAAGCAATTTTAACTTGTCATTTACTGTCTACTCTTTTTAATGGTAGGGTATATATTGGGAAATATAACTTCAATGATACTGAGATATTTGCAAAACTCCGGACCGCAGGTATCTGCGGTGGGGAACAAACGCGTTATTACCCTTTCCAGTGAGTAACGTGTTCACCACCACACCATGCGAGTCCTTCGTTTCGCCTGTCGCTCAGCTAGTTCTGTCGATCTCTGCCGTCAGAAAACACCCGTCAGAGGGATTGAACTCGTGGCCCAAATCGGCAACGAACCCAGTTGAGCTGAAGCTGTAGTTGTTAAATAATATGTTAAAATTGTGACTATAACTACAGCCTCAGCTTAACTGGATTCGTTGCCGATTTGGGCTCCCCAGATCAATCCCGATGACGGGTGATTGCTGACGGCAGAGATCGATAGGACTAGCTGAGAGACAGGCAGAACGAAGGGCTGCGGTGGTGAACGCGTTACTCCCCGGAAATGACAATAGCGCGCTCGTTTCCAACCGCAGACACCTGCGGTCGGCAATTTTGCGAATATCTCAGTATCATTGAAGTTTTATTATTAGCATTTCAACATTGTATAACTTCGTTGTCGTCGCTATAAGGAAGGCAGTAATCTCGCTAAAATTATTTCTCCCCGACTTCAAAAAAGACGGGAGTACAAGTCTGTGGCCTGTAAATAAACCACCTACGTTTTGCTCATATGGTTGAACACATGGCATCAAGCACTATCCAGATGGAACAAACGCCTCGCGAATTTGGCAATGTTGGAAAAAAAAATCGATTCTTGGTTTAATTGAGAGCCCACAAAACGAAGTGCAGTAGAATTTCTTTATCAATTCCTTTTGGTTCCTGATTCAAAATTAAAGTGGCAAAATTATCTGAACGTCTTAGCTTTATGTATTCGGACAAAGCAGTGAATGTGGTAATTGACTTAGCCCCAGAGTTAAAGCTAAAAAAAGATAAAGCTCTCGGCGTTGATCAATCCATGAGGGATGCGCCATGCATTCGACTTCATTAAGTATCGTTGGAGGTGATAGTATGCATATCTGGCTTTTAGAATGACTCGCGGTGGCCGGCCGATGTATCGAGCCAGTGCTGCTATCCTCCCAGAGAAGTTTGGTACCAATTTGCCGACCCCGGAGGGATGGAAGGCTTGGTGGGCCATGGGTGCATTCCACGTGCGCGTCGCAGTGACGCCTCCAACCACTGCGCCACACGCGCCCTTGCCCCAGAGTTAAGCTGTTCCAATTCGTCTTCCTTCAGCAGCCTAATAAGTACTCAAACTCTTTATTTTTATTACATTTTTTAGATCCAAGTTGCCTAATTCATGGATTTATAACACCCACCAACGGTTTGGTGCCTCATCGTAGGTGGGATGTGTTTGTGGGTGTTGGGCTACAATGTAGACCCGAGGGATTCTTTCTCCTAACAGGGTTTCCTAAGTTGACAAAGAGTCCGGTGTTTCCGTTACGAAGCCCTGCTGAGTGTACACCAGTGCCAGGATCCACTACCGTCCTGGTATCAAATAGTCTCATTGCGGAAAATCTCTCTATGACCCGCAAGAGCTGCGACTACCTGTGTTGGTGACGATCTAGGGCAGACTTTGGCTAAAGTTATCTCGGAACTCCGGGGAATCACAGTGGCTAAACCAGAAAAACTCCGAAAAATGGAGGATATGCTGGGGTCCTCACAACCAATGAGGACGAGCCATTCAAGTATCCAAATATCCAGTTAAAAGTATATACTAACGAAACCGCTATGCAACTCCTTAATTGAATAGTTTTATCTTCTAATTTTTCAAGGTACAAATATGGGAAAACAACGAGAATTTGAAAGAAATCATAACCACTAAGCAAGTTGGTCAATGGCAAACGTAATGCTCGGATTGTCACCACGTTATTTTATACTTCCGTGAAAAAACGATGAATAAAATTCTATTCTAAAAGTTTTATGAAAGCAAACTTACCACATTTATTACAGAAACTATGTCATTCACTGTTGTAAGTTTCTATGCTTTAATGCTTATGTGCAGGTAAGGCTAGCATAGTAGTAGAGATGCCGTTCACCGTGCGGAATGTCTTCGCTGAACTCCACCCGCACTCAACGAAGCCTCCTGCTTCCCTGGGTTTGTGAAGTTGCTACCGAACTTTTCTGGAAAGTTTCCTCCATTCTACAAAGCTTGGTGGCTTTCTCTCATAAAGATCCGAGAACGCCATAGCCTCACTATACGCCAGGGTTTCATGGAGAATATACTCGACGAACATTCGATGAGAGGAAACAATTCATATGGGCGACCAAAAATCTCCAAGCAGCAGCCGAACTTACGTGAAAATCCCAAAACATTCCTGGATGATGTACCCGTGTAATCAAAATGCTAACGTGCACAATATGTCGAGTTTTGTAAAAAGAACGATACTATCCTTGAAACTTTTATTTTTCAAGTTTTTCAGAATTTTCCCAGCCCATAATGAAAAAAAATTCACACCTGCGGTTGAGATATGCAAATCGGACAGAGACGACTAGCAAACACGCCGAACTTACACACTACCACGAAATTTTTATTTTGGCTATTTTGAATAATAAAAGATAAAGCTCTCGGCGTTAATCAATCCATGAGTGAAGGGCCATTCATACGACTTCATTTCTGCATTGGTTGGAGGTGATTGAAATCATATCTGACCTTTACAACGACTCGTGGTGGCCTACTCATGCATCGAGGCAGTGCTGATATCCTCCAAGACAAGTCTGGTATCAATTTGTCGACCACGGAGGTAAGGAAGGCCTGGTGGGCCATGGGCGTGGGAATCAATTTCACGCGTGTGTTGCAGGGCGCCTCCGAGCACTGTGCCACACGAGCCCTATTTTAGACGCATTAGTTATTATTTAGGCTTTTTTTGGCTAAAAATGGCTATGAACAGTTAGACCACGGGCAGAATAGGCGGTTAGGAAGAACGCAATTGTGCCACAGAGCAGTGAGCAAATATAGAAAACGACTGGAGAATTATTTCAAAAAAAAAACCACAATTATGTCGGAATATTTTGCAAAATACTTCGCGCCGCAGGTGTCTGCGGTGGAGACCGAACACTCTACTATCTTTTGCACTGGCTAACGCGTTCACCACAGCACTAGGCGGGTCGTTCGATACGGCTTTCTCTTAGTTAATTTTTTTATCTAACATTTTTGCCTGCCGTGAAAAATTATGGTGGGCAGTGGATAAAAAATTGAAATTATTTAAAGAAAGTTACGATTAGGTAACTTAGGTAACGAAAACTAAATGAAAAATCCACAAAATCTCTTCCCTATCCTGGTATCATTCCGCAAGCATAACTATTGCTATGGAAAAAGTGGTACTTGGTTTGAAAATACAGTCGCTTCAATCTTTTTTTTTGTGCTTCACTCGATAATTACAAAACGTGTGAGAATGGAAAAAAAAACATCCAGGTTGTCACCAACACTTGAATGTCGGCATGATGAAAAGAGAAAACACCTCACATTAATGAAAGGGAAACGGGTTCGATCTCGTCAGTGTTAACCCGCTTGTGACCAACACGGTTTTTTGACAACTGATGATAATTTCTCCATCACTGGCATTTCAGAAGCACAGAAATTGAAGACCCTTGTGACGATGCCTAATACCAGGTTTGTTGCGACTCGACCACGTCCAATTTTCAGCCTTCATGGACTCGTTGGTTTTGTGAAAATAAGCAGAAGTTTTTCAATGATTAGTGGATTTCCTGGAATGTTCATATGTTTAGATTGTAGAAAATACTTTTCTTTATTATTCTATAAACACGAAAGATATTCATGATATTATTTACTCTATTTTACAATGGTTCCCTCAAAGGTTTACCGCGTCGTCATGACTGGGTGTACCTGTGTGTCGGACTGCATTGTACAGCGGGCGATTGGTCTTCTTGCCAGTGTCTCTCAAGCTGAGGAGGAGTCCGGCGTTTCCATGAGGAAGCCTAGGTAAGAGTAAACCAATACCAGGATCCACAATCGTCCTGGTATCAAAGTCGCCTGGTGGCGAATCTCCCTCTGATCCACGGGAGCAGCGGCTGCCTGTGGTGGTGACTACCTGAGGCAGACTTTTCCAGGGTTACCATGGGACTCCGAAAAAACACAAAGCCTACCCCAGCAAAGCTTCAAAAAATAGAGAGTGTGTTGGGGCCCGCACAGCCAGTGATTACGGCATGTACAAGTATCCGAGTAAGCTACAATGGAAATCATTCAAACACACTACTCTCAGCACTTGGAAGCGTTTGGCAACTTATGGGACTCTAATTCAGCAATTTATATAACCAAACATTTTATACTAACAGCCGTTCATACAGCCTTTAGAGTTGAAATAGTAGCGGGTTTGCACCTAATTTTCTGGTTAGTGAACACGTTCGCAAAACGGTTTTTTTTTATATATTTTTAAGTGCAGACTAGAGACTTTCCCGATCAACGCTCAACACAACATTTGTGTTCTAGAACCTGTCAGTTGGTAACAATCATGCTGGAAAATAGTTCTAATTGTTTAAATAAACCACCGGAGAGAAAATGAGACCTAAAGATGCTTTATGAGGTCTATAGTCGTGTTACCGACCACGTCCGCGAAACCATTGTGACATCTGTAGGTGCCGCTCCTCGCGAGAGTGCTAAAGCCCTTATACGAGAGAGACGGGTAATAGCGCGTTCGGTCCCCACCCCATACATCTGTGATCCGGAGTTTTGCAGATATCTCAGCTCCATTGTGCGTGTATTTCACTTAACACCCTGCCGTAAACAATTGTAGCAGATGACAAGTAAGAAGTTACCACTGTGATTACAAGAGGAATTTTAGGATAAATCCGAGTGATAAATTTTTAGCTTGAATGAACATCTCCAATAGGAACGTTGGAACAATAGGATTGCGACCATGTATGCTAAGGTTGGGAGACTTTTTCCATCATTACAACGACCCGGAACATTTAGTAGCATCAAGAAGACTCACTAACCACCTTATTCCATTAGATTCGATTCGGTACTGCTACGGAGACCTACAACGCAGGAATGAACGGTGAATCGAATCATTTGGGTTATAAAAATCGATAGGTCTCAAACGTTTGCCACAACAAAGGTTTGAAATCAAGCTCGAGCAAGCGCATGAATAGAACAAAATATTATTGATTATCCTGCTTCTGTTGAAGAATGGTTATGGCCACGACTACATAGGAAAGGAACTCGACGAGTAGGGCTCAAGAGGAAAATTTAGTAAAGATCCCATTGCGTTGCTAAGAAATGGTTGAGTATAACATCTCAAAGGTTCAAACTAAGACCATAAAGGCTTCATGGACAATTCGTGTCACTAAATTTAATATTAACGCAAGGACTTTCAATTTCAGATTAATCAATATTGATGTCCGATTTCTAACTCGTGGATCAACGTTTATCTCCATGACCCGTGTCAAAAACATTGACCAGGCACATTGGTGAGCTCAAAGAGTGGTCGTTTAAAAAACATGAGTAATCTTTACCATATATAAAAAGGTATCCTTAACATACTTTGCAATACTTCGAAACCGACTTTCCTTGAACCTCGGTGTGCTTGATCAATATGTATTTTTTCCTTGATGAGCTTACACGTTTAACGTTTGTCCGTTTATCAACGGACATTATCGTTATATTCACCATCAGCATCGTGTATAAAAGGGCACCACTGAATGAGTGTGCCTCATTCGAGGAGACGGACAGCTGAAGAAGACCTGACTCGACACGAAGGCGAAGACGCCACATCGAGACGAAAGAAAAGCGTGGACCATCGACTCGGATCATCGGCTCTTATGAAGACGAATACGTCGAAACGTTAGCCGATAATAAATATTATTATCAACCTCGTGTAAGCTCATCAAGGAAAAAAATACATACTTTGCAATAATTGGAAAACCCACTTCTACAGTTGTATCCGATCTGTGAAAAGTTATTATCGTTATTCTCGGCTGGAATCGCTTCACTCAGGGACATAATTTGTGTTAGATTATATTTATCGCAAGGATAATTATAGCGCTTTAAATCTTGTTCTTCATTAATAGGGGAGAATTCACTTGTTTTTTCAGCAGGTCCCGTTTTATGTGAGTGTTCTTCATTGACGTCGAATGTCGACGAAGTGACATCATAGCTGGGTTTTCGCTTTTTCATGGGGGACAACTAGTACAAACACACGCTTTCATCCTATAAATGGGAAGGATTGTCCAGCTTCGTAACGAACAGATCCTGAATTGGAATTTACCAAACGCAGTTAAACCGCCAACAGCTAAACAAATTCGATGTGTTTACACTAGAAAAAATGGACACTAAATAATTCATCGTTACCCTAAAAGATATCGGACACTTGGTTTTCACAATCCGAAGGCAACTGATAAATCGAGATGAGATATAAAAGGTCATTGTCTGTGTCCCATATTAATATCGGATTAATTCGATGGAAAAAAGATAAATTATTGTAGATTTAGATAGCCTAATACAACTAAGACGCGCGTGGCGCAGTGGTCGGAGACACCCTGCAACACTCACGTGGGATCGATCGTCGCGCCCATGGCCCACGAAGCTTTCCATCTTTCCGAGGTTTGCAAATTGTGACCAGACTTGTATGGGAAGATAGCAACGCTGGCT
>MQTX01000193.1:376546-437499 GCA_009735665.1 Angiostrongylus cantonensis | reverse complement strand
ATAAAGATTATTATCAACCTCGTGTAAGCTCATCAAGAAAAATACTAATAAAACGCTTCGGAAAGCTATTTTCTGATTGAGATGAACCTGCTCCATACCGTAGCAGACAGAACCGCTACTATTCATACGTCGTGTATAGATTGTCGCTAACAGTAATTTTCACTGGTACTTCCGCTCTTATTTAGCACTAGATAGGAACATTTTTTGATATATGAAATGGCGAAAAGAAGTAGTTCTAGGAAGGATCAACATAACCCAGGTAGTTGTTAACCTTATATACTTCGTATCACACCCTTCTCATGACGGTTTGCTAGCAAGAGCTTAGACCGCCACAGCAGTGGTGTAGCTCCTTAGTTAAATCCAGCGGTGATAAAGAGATATTCAGCAACACAAAGGATTTCGCGCGGTGCTCCTTAACTCTGAGAGCGCAAATGTTTCGGAGTCGATCGAGTAGTGTGCCTTTTATGCCATTCGACACATTTTAATACAGCAACAAAATTCATTACCTTAAAGTGATATTTGATTTATTTTATAATTGAGGCGGTTCTATGTACCTATGTAATATTGCTACTGTCGAGAGCTCTTTTAACTCTTGCCTGATGAAGCTTGTTTTGTTTAAACACGATAATTTCTTCAATGGTGGAGTACTAGAGAAGTAAAAAACATAAGAAACCTATAGAACAGGCTTTTCCTCACGACCAAAGGAGAGTACCATTTTTACAACATAAACTCTCAATTCTAATTACACATGGAATCATATGCGCGTCTAGCGCAGTAGTGTCCTGCAATACACATGGGATCGAACCCGTGTCCCAAGCTCCCATCCTTTTGGTGTCGGCAAATTGCTACCAGGCTTATCCGGGAGGATAGCAGCACTGGTTCGATACATCAGTAGGCCACCGTGAGCCACTGTATAAATCAGATCATTCTCCTCTATCGATATTTGATTAAGTAGAAGGAATTGCGCATCTCTCAGGGATTTATCAACGCCGGCTGCTTCATCTTATTTATAGAATCAAGATTTCAAAAAACTGTAAATAAAATTTTAACATCTGAAATTTTCCGCACAAGCACGAGAACTCCAGACATAGAAGATACATTGGTGAACACCATCGAGGTACCGCTTGGCGAAATTCCGCTTCTGCATTTGCTTTCCGAGAAGAAATATCGGCCTCGAGGCAGTAAAGTGGATATATATATATATATTTATATCAAAAGATTAAAAAAATCGCAGTTTCCTGATCACAAAACGAGAAAGGTTTTACTACGCAGGCAAAGATTTATAGATCTTAAATGCTTTTTTTTCTGAATAAATGAATTTCACTATGAGTTGAAATATGTTGGTTTAAAATAGAAAAGCAATCACCATGTTCGCATCGTTTTACTCTTACAAAGGCTAAATTGTCCTTCAAGTGTCAATACATCGACGACCAGATGTACCGAAATAGGTTCCCGTTTGTTCAACGATTTAGAGAGGTTTAATTGTTGCAGTTTTTATATTCTTTCGACAGCGTGTTAAACAAAGGTCCATTATCGGTGACGTCTGCGAAAAGCTGTTCTTCACGGTTACTAATTTATATGGGACCTATTTTGAACGAGATTATTTTGTGGCGGGGGAGTATTGTTGTTCAACAGTGTGAGCAGCGACCAATGAAGAGGCCAGTGAGAAGCCAGCATTCGCCATTTTTAAACTGAGGACGAGTTCACGATTTTTTTCCTACCCTTTAAATTTGGCGGTGGTCGTCAATTTGTTGATCAACTGAAAAACGTGCGACAATTTGCAATGCATAGAGACGATGAGTAGTGCTAATAAAGTGCTGAGCAAAGATGCTCTCAGAAATAGAAACACTCCCTTGTCAATCAATTTTACGGGATGTGAAGAATCGTGCAGCTTATTTACGATGTATAATTTGCAATAGAAAAATTGAATAATGAGAGCTTCGAGAGCATTCAAATTACCGACAACTCATGATAATCATGGGTGTCTAAAATGGAATGTCTCGTAATAGGACGATAATTCGCGGAGGAAAGACTAACGAGTTTAAAAGAGAAGAAATTGGCGACTATAAGAGCAGAAGACCACTACTAGAAAACATCGTGACCCATATACAATTAAGAAGCGCCATAAAAAACCAGAAACTCTGTGAGCATGAAAAATCACACTATCTGCGCTAAATGAGAACGGGCACCTAGTTGAAAATCGGAATAAACCCGACTGCAAGCGATTGAGAAGCGGGGTTTTGCTTAAGTTCTGTGCAGACTTCTGGCGGTGAACTATGCGTTAAGCACGACCAAAATCAAAACTTGTCACACAATTTAATCTCCATTGATCATACCAGTTATTAGGCTTCCGATTTCGTCTTGACAACGAGAACAAGATGGTATTCTTTTACTTTTCACAATCCATCTTCGCAAGCATTTCGCGAGTCCCAGCAATTCCTGCAATCGATTCGTTTCCATGCATCCGACCCCACGAAGGCCTTTGAGCTCTTAACTTGTGGCTTCGCCTGATAACCAAGGTTTGTTGTCTTCTTTATTAATCTCGTCTAGTGCTGATCGAGCGGATCCTCCCTTAGGGTCCTGGGATAGTTGCGCTTGAACGTTTCTGCATGGATCTGGAAAAGTGAGTTGGGCATAGACAAGTCTGGTGCCGATTTTTCGGCCCAGGAGCGATGACAAACTTGGTGAGCCTGGAACGGATCAAAGCAGTAACTAGCTTGCTAGTGATGAGCAGCATCAATGCCACTGCGTGGCGCGTTTTCTGCAAATTGGTATTAGAATGATTTGCGGTGAAATGGAACATATTATCTTTCTTGGGATAGATACACTTATGTGGATTCGCATGTTTCCTTCATTCAGTAGGTCATAAAGTGTAAATCGTATTGCTTGTTTCGTGATGTGTATCAAAGTGAGTATTGCCGTTCATCGTTACGAAATTGTAGATGCCACGTTACATATGAAAATTCAAAAAACAATCGACTAGGCAAAAAAGACACTCAGTGCCGAAGTGCTGACCGGGCAAGCAGAATTTTATCCTGACTGATTCTTAAGCTGTCACTTAGTGGCTTTATATGCCAGTCAGCGAACTGCACTACAGACAAGCACCCATTGCACATGAATGAGCCAAAACTAACGTTTTTCGTAACGAGAAATAGCACATTGCTAGGGGAGAGCTGCAAATTATTCTTTTAAATCCGCGACTGCACAGAGGAAGGTCGCCCTTTCAACCTACTAATGCATCGAGGGAACGCTCCGCCCAATTGAATAGTTAATGGCGCTGTATTTTTCTTAGGTAAAGAATTCTACCTATTCATCTATAGTCCATTCACTAATCTAGTGACACCTGCTACGATTTTCAACGAACGTGTCCGTTCAACCAGATAAACCTCAATTTATACGTTCTAATGAAGAAGTAAGTCTTTCATTTCTCTTTCTATTTCAAATGTACAGTCATTCATATAACAGTAATTATATTAATAACAATAACGTGATTAGTATGGACGATATAAGCAATACAGTGGGACTATGGAAATTCTACCAGTTCTGGCAACATCATTAATTGCTTTAGCCGAGAAGGATTACGGTATTTGTGAAATCTCAGTGCTAACGGAGCAACTCTACGACTTCGCTGTATTAGTTAATAGTAAAAATTGAGTTACATCCTCACAGTGTTTTACAATTGATCATTGCTTCATTGGTTCAGTCCATCGTACTACACTGTATAGGGGTGACTCGTTCTCTCAGCAGATCCACGCTAAGAAAGAGTTCGACATTTTTAGCAAGAAACCAGAATACGGCAAACCTATTCCAAAGTCAATACCGGCGAACTAACCGTGCCTAACGTATCGCCGGGAACAGTAGAGAAAAGGACATGACACCAAAACTCTGATGGTCTACATCTCCTATGACCAAGCTTATAACACTAAGTAGCGCTGCTGCGGTCCGGAGTGAATGAAAATGGGTTCTAGTCGACGATCAACAGAATTACAGGTGATAAACGTGATACCTCGGCATCTTTTTTCGTTATCAGCAGAGCAACCACCTCCGAGAGAAACTTTCACCTATACTATTATGAAAATAGTAACATCGCTAGCTCAGTTCAACATTGCGACGATTTCCTTTACGTTCACCTTTTGATCGATCGCTGAAGGACAAAAATGGGCTGAGATTTCTAAATGCTTTATTTTCCTCTTCTTTGAATTTAAGTGACTGCAACAGTAGAGGCGTAGAGAAATGATGTCCCTCGTGCTGCTTTCAGATTCGACTTCTTCATCGTGATATACATCACTTCATTTCTTCTGATTATCCCAACACTCATACTGAATATTTTCATTCTTTTCCTATTCAACAAGTGAGCGACTATAAATTCCATTGTTATAATCACTAATAATGACTGCACTGCAATTTATGTAAGAAATTCAAGACTCAACAAGGCTAGCAAACCGCTTCGGATCGTGGTCTTCTTAACGGCGACTGATCTTCTGCATGCACTAGCAGGTACGTTAATACAAACATCCATGCGTGGTATATAAATGACCATCACCTAATAAAGGATAAAAGAAGGATAAAGCTCTTGGTGTTGATCGATCTCCAAGGTATGAGCCATGCTTTCTACTTCATAAAGCATCGTTTGGAGGTGATTAGACGCATATCTGGCTTTTACAATGATTCGCGATGGCCTACCGATGTATCGTGCCAGTGCTGCTGTCCTCCCAGACAAGTTCGATAGCAATTTGCCGACTCGAAGGGATAGAAGGCCTGGTGGGTCAAAGGGGCTGGGATGATTCCACATGTGTGTTGCAGGGCGCCACCTACCACTGCGCCACACGCGCCATCACCTAGCATCCCTGAGAATTTCATACTACCGTAAGTACATTTTCATTTGTTAAATTATGAAAAGAAATAGAGAAATTGGTGGGTGAGATGGGCATAAGGTATGTACCTGTGACCATGCACATGTTGTAGTGTACAATTTTTTATACCACGTAGCAGAATCTTGAAACGTTATGTCTCCCCTACAAGGTCACTGCTCGATCAAAGCCGGTGGTGAGGGAATAAAGAGTTCGGTAAGGCGAAGTAATGAACCTTTAGCGTTGAGTGCGACCGTCACTGAAATCAATCAAGCCGTTTTTCTTCAGCGCAATTTGTGTCACTTGTGTTTCGTGTCACGACAACTCATTATCTCAACACGATAATCTAATTTCCTTCATTCATTATTAGTCTGCAAATGTCACTTTTCTTCGCATTTGAGGCAAATTGTGAAATTAAGATGATATTTGAGAATATGGAAAAAATCGATACATTCAGCGGAACTCGTTCAATACTGCTTCATTTCAAATATGTGCAACACCAGTTCTGCAGCGTGTACTGAACAGAATGAAAGGAATGGGAGTTGAATGTAGACGAAAAGGAATTCCACGCCGCGATCTCACGATCCTATCACTTCTGAAGCTCAAAATTATTGATCTGAACAATCCTATTGCATTTCTTGATTGAATGCAAGGATTCATTTAAGAATACAATTACATCTATTCTTTTTCGATGTGAAAGGAAAGTCAGTCTTTTTCTAGAAGTACAAATCGGTAACATTGAGCAAAATTCTCGACGTTCCTCGAATGGAGAGAGCGCACAAGTGCAGCGCTAAAATGGCAATATATTTATTTTGTATATATTATATATTATATGTATATATTATATGTTTATATTTATATTTATTTTGAATCTGTTGTATTCTACGTTTCAGTGTCTCCCTACATCGTGTACTTGATAGCGAAGTGGAGTCGGACAATGATAAACTTGGATCCATATATGGTAATGATATCGAGTATTCCACTGATAATTCAACTAAAAATCAATATCACACTGACGGGGGCCATAGCGCTGGACAGAGCGTTGGTATGTGTGCACGATCACTATACAATGTAGTTTTCATGACTCACCCTTAACTGTACGAACCACAAGAGTTGTTTTATTTCTTCCCCGTTTTCTTGTCTTCCTATTACCATTCTTGGAGTGGCGCAGTCCATGTGTGTGTTTTTCTGCAGGTAGAAAAGATGCAGTTTTGTAAGGGATTCACATGTTCAATGCTGGTTGGGTGTGGTTCCGCGCGTGTCTTGAGGCGGCAGTGTTGAGGTGTTCACACGTTCCCGGTCTTTATTAATTCCAGGGGATTTTGTTGGTGTTCAATTCTAGTTGTACCAACACAACAGCGATTTTGGTGAAGGCAACGATGTCCAAGATTAATATACTGACCTACTGATGGCAGTGTAACAAACCAAATACCCTTACTTTTCTTTGACAATACTGGAATAGTTTGTAGCACCAAAATACGCTAAGGAATACTGCTAGTTATCATTTAAAATAGTGTCCACATTTACTGAGGATTTTCTGGGTGCTTCCCGTTTCGTTTTTTGGGGAACCTCCTCCACTTGATCCGATATAGTCGATAAATTGTGTGGATGCTCTTGCGTTCGATAGCGTTTCTTAGCGGCGAATATTGTATAGAACGAATCCATCCAATGCCAACAAGAATCAGAAGGCATGGCCAGGAAGACTGAGCAGGAACGACTTCATAGACTTCATTTTGCTGGCAACCTACAAATAAGCAGTACTGTTTGTCAGTTCTACTCAGTGGTTTTGCCTTGTAGCTGGGACAGAGTTTCTGACTGAGTATCGAATCGCGAATAACGTGAGTTCGCCTCTCAATAGGATTTTCTAGGCCGAGGAGGAGCTCGGTTCTTCCATTTAGAACCCCAGATGACAGGAGTTGGCCAATACCAGAAATCACTGCGCTCCTGGGGTCAAATTGCTCCCATGGTGGGGAACCTCCTTTTCATTCACAATAGCCGGCGACTGCTAGTGATGATAACATGAGGAACACTACTAAATCCTATCCCAATATTGCTCAGATCAAGGTAGACTTATCCGAACACTAAAAGCTACTTCTCTAAAAATTTGGAAATTGCGCCAAACATGTCTCCAGACAAGAAACTTAACTCGCACCTCTATCACCACCGAAAGAGGAAGAAAAATCCCAGCTGCAGGAGATCTTTTCAGAAGGATTTACGTTGGCATAAGTGGAATGAATTATAAGAAGCACCTCATTCATACACGATCTGGTTGAAAGAATGCCGTCAGGACCTTTGCGACTACTTTGTTCCGCTCTATGCTCTAATGGACGAAGATCACTATCACTATATTCCGCCATAATTTGGAATTCAGGACGGAAAAGTTCTAAACCAATCTTTTCCGCTTCACAATTCCCTCCCCGGACCTCTAAATCCCCGCTGTTGAAAAGCCGATCAAATTGAGTTGATCAAAAACCGGAATTCTATGCTCTCAAGTTCGAATTGCGATAGAAGACATGAAGAAAGGCACAGCTTCAGGTCCTAATAATATTACAGATTTATGCCGAGAAAGACGTAGATTACATGTAATTTTCGCTGTCCATACGATTTCTCACCTTCAAAAGAAGAAGGTCCTAGGCCAATGAAGGCCATTGTGCGCTGTCATCTTCCCTAAGAAACGTGGCCGAAAGGATCTCCGCAAATGTCGTCCAATATGCTTTCTGAGTGTAATCTACAGGTTGTTCCCGAAAACAAGGATTTTGTGTAAGGTGGAACTCTCAGAGCAAGCGGAATTCCGATAGCAAAGCCGTCCCATGGATCAAATCTAAGCCGCATCGTGTGTTATAATGGATCTATTGGAAATACCGTCTAACCCTTGTCCTAACCTTTGCCAAGCGACTACCAAACAGCGTTTCAACGCGTCGAAACGAATGCACTTCCACAACGAATGCGCTCATTGACCAAGTACAGACCAATTCTACGTATGAACTCCAGCTGCGTGCTACCGTAAATGCAGTACAAAAAGTACAGCTGTTCCATCATTCCCTTACCACTACCATAGTAAAACGGTGTTTTCAGCAAAGTGACACTATCTCGGCAAACGCAATAACCATCGAAGTGAATGTCGAAGTCGCTACATCGATAGCGAGTCACAAATGAGCTTACCATATGAGAAGAAGAACAGATAACAAATATACGAAAAGAAAACTAGAGCGGATTCTAAGGGGATGCAAGCGCCTTTCGAACTACCACCTACCACTGGCACGATGGGCTGGTATATTCTCAACTTCCGTCAACAATCTCCATCCACGGACGAAAACGATTTCGGGATTTCGGAATATGCGTCAAAGAGTTCATCATACTTGATGCAGGCCACCACCATGGGCGACGATTGCAAAAGAAGAAAATGGATGGCACACGTGCTGGTACCCATGCTTCTCGTTAAGACATGACATGCAAGTTTCCATGATCGCAATGAATGACCTAAACACAGGGTGATATTGATCGAGCGTGAAAGCATCGGTTACCACTCACGCAGGCGGTGCTCACAGAAAAGAATTCATGGCTAGTACACTATTCAGGAATCGAATAGAACACATATAGAATGATCAACAACGAGTTGCCCACACCGTATTTTAATTCGTTGGAAGCTCAACATGTCAAGCAATGGTACGTAGAAAAGGGGTTTGTGAATCTTATTTGGAAGCTGAAAAGAAACGGAATTAAAGACGTTAAAAAAAAACAACCACAAAACTCGCGGTATAAACTTTACGGTTCTTGCTGCTTCGAAATATTCTTCAGTAAACTGAGTATTAAAGGATAAAGCATAAAGCTCTCGGCGTTGATCAATCCCTGAGGGATGCGCCATGCATTCGACTTCATTAAGCATCGTTGGAGCTGATTGAATGCGTATTTAGCCTTTACAATGACTCACGGTTGCCTACCGATGTATGGAGCCAGTGCTGCCATCCTCCCAGACACGTCTGGTACCAATTTGCCGACCCCGGAGGGATGGAAGGTTTGGTTGGCCATGTGCGCCTGGATCGATTTCACGTGTGTGTTTCATGGCGCCTTCGATCATTGCGCGCCATCCCGCCCCCTGACTGAGTATTACTGAAATGATATTGAAGAACGATCCACATTATTCAAAGCTTATTGGAAGAGCAACAATGGAAGTCAATCGGTTCGCAGAGCGAAGTAATTGCGTTAATAGCTATTATTTTCATTCACAATCTATGATCGGATACACTGCAGGACGTAAGAATATATGAAAAGTCAAACGGACTTGAGCGCCACATTGAAATCTAGCTTCCTCTATGGAAATCCGAAGCACCGGCAACAGGGTGGGACACTCACTGAGCGACAGTGGATTGTAAACGAAACGACGGTACCCATTCATTATCGGTGTATGGTCGAAATATACGACTGCCAAAGTGAGAACAAAATATCATGGAGTGTTAGTGTGGTAACAAAAAGTAAAGGTTCGATCATTCAACACTACCATTCTCTGGTAGGTCATACAATCGGTTCATATAGAGAACATTTCTCACCAACATAGGAATGTTCTCTATGTAACACATTTTGAATACTGGGTCCGGTGACCTTGTTCCTATTTTCTATATTGATGTGTGTTTCTTGTTCACCTGTAACCATCTTAAATCTAACTTCGCGTCTTCTCTTAATTGCCTCTTAGCCACTATCTCATGCAGTTACATCGCAGGTGGCTGGAAAGGGATTCTATAACTTCTTTCAACAAACTGCACTTCTTTGTCCGACAGTTCGGGCACTGAATCAGCAGCAGTCAGCTGAATGTACTTTCCAGCATTTGCCGTCCCAAAGAAGTTTTCGAACAAACCACGCCCTTTCACATGTAGCCCTATCAGATTGTGCTAGTAGAAAAAGCCTTTAGAACCTCTCTCTAGGCACTGTCTTTAGTGCCCTCTGGCAAAGCTCCACCCACTACAGAAGTAAGGCGATGGGGCAGGGATTCGTCTTCAAGTGCTAGTAGCGTGCGACAGTATTCATCCAGTCCCTAAGTTCCTCAGTGCTCCAATTCCGATATCCACCTAACTTCCTTCAATTGTATCGCTTGTTTTTATTTCAACCTCGATCGTATACACCTCCCTAACCCCATACCAGATATTATTATTGTACAGTTGTTATTGCTACAAACTATTGTAACCCAAACTCGATGGTGTTCACGACAGTTACGGAAAAAGAGACGCGTGCAGCTACAAGAACTAACATTTACAACGATTTGGTATTCATATAAAGTTGGACCTCATCGCCGCCACGGTTGAATTGAGTTTCGCAGAGATTGAATGCATATTTGGACTATGCACTTGGCCGACCAATGTATCGTCAGAGCCAGTAATAATGTGCCCTCCCAGACTAGTCTGGGACCGATCAGTCGATGCAGGAGGAATGGAGAGCTTGATGACTATGGGATCCAACCTATGTGTACTGCAAGAAACCTTAAACCACTGCGCTACACGCGTCAAGCATATCTATATGACAAAGTTCCATAGATCGCAAAAAGTGTACTTCCATATGGTAGAGGTGCATCATGTAAGATAAATTGTTTTTCAATGAAAACCTCACAGTGAATTCTAGGCTTTGTATGCTCCAGTTCGTTACCGACAAATCTCACCTTCACTATTCGCTAACACAGCTCTCCTCATCGGAATCGCTCTTGCTGTATGCGATTTGACTCTTGAATTCGAGTTGACAACATTTGTCGACGTTCCCAACTGTGGTGCTTTGGGATGTTTTATTAGCCTCGGTTTTCGTGCATACTGGGCAACCTCTAACATGGTACGCCATCATGTTTCTTTTATCCATGTTATTTTCTAATCTAGTTATATTTTCGCTTAAATTCCAGATACTGAGCGTCGTTGTCGTTCTACTAACAGTTGTGGTAATGGTGAAGTTGCAGTATATTCGAATACATTCCAAGACATCACGAAGATCCCAGAAAAATGGAAGGAATACGCTCGCAAAAGTGAGTTACACATAGACGAGCAGCATCCTTGACAATAAAGCGCTCTTTTCAAAGTTCATTTCTATCTTCTATTTTGCAAACATCTTAAAATGGTGGAAATAATGCTCCAATGCAAAAAGAAATTTGAGCTATTGTTGGCTTCTTAGAATGTTCGTAGAATCACCGGCTATCGTGTGTGAAAATTCCAATCTTAACTTTAATGAAGCTGAGATATTTGCAAAACTCTGGACCGCAGGTGTCTATGGTGGGGAACGAACGCGCTATTGTCCTTTCCGGGGAGTAACGCGCTCACCACCACACCATGCGAGCCTCAGCTTAACTGGGTTCATTGCCGATTTGTGCTCCCCAGATCAATCCCGCTGTTGGGTGATTGCTGATGGCAAAAGATCGATAGAACTAGCTGAGAGACAGGCGAAACGAAGGACCCGCATGGTGTGGTGGTGAGCGCGTTCGTTCCCTAGCATAGACACCTGCAGTCCAGAGCTTTGAATATATCTCAGCTTCATTAAAGTTATATTTCGCAATATACCCTGCCATCATAAAGAGTAGGCAGTAAACAAAAACGGTTAAGATTCCAATCTTAGGTGGAGCACAAGAGCACCAACGTTCCTAAATCTACCGCGCTGAGATTTTGCAAGCTTTTCTTAAAAAAAAACTTCGACGTTACCATTTGCCGCTTCATGTGAACTTGGAGTGCCAATTACAATTCCTAATTGTGCAAGTACCACATGTGGAAGCTTACATATAAAACGTGGGCTAGTTAATATTTCTCTGGAGTAGTTCCTAGATGAATAAATGGATTCATAGGTGAAAATTAGCTTCGGTAGCGAAGTCTTAGACGTTGATCAATGGTTGGGGGATGCACCATGCATTCGACTTCACTACGCATTGTTAGGGATGATTGAATGCATATCTGGCCTATATAGTGATACACGACGGCATACAAATGTATCAAGTCAGTACTATTACTCTGGCAAAAACGTTTGGCCACAATTTATCGACCTCCAAGACACGGACAGTCCACGAGGGCTCGAACCAACCACCATATGTGTATTGCACCTCTAACCACTACGCTATACGCCACTCCAGATTCATAGATAGACGACTTTTAAATTAGCTTTTCACGTTCAGGCTAATTACTCAGCTTTATCATTTCTTCTGTGCTCATTGCTCTTCCTCACTGTTCCAAGTGTAGTAGTTGGGGGCACAGAGCTATTTGGAAAGCCGACTTTTCAATTCGCAGGCCCATTGAACTTAGCTGGACTTCTCGCTGCAGGTCGGCCATTTAAAGATTTTTGAATGGAAAAAACATTTTTGAAATAATACTTTGTCGAAAAACATTTAGGCTGCTCAAACAGCATCGTATTGGTGATTTTGAATAAGGACTTGAGGGCCTCCATGAAACGTCTCATCTGTAAATCCACTACTACAATGCATTCAAATACGATCATTATCTCTTAGTCAATACCGATCCGTTTTTCCTGTAGTAAGTCCTACACTTGTTCTACTGTGTGTGTGATTCGTCTGTTTCACATCGAATGGTTGTTATTGTTCTTTAGAGTATTGCACCGGATTCATGGATAAGATAGTCGACAAAAATGAGACTATAGAAAACTGAATTCACATGATATGTAGCACATATCACATAATTCACATGATAAAATGAGAATAAACATGAGGAATACTGAGCAGATGTCACACTCTGAAGAATTTCAATATTTGAGTTCCTAAGATTCCAACTTTCCTTCCAAATTCCAAGCAACTAGCGGTAGAAGGTTTTGTGCCATAGACGGTAACCATGGATTACCGGACCTTCTATGGAACTCTGTGTGTACCAAATGAAGGAAAAGAGAAGACTGTAAAGCAATGCACTGACTTGGCTAAATCTGCAACGACGAGCTCCGAAGTACTACGACTAGACCAGTAAAAGCTAGCTCCGTAGTTTACCATTAAGAACGAGTGACACATTACAAGCCATATTGTACTGATACTCGCTTTTGAACCAAGGAGTCCTGGCTAAAAAATCGTTTCCGAAATATAATCCGTTCACTTTTTTCTATGGAAATGTTCGGTTTTCGAGAGTAGAGTTGAAGCATTGAGAGAAGCTGTGAATGCCGTTTGATGTCAGTAATGTAGTCGACGACCGTATTGTTATTTATTAGTATCCTCCAAAAAGCCGTGGCCCATCTTTAAAAAAAATTTCTATCAATCTTATGAGTCCTCCTTGTCGTATCCTGACTGATATATTTTGCTTCCATCACAATTGTATTCACTGAGAAATAACGAGAAGTCCTCCGCTATGTGTGCTGTTCGATCTTCAAAAAGCAAGAGCTCAGACAACCGAACAAGGCGAACTGTTAGGCACGTTGTGAATAAAAACATACATTTGTATTCAAACAATTGTAAATAAAAAAGGATAAAGCTCTCGGCGTTGATCAATCCCTGCGAGATGCGCCATGCATTCGACTTCATTAAGTACCGTTGGAGGTGATTGAATGCATATCTGGTCTTTACAATGACTCGCGGTGGCCTGCCGATGTATCGAGTCAGTGCTGCTATCCTCCCAGACAAGTCTGGTACCAATTTTCCGACCCCAGAGGGATGGAAGATTTGGTGAACCATAGGGGCATTTCACGTGCGCCGCACTGGCGCCTCCAACCACTGCGCCACATGCGCCCTTTTTTTGCAATAACTGTAAATACCACAACATACTAATGAACATCCCGTAAATGACAATTTTTACTTATTATTTACTGCCTACTCTTTTTAACGGCAGGGATATGTTGCGAAATAAAACTAATGATGCTGAGATATTTGCCAAACTTCGGACCGCAGGTGTCTGCGGTGGGGAACGAACGCGCTATTGTCCTTTCACCACCACAGCATGCGAGATCGCTCCACCGCCGACACTTGCGGCCCGGAGTTTTGCCAATATCTCAGCATCATTAGAGTTATATTTCGCAATATACCCTGCCTTTAAAAATAGTAGGCAGTAAATAAAACGGTCAAGATTGTGATTATAACTGAAGCTACGGCTTAAGTGGGTTCGTTGCCGATTTGGCCTCTCCAGATCAATTCCGCCGACGGGTGATTGTTGTGATGAATCCGTGGAAAACTTCAAAATGGTAGACCAGACCTTCTCTTGGTGGTGCGACTTCGACGTCGGATAGTGCTGAAAAAATCCGTACCAGTCCAAACGTCGCACCTTTCCAAACAGGACCTATTTTTTCTAGCATGTTACAACACGGTCGAGAAACCGGTTGTACTCGTAGGACAGAAAACGCGCAATTTCCTAGACTTTCCAATTCTTTCTAATGTCTCCGAAACGGTCGGGATGTTTATGCGAGTTCTTCTACAAGTTCTTGAAGAGTTGTGGGTATCTCCCACAACCGACTTTCTAACAACCTCGGCATTGATCAAATAATTCTTCGTATTCTTGTTGAGCAAACGCGAGGTGTTATTTTTATTCTTTGTTCATGAATGAGCTGACGTTTCGGCGAACTTTGCCTTCCTCAGAGCCTGGAAAGGTCAAGTTGACTGCAATCTACATGGCCAAACACCTCCATAACCAAACAGAGAAAATGCTGAACCAAAATTTCGATCACGTTGAACACTGAACACTTCCACTAAATATGTCACGTGGAGACCTACCACGCATTGTGGATATATTTGCTTCCATCAAAGCCTTCAGTCCAATGTCGTCAATAGCAGAAGGACGTCTGCAACCTTCCTCATCAGTAACGTCAAAACGATTTTTGAAACCAATGACGTACTGTGCATTCATTCGTTCATCAAATCATTACTTTTAATCCTAACAGCCTATTAAAAATCAATTTCGCTGGTTCAGGTTGTGTTGATGAGGATGACGATGTAAAACTGCGTTGAAAGCACAACTGCTCATTGCTCGCACATGTCCTCCAGACTGAGGAAATTCGGTGTTTATATCCATACACCCAGGTTTAATTTAAAGTATATCCGCGCAATTATTGATGGCGGTTTATCGCAATGGTGACCCAAGGAGGCATAATGGTTGCCAGTGGTAGTTTTGTGACGCACCTATATCTTACTAAGCATCCCTTTTCCGAAACTACTTAAAGTATTCATAGAAGAATAATCGATGTGCCTTCCTCAGTGGAGCGCTGCTCGAATGAAGGCTCAGATCAACCTCGTTTTAGCTTACCAACAAAAAATTCTTTTCGAGAATATTCTCCACGATCTGCTTCCATTTCATCGATTATTGCATGTTCCCAATCGCACCAACTGTCTGAGCTAGAATAGGGAAGACTTGCCAGATAGACTCAGCTTCGTTCTTTGCATCGTTGACCATTCTAAGAATTTCGTCTGCTTTAACGTTATATGTTAGAAATGTACCAATACCGCCTGCAAAGTTGGAAGAACTGTGGGCAGACGAGCTTAAGTTCATAATAGAAGTATGAATTAAAAATTCCCACATATCAATGCAAGCAAGCATCGGACGTCTTCCTAGATAAGTTTGTCTAGCGACTGTAAAAAGTGGAATAACTTCTTGTATTATAAGCAAAAAATTAGACTGATGCCTGTAGATGCAATTTGGAATATTTTCCTCGTTCACTTTGAATTTGAAGGTTGTGCCTTCGAATGTTTATATCTTCTGGAAGAATTGGTGGTGACTTGAATGGCTTTGTTATAGCATCGTGCGTAAACAGGAATAGTGAAAGTTGTTGACCATCTGAGTCCCATACTTCTAATGGGACTTTTCTTGATATAATTTCTTTTGTCTCATGTAATCCGAATATGTGTAGTCGTAACTTCGTTTCCTCCATTGTGGAGAAACGAAGTTCTTGAGCAAGTTTTTCGTCAATGAGGGATAATTCTGCTTCAGCGTCCAACAACATGAGGATCTTCTTTGGCTGTTTGGTCCTTGGATCCATTACCGTCATTTCTCCTGTAGGTAAGAAAGTTGACTGTAGTGTTTTGTTTAATGTCGATGTTTTTTTCGTCGGGTGTCCCTTGTCCGACCCGACCTTTTTTAAATTCTTCATTCCTCGAGGATGATGTGAAGGGCTTTTCTTTTGGAGAATAGAAGCACCATGATGTATGCTGCTATTTTTAGCACTTCTAACACGATGCCTTGCTGCACTGAGATGTGTTGTGGGACGAGGAAGCACATATGTAGCACAGTCCATTCTTTTGAAGATATTGGGATCTTTCTTGAGGTGTTCTGCATTTGCCACAGTAGAACGGTTTATGATTACCCTTGCAATACATGATGAAAAGCCTGAATATTGGGGCTTCCATTGTCTTGCTTTGCTCTCGAAGTTAGCTGTAGTGGCTGGAATTGGTTAGCTATTTGTGGCATAACGTGGAATCAATTCCTCATAGGAGATGATCTTTTCTAAGAATTTTCGAAGCACTTGTATGTCGAAGAGTTCTTCAGTTGTCGTTTTCTTGGTAAGTACTTTGCGTTGAGTGCCGATGAGAAATTTCGGCACTAGTTTCTTGTACATGCATTGATTGTTTACATTTTCTCCTTTTTCGAATAGTTGGAGCATTATAGCTTGTATATCCTCTAGTAGTTTTCTTTGCTCATACAAAATCGATGAGCGAGGAGCAGTTCCGTCTAGTTTCACGAGGAGTTGAAGAATAAGTTCCTAGGATTTGCCATACTTCTTATTGAGAAAGTCGATGGCTTTTTGGTAGTTCTCCTTACTGATCTGGAACTTCTTCATATCTTGAAAGAGTTCTCCTTTCAAGGTGCTAATAAGGTAATTGAACTTTTGTAGGTCTGAGACTTTTGTGAATGTATATTTGTAATAAAGAGCTCCCAAAAGTTATCCCAATCCCATATGTCACCACTGAATGTCGGGATGGGAATTGTGAATAGTTCTTCACGACCGTAGTGACAATGGATTCATCGTTCCCACTGCTTATAGTGGAGGGTTTGTGGGATGTGATGAAAAACACAGCGTGGGCCATGGATCCGAGCATGGAGGTGTACCAAGTATTCGAAAATATTGCCAATCGCTTCTTCAGCAGGACTCGAATATTGTGCTAACTCGTCTTCAACATTTGGTAGCGTTGAATTTGTCTCTTCGAATATGGTAGCGAGTTCGTCCAGTTCGTGTTGAATCTTTGTGGGCTAGGGGCTCTAGGGCTACAGCTCCTCCTTCTAACCGCTGCAGGCTTGAATGAATGACGGCGGGCATTATCTCATTTTGTAGGTTTTGAATTCTAATTTCTACTAACATCGCGTCTTTGAACCGCGTTAGGGCTTTTTGTAATTGGTTAATATACCGCGTAAGTATCCGCTTACTTGCCAAGGCTAGGTTGGACATGATTATAGAGTTGGCGTACTTGGTTGTAGCTTGCTTGACGTTCAATCCTTTCAAGCAGTCAATGCACCAGAATTGCAGAGACGGCTTGCTCGAATATGAAGTAGTCGAGAACACTCTCGCCTTTCCTGTGCCACGCGGGGCTTTTCGCTAGGCAGTCACAATGTTGGATACCTCAAACTTGGATAATTAAACGTTTATATACATATTATCCACACGGCAACGCCCGTTATAGGTGTGCACAATGTGCAGTTGTATGACATAGAGGCGAGTGTGGCGCCGTTACTGAGATGCACTCACGACAGCACCGGACCTGCTACAGTACCCTTATGCTGCTTACTAAGGGAAAAATAAGGCATAAGAGGTTTGATACAGATGAAGGACAACCGTAGGTTACGGGAGTGCGGTGGTGTATAAGTGTGATGGAGAGTACACTAGTGCTCTAAGAAGAAGTTAGCACAATGGAATGTACATGAGAGCTTGTGATACTGCAAAATGGTGATAACAATGCGATGAGTATATGAGCGATTAACTAATACTGATTGTGTAGGAATATTGCTACGATTATGAAAGAGTCAAGATTTACATGCTCACAGTGCGAGAATGTGAATAGCGGTTGCGAGAATGATTTAGCAATAGGAATGAGGAATTGTTGGATAGAGTACCTGTGAGCGATAATGGAATTTACCAAAAACTGTTACATTAACAACACGCAGTAATGACAAGAGAATCTATGACAACATTAATGCATTGGAAATGCAGGAGCTACAGATTTTGGTTAATATTATTTGTGCCTAGGTGGACCAAAGAGGCTGTGGATGAAACGATTATGCGAGAGAGCAAAATGGCCGTGCTAAGAGGCGTGGCCAGATCCCAGCGAGTGGCGTGGGTCGCGGGGTCAAGCCACCTGTCGCAAGGTCTCGCCTCTAAGCAATGCATTGTGGCTGGTATTATGCTCGGTGGTGTGCCTGATAGTTGCCATGTTTTCTGGCGTGCCCTGTGGCTAAGATGGGATATGAATGTAAGGCACTCAGCACCATCAGAGCACATAAAGAATAAAGTTGAAATAGAGAACATTGTTTTCCATTTGATAGTGTTTATTTGGTCGACTTATCGACACCTTATACAAAGCAATGACTGTACAAAGGTGTGTTCAATGTGATTGTACTCTTGGTTTAGCGTTTTCTCTGTTTGGTTATGGAGGTGTTTGGCCGAATAGATGTCAACTTAACCATTCCAGGCTCTGAGGAAGGCGAAATCTGCCGAAACGTCAACTTGTTCGTGAATAAAGAATAAAATAATACCTCGCGTTTGCTCAACAAGAGTACGAAGAATTTCCGCAAAGTGTCAGTCTCTCAGTAGCAATTATGGATACCTTCTTATCAATGCATCTAATGATAAGGTCACGCCCTAAATAAACTCGTTCAGTTATCGATTCATTTGTCACATGACTCTTTAGTTCATCAGAATTCGATACTGAAATGACAAATCTCAAATGATTCGTTGCTTTCACATAGATTTCTATGATCATGTTCCCATTTGTCATTCCCAGTCGCTTTGAGAAATAAAATCCAGCTGTTCTTTCATGTGCAACCTTCTACAGATTCTCTAACTGAACAGGACTGTTGCGGAATGACAACTGCAAACGATCGAGCAGTTCTAAACCATATTCTGAATCCATTGATGCCAACGGACGTGAGCTTAGGAACCACCATTGAGGCCGACGGTAACCTATTTAAACCTTTATACACCGCACTAAATAATCCTAGTATTTCTATGTAAAAAGGACAAATACAGCCAACTAATGGGACGTTCGGAAACCTGTCCTCCTTCACTATACTTTTGCTACTATTATGAATACTACCTCGGAGACACGTCCTTCTTCTTTAGTACATCATTATTTTTATTACTAGTACTACAGTCATTACTAAATACTTTGGAGATGTCCTCAACATTCGACAGCATTAGGCATTGCAGAGGTGATTAAATGCTCATTTCACCTATACAAGGACTTGATGTAGTGCAGCGTTGTAACCAGTGTTTATATACTTCCAAAAATGTTCGGTACTAAAGCACCAAGCCGTCGAGAATAGAAGACTTGGTTAGCTCGGGTACGGGATCGAGCCAACCACTACGCATGCATTGTGTCATCTCAAACTGCTGCATCTTACGCGTCGTTATTGCCTTTGATATATTTTGAACTGTATGATGGAGTCTCTAGTTTTTCTTTCCCTGAACTGAATAGAAAACCTGTGGTTTTAATAAATGCATTTCACGCTTGTGTATCTTAAGTAACTATTCGTTGTTATCTCGCCTAAAAGAGAACATTAACACAATATACTGTTATTCTGCAAAAATGTCCTAGTTGCACTAGTAGCACTTTCCTCCAATCTACAGAAGACCTCATTTACTCATTCAATCTGAAACCAAATGGAGTACGGTAGTAAATGCATGGAGCCCTGTGATCAGGAAGCACAGATGTTTGGGACCACTTTCCAGTATAACTTACCATAAGGCCTAATATAATAATTCTCAAGCCAACTAGAAAACTATCTGAATGGCTCCACATTTATATTCCACAATTTACTTCATTTACAGCTCCGATAACAGCTGATGGCATTGAAGAATCACGAAGATTGGAAATAGAAGGGATACGACTTGCTGAAAATGGAGAACACGACCAAGCGATTGAGAAATTGAGCGAAGCAATCCAGCGATGCTCGGTGAATCCCTCAGCCTTCAACAATAGAGCACAGGCACTCCGCTTAGTAGGAAGAGTCGAAGGTATGCATCATCCCAGTTACTGTTGTTCGTTGAGTATCCCGCAGTAGGCTTTTCTCATTCCACTGTATTCCAAAAAAAGCGTTGTTTTTCTTGTTGACTTTTCTAATGCTGAAACTTTCCATCCATAAATTAATCCAATTATAGACTCTCTAAGAGACTTAGATCAAGCGATTACGCTTAGTAACGGTCACGGAAAAAGTGCATGCCAGGCATTCGTACAGCGTGCTCTGATACACCGGCTCCGTGGAGATGACGAATCCTCCAAGGTAGGAAATTTCGAAGGCATCTATCAATAGGTACAGTACAAAAGTTATTTCAGAATGACTTCCAAAAAGCTGCGGAACTAGGATCGTCATTCGCAAAGATGCAGGTGGTCGCTCTCAATCCTTATGCAGCGATGTGCAACAAAATGCTTAGTGAGGTCTTTACAAATCTCAAGGAAGGGAAAAATGAGTACTAGGATTGAGAAGAAACAAGAGTACGAACAAAAATGGAATCAACTTTATCTGATTATACAACTTTCACAGGATTTCAAAACACAATTTACTCGAACTGCGTGGGAATTTTGATTATTGTTGTGTTCTAAATAAAACCTTTGAAATCTTACAATAAAGCTAATCGATAAACAATCTAACCCGTAAACGATATAGACATACAAACTCCATCAGTGATAATACTACCCAGATTGAGATAACTTGCTTGGCCGTTTCAAATAACGTAGAACGGTAATAATAGCTTCTGGTGTAACACCAGGTAGTCTTAAAAAAAAGATAAATTAAGAAGAAAGAAGTTCATGAAAAGCACGTACAAAAAAACCAATCGTTACTAAAATACCTAAAACATCATACCTGGAAGCAGCACCAAGACTGAGTGGACGAGCACTATCCAATTTCTCCTGGCACTCCATACTCAAACCAGGTAGGCTATTGTAATCTATATCATCAGGTATTAAAGTATTCGATTCTCGATCTATTTCCTGCATCTGGAAAATTATGACTCACTAAAAGCAGTATTATATCACCTGAATTTTAGCTAACCATTAAGTGGACACCTGAAAACTAAATTTGTCGTGGTTCTGCACTAAAGCCACTTGGGTTTCACTCGCTCAAGAACACGGTTAGCGTTAAATGTTTTGATATGACAACAACAACATACGATATGAAAAATTAACAACAACAATATTAATAATAACAATGATACATGTATGAAAAGAAAACAGACCTTTACTTTCATCCGCTCGTGTGCTGCTTCATAGCTACCTTCGCATCTTATACGCTCTTCCAGATTCTTAAAGTTATTCGGGATACAATGTCCCAATCGATCGAAAAAAGCAGTTTTCATCTCACCCAACGAAACGTTATGACGGTGAACCATTTCATAGGCAGACAGCACTACATTAGATAGTCGTTTAAAAAAAGTCTAAAACTCCAAAAAAAAAAGGCGCAGAACGATCTTTAAGCTGACCTTTAGCTGGATTCTTCCACTGGTATGAAGGGAATACCTGTGACCACTTTGCCAGGCTCATCCGGATATCCTTCAGCTCAGAGGTTAAAGTGTCAATGGCTCTTTTACTTGCAAGGAATCGAGACCAACGAGCATCACCCACTGAACCCCACTTGCGTCCAAGCTCGGTAAGCCTCATGTCGGCGTTATCTGGTCTAAAAGTGATGTAGTTAGCAACGACAATATGATCTTTTACCCGGACTACTATAGAGATTATAGACATCAAATGATTGAATAGGAAATCTGGAGCCACATACCTGAGATGAAGTCTATGTTCAGCACGCGACGTAAACATCCGGTATGGCTCATTGGTACCCAAACTTGTTAAATCGTCAATAAGCACACCAATATACCCTGATCATAAGCAAGCAATCTATCTAGATTTCACTATAATAAGCAGACACCAAGTTGTTATTATAGAATTTATTAGGATACAATAGCTAACGTTCCGGCGGTTTCGAATTCTTCAGAGGCTATAAAGACCAAATTGAGGGGCGATCTACTCAGCCAAACACTTTCATAACCCTAGCAGATAAAAGTTAACAAATAAATTTTCGTTCACATGAGAAACAGCTTCATTTAAATACCTACGGTTTATTTGTTGTAAGTATTTAGGTTAGTTGGTGGACAGCAACTGCACAGAGTAATACACGAGTAAGGACTGTGTTTGCGTCAGGTCACTGGATCATTTTTAGGTATGGAGCTAGGTCACGCGTGATGACAAGAAACTCCTCCTTGCAGTTTATTTTTCAATTTTTGAAAATGATCCAAAACGCTTCAAGAGTTTTACGCACTGATGTTCCGATCCCTGCATGTGGATACTGATTCGCCCTTTATTTCAAACGAAATAAGTGAAGTGCAGCCACAAAACTCTGCCTAATAAGGGCCAGCCTAGAGAAGTCCGCAAGAATGGTAGAAATACCATCGGACCCTCTAAGACGCCAGCTAGTTCGCAACCGCCTATATGATTGTCTATGTTTAACGAAAAACTGCATAATTTGCCCTAACGGTAGAGACGGTGATTGCATGCCCTCGGGTGCAGTCTACCTGATCTCATGTAAAGCATGCGGGGACGAATACGTTGGCGAAACGGATAGACCGCTCTGCGTCCGCATAAAAGAAGTACTCTGTGCGGTAGTACTCTGTGCGGCTGCTATCCACCCACTAACTTTACAAGAAATAAACGGTAGGTGTTTAAATGAAGCTGCTTCTTATGCGAATACAAATTTATTTGTTAAGTTTTATCTGCTAGGGTTATGAAAGTGTTTGACTGAGTAGATCGCATCTCATTCCAGGTTCTGAAGAAGGCGAAACCGCCGAAACGTCAGCTATTGTATCCGAATAAATTTTACAATAACAACCTCGTGTCTGCTTATTGAAGAAAAACATCGAATTATCAATCAATGCCGAGGTTAACAGAAAGCAGGTTCTGGGAATATCTAGATGTTAGTCTCATTCAACATTAATTGAAATACATAGCAAAAATCAAATAGAAAAAACGTGACGAACCTTGACTACGACGAATAACCATGCCCTCCTTTTCTCGAGTACGAGCAGCTGCATTTATACCAGCAACTACGCCTATAAATGTTCACTCACAAGAGTTGGGGTCAAATTCTGGCCGTACAGAAAATTAAATACGTTGACAAAATGCAAACATAGATCGTCAGAAAACTAAAGCCCTATAGCCGACATGTGTAAATGTTTAATAAAAGCAGCAATACATCAACTGGGCAGTACAAAATCATCAGGGAATTCTCGAGTGTGATGCACAGTTCCATTAAGAAGGTCACCACACAGCCACTGGTCACCACCCCCCAAGTCAGCCCTGTTTCCACGTAAACGATGCTCTCCACAGAAAATCAGATTCATCAGTGAATAATAAATGAAAGATAAAGTAGTAGGTCCGTAAATTAACTTGTGAAGAGAAATCCACATTCAATGTTGGACTGGATTTGTAACACCAAAACAAGTGCTGCGAGAAAAGGAGAACGTTAAAATTCGGAATTCTGTCATTTTTATTTAATTAGCCATCGTTTCAGAAACACCTTGAAACCGCTTATGTGACAACGCACTAAAACATAACTCTTTACTTGACTTACTCTTCTCGCATAACTCCAGCATGTCATGAAACTTTCAGACAAAGTCCTTATCATCACAATCTACTAACATTACCTTGTGCGGCAGCCTCTTCATATCCCGTAGTTCCATTAACTTGACCAGCAAGGAATAATCCTTTCACTAGTTTCGTTTCCAGCGTTGGGGATAGTTGTTTGGGATCCACAAAATCGTAATGCACACCGTAACCATACTGCGCGATTTGTACCTAAATTTAAAAGAGACGTCCAAATGCTAGATAAAGCAAAAACCAAACACCGAAAGAATCATCCACAATGGTGCTGAGATATGTGCAAAACTTAAATCACAGGGTAAAAACTGGCGACAGAAAAACAAAGCTAGGGCCTCAGTGGTGCATTGAGTCACATGTGAGCCCCTGGAAATGGTAAACCGGGTTCCAATATGAACTGACCAAGTACTGCAAATATCTCAGCATCCATAACGATGCTGAGATATTTGTAAAACTCCGGATCTCAGGCGTTTGTGACGAGGAGTAGTAGCGTGTTCGATCCTCCTCATAGACACCTGTGGTCAGGAGTTTTGCAAACATCTCAGCACCATTGTGGGTATATTTCACACAGTACCTTGCCGTAAAAGATAAAAGCTCTCGGCGTTGATCAATCCCTGAGGGATGCGCCATGCATTCGACTTCATTGAGCATCGTTGGAGGTGATTGAATGCATATCTGGCCTTTACAATGACTCGCGGTGGCCGGCCGATGTATCGAGCCAGTGCTGCTATCCTCCCAGACAAGTCTGGTACCAATTTGCCGACCCCGGAGGGATGGAAGGCTTGGTGAGCCATGGGCGCATTTTCACGTGCGCGCCGCAGTGGCGCCTCCAACCACTGCGCCACACGCGCCCTTGCCGTAGAAGAATAAAGAGTAAATAAAAAAGTGACTATATCTCAGCGTTATTGTGGTTGTACTTCACACAATACCTGTGCTATGAATAAAATAATAGGCAGTAAATGAAAGGCTAAGCGTTGAGAAAAATTTAAATCAGTACAATCCATTGATAAATGGTGAAGAAAGTTTTCTATAACAAGAACACCAACATTCTTTCTAAAATGTTAGTTTAATTTTAAAACTCTATCGAAAAGCAACCGAAACTCTACGGAAACGATAAGTGGACTAAAATTTTAAAAAATTCTCACCGTAAACAGGATGGCCAAAAATATTAGTGAAACTCAGATAAGCACAATCGTGCCTGGTTCAACGAAATCCCAAGCGTTCAATGCCCTCGATGTTTAAAATATGGATTTCAAGTAAGTGGTAGCGTGAGCTACAAAAAAAACCCTCGAAATTTATGGCCATGGATGATTTGGAATAATGGAATAAATAATAATCTGCTCCTTCCAATGGTCTTTATACAAAGTGACAAAATTTATTGAGAATCATGCTTGTCTAAAGTTTAGAGAAGCAATCACTCTTGGTAATGTATATTTTAGAAAAAGTGCATATTGACTTTCGTGTGATGAAACTCACCTACTTGGATGACCCCTCTTCACTAGGTGTGCGAACCCCAACGTAATCTCCATTCTGAGGAAATTTTCAGGTTTCGCCATTGTGGTCCCATTGAGTCTCGAGGACAGCTTGGCCAAAGTCTGCCCCAGTTCGTCACCACCACAGGCAGTCGCCGCTCTTGTAGATGAGAGGAAAATTTGCCACCATGCAACTAATTCGATACCAGGATGGTGGTCGATCCTTGTATTAGTTTATTCTTAGCTAAGCTTCCGGCTGGAAACGCCGGGCTCCTTATCAACTTGGGAGACACTGCCGGTAGGCTGAATCTCTCCGCTGTGTATCGCAGTCTGACACAGGAACACCCAGCCACGACGATGTGGTACACCGTTGGTAGGAGAGTGATGAAAGGAACCGAAAATTACGAAAGCTGCAAAAGTAGTGAATAACAAACCTTCTCGAGTCCTTTAATAGATCTCATTATTTTCAGCTGAATGTCCGGTGAAAAAGTCATGGACATTCCTTGAGGATAAATCAGATCTGATTCTAGCCCTTCATGCTCCAGAAACACCTGTAATATAAGGAAAAACAACTAGCGTAAGGGAAAAATCTACAAAGAGTTAAGTGCAAACAAACTTGACATGACACCAGCAATGGAAAAATGATGAGAGCAGAGGAATAATTAGCCGTACAAATCTAAGCAGAAATGAAGAAAAACCGTAAAGAATCATGAAGAACAGATATACCACCACTAGTCCGCAAAAGTAACACTGAGCATTAACTATAACTCAAATGAAAATGCCAGGATTACAGGACGAATAATGAGTCCAGTTAATATACCACCTTATAACCACAATGATACTGAGGTAATTTCAAAACTCCGGATCGCAGGTGTATACGCTGGGTAACGGACACGGTACTACCTCTTCCAATGCCTAACGCCCTCACCACCACACCGTGCAGGTTGTTCGCTTGGCCTCTCTCTAAACTAGTTTTCTATCTACCAATGCCATCAGCGACCATGCGTCAAAGCGATTGATGTGGGGAGCGCAAATCGGCGATGAGCCTAGTTAAGCTGAGGCTACATACATAGCTAGCTGCTGAAGGTAGAAACGAGGGACTCGCATGGTGTGGTGGTGAACGCGTTAGCCACCGGAAAGGGCAATAGCGTGTTTGTTTCCCACCGTAGACACCAGCTGTCCGAAGTTGCGCAAATATCTCAGGATCATGGTTATATATCACATTATAATTTGAAACACAGCATTCACCGAGTATCGAGAATGCTCAAACAAAGTTCTATTTTGACAGTAAAGAAACGCACTCTATGATTAAGATTCGGGAAACGAATGACTTTTGATTCCAGAGACGGACAATAACGAGGGCCATTCACTTCTCCCTGGATATATTGCTTGTCAGCTAAATTCTCTTCCACAATTTCACGCACACGATCATTTGTATATCCAAGATATGTAGGGAGCTGGAAGAACAAGCAATTCACATAAACAATACTCATCACAGGTAGCTAAGTATAGACAAAACTGCAATGCACGTAGACAAACAGCGCTATCTCTCAAAGTAACATCACCTGTATCACCTGTAGCATCGTCGATCGTTGAGTGACTCGAGCTGGCGCCAGTAAATCTTCTAATTTTCCCTGTCGCGTGCAAGAGCAGCCCAGTGGATTCTGCTCGTTTTAGGGACTCGCCGAGCATCATATCTTTCTTCTAGGCTTTTCGTGAAAAACTCTGACCGTCGGGTCGGTGGTCATCCTGCAGTACGTTTGACATCCCGAGGAATCCAGTCACTAACGGCTCTTGTCCATTAGCTGTCCTTCATACGCATTACGTGTCCGGCCCACCTTATCTTCGACAGTTTGGCATATAGAACGGCATCTCTGATTTTCGATTTTTGACGTAGGTCGGAGGAGATTCGGATCCCATCCCTTACTTGTAAGAAACGGGATACTCCTAGCATCGTGGTTTCGACTGAGCGTTCGATAACGCTGAGTGGTCTTTCATCCTGTTTGCGTAGCGATCAGGTTTCTCACGCATACGTTAGGGCAGGAAGAACCGCTGAGTCGAAAAGGTGGGCACGGAGTCGGGTGTTCTTTGTTCTCTTCACTACATCCTCGATGCTCTTGAAAGCTCCCCAAGCCGCTCTTTTAATTCTGCTCAGCTCTAGAGCTTAGTCGTCCATCATATTGACTTCCCGAGCTAGGTAGACATAACTGGAGCATTCCGAGATATTCGTTCCGTTGAGCGTGAATGGGTCAAACGAAACCAATCCGTTCTTCATGAACATCGTTTTCTTTAGATTTAGTCGAAGACCACGCTTTTCGGATTCCTTATCAAAATCGGCAAGCATACGTTCCGATTAGCTAATGCTTGGTGTTATAAGGACGATGCCATCGGCAAAGAAAAGATGATGTAACTGCCGACTATCGATTTTCACTTCAATGTTGCCCCATTCCAATGAACGCATGACATTCTGGAGGGTCGCGGTAAACAGTTTTGGCGAGCTTGTATCGCCTTGGCTAACTCCTCTTTTGATGTCAACGTGAGATATCTTGGTTGTGAAAATTTTGCACCGCTCACGAAGAATCTTTAGGTACTGGGTAGGGACTCCTTGACTACCAAGGGCTTCCATGACTGCTTCTATCTCAATTGAATCCAAGGCCTTCTCTAAGTCGATGAAAGTGAGACAGAGCGGTCCTTTGTACTCTCGCGATACTTCAATGAGCTTTGTTATCATGTGGTTGGATGTGGTCCATCGTATTAAATCCTTTTCGAAACCCTTCTTGTTCACATAGCTGTCCTTCGTCCAGTGTTCTGTCAATCCTGTTTAGGATGACTCGAGTGAAAAATTTGTAGACGATAGACAGCAAGCAGATTTGGCGATACTTGCCTATATCGTGTAGGTCACCCTTCTCAAACAAAAGCACGGTCCTGCCGGTCCTCCACTGAGTAGGGATTTTGCATTCAGACAGGTAACGTGTGAAGAGTCGAGCCAGTGTGTTTACGAGGACTGGCGGAAGGTTCTTCAAGTGTTCTGATCTTATTCTGCCCGGGCATGGTGCTGTTCGATTTTTTTACCTACGAATTGGCATGTCAGATTTCCGAAGAGAGAACCACTGGCGCAATATATCCACCCTCCTTCATTTCATATGAAGAAAGGTGGACGTGAGTATCGAAGAGATCAGAGTAGTATTCGTGAATGATTTTCTCCATTCCCTTTCTGGACGCTGTTATTGATCCGTCTGCGCGCCGGATTGCTTTCATCCTGGTCTTGTAATTGGCGAAGCATCAGTAGGCATTACGAATGCCTTTCCCAGCCTGTGCAGCTTCAACCATTTCTTTTGCTCTTCTCTCTTTAGGATCTTCTTTTATCGCCTGTCAGCATTGTTTCGCAAGTTCGGACGTTAGTTCGCGGTTGCCTACAGCTCGCGCGATTCCAAGCTGGCGTAGCCGCTTGAGAATTTCTGGAGAAAGACCTCTCTAGGTGACTTTCGAACTCTTAGCTTTCATAGCGCTAACGTGAAGATGTTCAATGAGCCGATCGTATTCTTCGTCGATGTTGTCGACAACAGAATTTTCCCAACAGCCGATTAATGAATTGAATAAGTCCCACTTTTGGTGGTTCTGGGACTTCGGTTTTTGAATTTTGCGGCTTTTTCCCCTTTCCGCGAGAAATTGAATCTTGCACGAAGGAGACGGTGGCGTGATCCCGGGTAAAATTTTGAGACAACAGCGGCATCGGTTAGGTAAAACTTTCTGTTTACTATGATGTGGTCGATTTCGTTATGGTACTCTCCATTGGGAGACTCCCACGTCCAGCGATGAGTGTGGGGCTTCTGGAATTGCGAGTTACCATGGATGATCTTAGTCGCCATGATAAACTCAAATAGCCGCTCACCCTGTTCGTTCCATTCTAATCCATGGGTCCTAATGTGACGTTCCTCGGACGTTCTTCTTGGTCCGATCTTGGCATTGAAATCTCCAGTGATGACCTTGAAGAATATATGGTCTTCTCTGCAGAACTTCTCGAAATTCATGTAGAACGCTTCGACTTCTTCTTCGTCATAGTTTGATGTCGGCACGTAAACGACGAAGATTGTCAAAGCCGGTACTGATCCACATCCTTTTATTCGCAAACGTCCGATTGGAGTTGTAAGCTGTTCGAATGAATCGATGTTCATGGACAAACTCGGGTTGACGAGAATGCTGACGCCGCCGACTCCTCTACTCTCGCATGTTCCGAGGGACAGTTCTTCCCCGGTGTCATAGACGGCGTTCAATGTGTGGCGTCGTCTCGTCTCGGCCAGGTCGTACCTTATCCTTCTTGCTTGCATGAGCAAGACTTCTATCGAGGCCTCTGATGCAAGTGTACGTGCATTGTAGGTACAGATCGTCAGCAAAGTTCTTCGTGATCCAGGCAGCTTCCAATGGCCCTGAGATTGTACCAGCCCCTCCGCACTCGTCCTACCCAACGCTGCGAAATTGGGGGTTCTTTCGTAGTCACGGAAATGAAACCCATTTTTTTCTACTGTGTTTAGTATTTTGAAACCCACGTATAACTTGCTGGGCTCTGAACGTTGGGGCTGGTTATTCTCACGGGTAGCTTCTCAGGTTCTCTCAAAGTGGACATGGAGCTTATCTTTTGGAGGCGACTCCTAACCGCCTCCTACATACTTCTCCGTCATTTGAATGCAGGTTTTTGGCAGAAAGAATTGACTCGTAGAATACAATCCTCATAAAGCGAGAAGGCACGCATACATACATGCATGATGCATGAATACGCCTAGCAAATGCAGAAGGTACGTGCCAAATTGGTGGTGCAGAAACAGGGAGTCTACCCCCTGGATCCACCTGCGTCTCAGGGAAGCAAAGGTCGCTTGTGGTCTGCGATTAACACCCTATCCGCCACCAGTGGACGCGACATGTAGCCTCGCTACTAACCGGCTCGAGATCCCTTTTAGGAGAGAAAACCGCCGTGGCAAAGTAATCTATAAGTTCAAAATAATAAGTATTTGAAATCCAGTAGTGGGATGGGAGCATATATCGCAAATCTATTTCAAATACTTCAAACTTATGAAATATGCGAACAAGAACCTGTTGACTTGGAAGAAGCCACACTTCATCTGTCATAAAGGAGAAAGGTATTGGAACAACATCAGGAGGCATGAGTTGAAATTTGGAAAGGTCTATGGTATCCTAAAGTGCAACTGATTATACTGGTGAAAAATAGGAACATAATAAAAGCGGCGAAAATGATCAAAAATACAGGAACAACTTTGACTAGCCGTGGAGGCGTCCCAGTACGAAGACGTCCGATATGGAAACCCAGCTGACGAAAAGATTTCGATAAGCTAGTTCCGCTCTGAATAAAAGAACTTCACTTGGTGGTGAAGAAAACACACAACAATGAAGTCCGTTAACATACCTTCTCTCCAATCCTACCAGAAGACCATCTATCGTTTCCCACAAATATTTCGCCTCCCAAAAAAGTTCCGGTTGCTATCACTACAGCTTTTGATCTAAACACACCATAAGTTAACTAAAAAAGATTACCAAAACTTAGTATAAAGCAACCAACGTACCTGAGATTCCGCCCATCCTCTAACGTAACACCACTTATTCTCAAATCGCTTTCGATTTCTGTACTAATGGCTCGCACGTCGCCTTCTATCACCTCAAGATTATAAGTGGAGAAGATTTCCTGAAGTTTTAGATATCGAAAATATATTAAAAATGTCATAAAATTTAAGGGACTAGTGAAAAACATGTGGACTTCAAGAGATATCTTCATGGATACTATCTCCAAACTTTAGCCCTTATGGCATGTGTTAACATGCTGTGAACAAGCCTATTTGTTACCTGCTAATAGTAACCTAGAGTATTAACCTGTTACCTAAAATTAATAATTGCTTACAGCCTTTAAAAAGGGCAAAATGTCAATGAAAATCATTTGGCGGCAAGAAGCAAGATTGCAACTGAAAGAAAAAAGAAAGAAAAAACTGCGCCATCAGGTATCTCCTAATAGTCGAGAACAAACGTCCACCTTCTGCATATGAGATTTATAAAGAAGTCGGTCGATCTGTGCGCGAAGACCAAGAACTGCAGGACCTTGCCCTCTGTTCAGAGCTGAATACGGTGGAAATCATATCATCACAAAACCTCGTGTTATGGTTGAAGTAGGCCTTAAATTTCAAAATGTTACAGAGCACAACTGAGAAACGATGGTCAACGATGTCACGCAGTTCCTTTTTTACGAGTTAAAATTACAACAATGAAGTGTGATGTAAAGACGAAACATACCTTGGTAGGTTATTGCAGATAGATCACAAATTCGCCCACACACACCGTCCAATGCGTCGAGTTCCCTAATGAGATGACCTAAATTTCAACCGTGGTAGAAAAGCAGAGACAAACCTATGCAGTGGAATGGAAGAAGCCACTTTTTGGGTTTTTAGAAATATCGAAACAAGAGTGAAAAGGAGAAATCCATCCTCACGAGTAGTGCCGGCTTTTCACTTTCCCATTCGTACCGCCCTATTGGTATTTCTCCACTAATAACGGAACGATTGGATGACCACTGAGTCAAAAACGCGAGCGTGGAGTTTAGTTTAGTTTAGTTTAGTTAGTGGGTGACTTCTTTCAGATGGCAGAATAAGGCCCACTTTACACTTCTGCGTACTTAATCTTTCATGATGTTCTCCTTCACTGCATGACGTAATCCCTGTAATGAGGGAACCATTCAGTTCAACTTATTCACCATCGCATCATGGGTCTTCATAAACTTTCTTCTGATTTATGCGTAGGAACGACCCATTAACTCTCTCACGACCGTGTGTCTTGATTCCAATGCGCAACTCAAGTGCGCTCCAATGACACGTCGTCCAATGAACCCAAACACGCGAAAATGGTCGCGGTGGTGAAAGCGATGGATCTTTTATATCGTAAGTGTTTCTCTTTCAATATTTTCACGTAGATGCGTCACTTTTTGATCAAATAACACCTTCAAGACCTTCTGTTGTTAATCGATGGCGTATCGAACACAGGTTTTGAATTGAAACTGGTCCATGGATAGGTATTCTTAGCTGCACTTGTAAAAAGCCGTTTTGAAAGGTCGAACGGTTGTGAAAAACATGAAAGAATCACAGAAATACAGTTCAACAACCACCCAAAACCATGCGAAAAGCTAATGCCATGGTTAGACAATTGGCGGATTTCTTCTTTTCATCACAAAGAAGAGGTGTCCGAGAACATGAGAGCATACATAAAAGAACGTAGCGGATAAGAAGGAGTGACATGTAAAAGTGTGAGAGAACCGAACAATAGAACGATAATCCCAAGAAATCAGTGCGCCGTGCCTATTGCACGACTTATAGACCGCATGTCTTCATTTCAATGCGTATCAGTTTCGCTTCAGTGAAACGCGGTATTAAAAAGCTCAAAGCACCATGGAACCGAGTCGAAGTAAAAACACCACTGCAGACATCCAGTCTACTATGAAATATGCGGAACACTAGTTATTAACTACTACGATTTGCTTAACAACATCTCAGAATTATCGATCACTTCCTCTTAAGTTACTAAATCCACACTTATCTTTACACCACTTTAATTTTACGTTGGCTGCCAGTTGCAGGATGCAGGACAAATACCTACCTGATCGCTTTACACGCTTCCAAAAGGGTTCTGACCCAAGCAAAGCTTGTGTATTCGTTGTGCGAACCACTTCGCTCCTTGTCTCCCACGGACGGAAATGGCTGCTACCCAGTGGGTTGAACCCATTGGAAAGATGAGGTAATGGCGCATTACAGAAATAACGACGAAACAACAGTGTTGCCGAAAAAAATGTTTACTGGAACCCACCTTTCCCAATGCCTCCAAAACTCGGATTGCAGCTCATTTCTCCGATGGTGTTTCGACTGTGAGTGAGTAGAGCCGTCCGTGCCCCACATCTAGCAGCGGCCGAAGCGGCCTCACAACCTGCATGACCTCCTCCTGAACACAGCGTTGTACTTCTCCCGTTTCAGAAAACTATAGCTGCTACTAGAAACAGAAATAATGAGTAGGGGAGGATCAAAGGCGCGCACCTACCGATAACAATCACATCGATTTGCTCTAGAGAACTCAGAAGACGGTGGCAATAGCGAAGTCGATGCCGAGCTACTGGAACTCCGCAGCAAATCATTGGAGCTTGACGAATGGATTTCCAGCCGCAAAGTTTTTACTTCTACGTTCTATCGTGCCCCAATGGTTGAATGGAGCGCGAAAACTCACAGTAGCCAAGGATGAAACTTAACTGGTGTTTGGCTTCTTTCTCTAACTTTCTGGACATCGAATGATTGAAATGTATTGAAACATTATAAAATGGATTCCGGAGTTTGTCGTCAGATAGTGAAAAACGTTTGACTCCGAATGTCTGCGTCATTCTTCGCTTGGCCAACAACGTTCCAAATTCGCTCGTTATTGAGGGTGTTCTGTCTGTTCAATTCTACTTTGCTTAAAATTCATATAGGAACTAATATCTGAAGATATGAGACGATATGTAAGGCCTCAAACAGCTTTGTAATCGACGCTTGAAGGGCGCACTGCCATGTCCTGGCAGTGGGGCAAGAAGCGGACTTGACCACGTCTCGAGGACGTCCCGCCGGAGTCCATCATCTCTCAGGATTATTCGGGCACTTTGACATCAGATATACTTTCATATGCTGCTTGCTGCTTCATGTGCTAGTTTTCGACAGTTGTCCTAGTTCTTACTAGTTTTGGCTATTATACTAGTTGCCCAGCTGCCTTCCCATACATTTACTACAGAATGGGAAAAGGTATTTTGAGCCCTGGATGGTTTCGCTACTCTGACCAAAGTTCTTAAGGGTCAAAATACCTGTTATGCTTTGCCACTCTGTGGCTCTGTCTCACGAAATACATTACAGCAACGTGACAATTCTGGAGCGTAGGCAGAACTAAGCAAACTGTAGATGTACGTTGTTCAGAGCCGAATACTTAATGAATAAGCTAATTTAGCAATTCTAGAACAAGCCTCTTCTACTCATGTAAAACGATTCGCCTACTACATCATCCTTGAGCAATCCATCATTTTTTCATCCCTATTTTCATTTATTTTTTAATCTCAGTTTACATATCGTGTCTGGGTCAACAAGTAGGAGGGCCAGTCAAAGAAGTCGGTGCCAAAAGGAGACTTCACTCGGACCCACATCGTAGTCGAAACCTGAAAACGCCATTGCAAGGCTAGGTCAGAACTCCAGGGAAGATCAAATTACCCAACCAGTAATAGGCTAACCACAGTGCCCCGCACACTGGGTGCTCCCATCCATTACGTGAGGTGGTGAGACGACCGGTGAAAGGCCACAAAATCTCGGGTTGCGCAGGACGTCGTTGGACTGGGTTTGACAAACACATGCACGGCAGGCAACGGGGATTGTTTGTAACTCTGCACGTATAATGCCGGAACACTCTCCACGGACGTCGATCTTCACGCCTTTCTTGAAATCGCAAATTGCACTAAATTTCATGTGATCGGATTACAAGAGACAAAAGTAGGGAAAATGACAAACCATCATCTAAATAATCTTTGCTATTCGCGGATAAAAGGTCCCGTCACGAAACGTCGATAGCGTAGGACTTGTCGTCCACCTGTCCGTTGTCCATCTTGTCGAGTCGTACGAAATTATCCCCTCTCGCATAACCATCCTCTGACTTCAGTTAACGCGTCATAAGATCACTGTCATCAGTTACTACTCATCGACCGATCGAGCTGATGAGGGCGAATTGGGTGCGTTCTACAATCGGTTGGAGGAAGTTATCGGCAATAATAAAGTGTACTACTAATTTATTGTCGGAGATTTAAACGTCAGTATAGAAGAGGCCAAGGACAGCGAACACAGGAGCGGAAATTTTGGATTAGGAAAAAGAAATGAGAATGGAAGCCGTCTTGCAAGACTCCTGCCTGCAGCATGTCGCTTCCAAGCAAACTCGCTTTTACAGAAGAAAAAAGGCCGCAACTGGACATGGGATTCTCCTACCGACATGACTTATGCAGAGATTGTGCATATTCTGACAAGTGGAAGATGGTGCCTACTTGACACTTCGGTAGTCCCGTCATTCTGTTCTGGTTCCTACCACCGCCTTCGTGAGAAGATTCGATTCAGCCGTGAACTGTAGAATTCACGTCATCCATGAAGAAAAAAAAAGTCGAACTGAATATGATGAGAACATTATGTACCAAATTCAGTCGAAATGTGACTGGTAGATTAAGACCCAACCGAAGACAAGGAACTCCTCGTCGAATGACTTAGAATTTGTGCCAAATTTATCTCAGTTCCTCAAGAAAGAAGATCAGATCGCAACTTCATTATCACTAAAAAGTTGCTCGAAAAGAGAGAACTGAAGTTTGTCAGAAGCACGGTATTACAACACGCTCAACAAAGCTTTGCGGTTAGAATATTCCGCTAAACTTCCTGAAGGACGAAGATTGGACTATCACTACATTCTGCGAAGACATGGAATTGGTAATGGAAAAGTTCACCAACGTTTTCCGTCCCACAATCCTCACCAGGGACCATAAAACCCTTGGAGAAAAACCACAAAAATTCTTGTTTTTGAGGTTCTAACGAATTTCGATGGACAGCATGACAAAAGGGACAGCTCCAAGACCCGATAATATCAGCGCCAACTTTCTTACGGCTGGAAGTCGCAACTTACATGTACTCATCGTAAGCTATGTGCCACCTACGTTCAAAAGTAGAAAATTCCAGAGCAGTGGAGGAAGTCACGCCGATTCGATAGTCCTTCCAGCGCTCTGTTATGCAGCAGAGACGTACGACGATAATTTACCTGGACCACAATATCTACCCGGAATGCGGAGCTCTGTTCTTCGCAATCTATCTCATCTTCGAGCCCAGGAGAGCACACATTGATAGCGAAACATAGACGAGCCGGTCATATAAGGAGAAGAACAGACGACAGATGGGCGAGAAGAATTCTAGAGTGTATTTCATGAGGATGACCTGAAAATCAAACTAAGCACTGTAATATGCTTGAATTTATTTCGTTTAAAGGCACAAACAATCCCGTCATGAAAATAAAGCACTTTTTTCATCGTAATCGTAAACGTGAATTATACACCAAAAGAGCCGCAAGAACCCATAAAAACTAAAGCATGTGACTGACGAAGATCGACATCTGCTAGAATTCAATTACGTTCATGGTTTACGGTATATATACCTTACAGAAAGTGGAGCATAGCATATAAAAAGAGAGAGAAACGGAAAAAGAGAGAGAGAAAGAGAGAGAGAGAAAGAAACAGGGAAGGAGAGAAAGAGACACGGGGAAAGAGGTAGAGGGAGAGAGAGAAAGAGAAAGTAGGACCACTTCGATTTGATGGGATCGGAGTTCATCGGTCAATATGTGTGAAAATCACGGCAGTGTGGTAGGGATTTTCAAAAAAAGAAGAAAAAAATTAATGCCTATTTGAGGAAATGGCCACTTTTTCTTCACGGATTGATAAAGGAAACGAGAATGTATCGGGTTCCTTTGGTGGTTGGAAGGCCTTCATGCTGATGCGTTAACCGGCCGGGAAACATCATAGCATAGCCTGAAATAAAACGCATCCATCAACAACATCAACGTTGTCATCTTTTATGGTCCTTTTACGTTTTCGTTTTTGAAGTTCTCTTGCTTAAATGACACTTTCGAAGTTTTTATTCTTGTAACGTTACAACACCCCCGATGGTTCACCGCCGCATCGTGGCTGGGAGATGTTCCTCGATGTCGGGCTGTGATGTACAGCGTGAGCTTCCTCTTCCCACCAGGTTCTCACAAACTGAGGAGCCCGGCGTTTGCATTAGTAAACTCAGCTAAGAGTAAACCAACACCAAGATCCACCATAGTCCTGGTATAATACTAGTTGCATGGTGGCAAATCTCCCTATGATTCACAAGGGCAGCGACTGCTTGTGGTGGTGACGAGCTGGATGAGACTTTGACCAGGCTGACCTCGGTACTCCAGGAAGCCAGAACAGCTAAATCAGAAAAACTACGAAAAAACCGAAATTATGCTGGGGCTCGCACAACCAGTGAGGAGGGGCCATCCAAGAATCCATGTAGTGAGTACGGTTGCAACAACAATGGAATATTTTATTAACCTAATGAAAAACAGAATTACTTGTACGACTAAAGAAAGAAAATAGTTTCTGATTAAGAATTGATGTCACTGTTTCCTTCCTCTTTCTTTTCTATAAAAATGCACTCGAGAATGCAAGGAAGAAAAGTCCTTACCGACTTGGTCAGCCGCGACAGTGCAATTATACCTCGTATACCTCACACCTCCACCCTCATAGTCAACTCCTCGTTTGTTCAGCGCTATATCAATGCTGAAAAAAAAACACTGCTCTAGGTACCCAGGATCGACTTTCTATTAACCTCGGCATTGCATTATGAATTCGTCGTTTTCTCTCTTAGCAATCGCGAGGTTGTTAAACAGCATACGTTTACTTCCATACAATAACACACATACAACACAATCGGAGCTGACGTTTCGGCAGAATCGCCTTCTTCAGAGCCTGGAAGGGTGCACCAATACGCAGCTTACTAGGTCAAACACTTCAACAGCACAAACAGAAAGATGAAAATCTGAGCGATAATTACAAGATCCACGGCTTCTCGAAAAAAAACCCACCGCTATTTTCACCTGTCTTCCACCGAGGAAGAACAGCCCCTCAGAGTCGCATATGGCTGACGACTGCAGCATCCCCATCAACGATCGATACGAAGGTAAGCAGAGAGATCAACTGTGATCTCAGAGCATTCCTCCCTGCTAGTCATTGTAGGATTTCTGCACTTATGCAAAAGCCCCTTAAGAAGTTTCCGTGCTGGTGTTTTAGTTTTCTGTGGAAGGCTATTGACTTTTATATCAAAATCGTCTACGCTATGCTTTTGTACCCTTTGCGTGCCTAGTGGTGCGCCTCGTCTTGCTTCCTGTTTGCCATCTAGATGCTCTTTTATGCGGATACACAAAGGTCTGCCCGTTTCGCCAATATATTCGTCTCCGCAAGTACCACAAGAGATCAGGTATATCGTGCCTGAACTCATGCAGTCACCGTCCCTGCCATAATTACGCAGATTACGCAATTTTGTGATTCACATGGACGGTAATATAGGCTTTACGAACTATTTGACGACGGAGAGTATCCGGTGGTATTTCTGCTATCGCAACCGATTGCTTTAGACCTGCCCTTCTTAAGCATCGCTTCATCGCTACACTTATTTCGTCGCTAATGAAGGGCAAGATAAACGGGACTTTTACAATAAACGACACCAACGCGCAAACTCCTCTTGGCTTTTTGGATAAAAGCCAAAAATCCCACCATGAATAGCAGGTAAGAATGCCCCGTGATCTCGCCACTTACCTACGTATCGACCGCTGATGGGGGGGGGTGCTGCAGTCGTCAACCATATGCGACTCTGAGCGGCTGTTCTTCGTCGGTGGCAGACAGATGAAAAAAGCAGTGGGTTTTTTCGAGAAGCCGTAGATCTTGTAGTTATCGCTCAGATTTTCATCTTTCTGTTTGTAATGTTGAAGTGTTTGACCCAGTAAGTTGCGTATTGGTGTACCCTTCCAGGCTCTGAAGAAGACGATTCTGCTGAAACGTCAGCTACGATTGTGTTGTATGTGTGTTATTGTATGGAAGTAAACACATGCTGTTTAACAACCTCGCGACTGCTCTAGGTGTTTATAAGAGGAAAATGAATGTGTGTGATCCTTTTGGTGTTATTATGTCCAAAATTGTCGATTCAACTGAAGTTAGGGAGCACCTAAACGTGCTGGCGTCGTGATGAGGTCGTAGGGAAGACTGCTCATCTGGTCGATATCGTACCACAAACATCATACTCGATTCAATGGGCTGGAACACAAAACTTCATATGACGTCACACAAAACTCATGATTACGGTATGCGGAAAGATGCGAGGTTGTGGAACACAAGAAGTAGTGGCACCTTATGATAGTAGCCGATGAACACTTTCTCTTGCATTGGTCTCACGTACTCATCCATGAAGAACAACCAATGACGTTCGAATCCAATCTGATTTATTAAGAAATATCAATCTTATTTAGCTTATGATGTCCGTACTACCAAAGTACACCATACTCTCACCCTTTTTTATCATTTTTACTTTTTTTCAATTAAAGAGGGTTCTACATAGCAGAACAGTTGGAATACCTGATTCATATGAATATCTCTCGTTGGGACGTTTTCATATCCACCAGCTATCCGTTCATCCTATAAATTGACGTTCTTCACTTCAACATCAAGGTGAGCTCTCATATGGAACTTCTCACCTTATTACTTCCGTCGCTCCATTTACCGAAATGTTCCATTTCTTCGATGATTTCTTTGCAGAATCTTTCAGACACAAGTGGATAGTCGTAAACATCTGGGCATGCCTGCTTCACTTCGACTCCTTCTTCGAGCAGTTTGTGATAGTCAGGATGCACATACCGTAACTCCCATAGCTAAACAGATTTCCAGAGTTTCTTCCTTAACTACTGCCATAATAGTACAAGTAGAAAATTCAACCTCTTTACTTTTCATTTTTGTGCAAAATGAGTGGTATAGATTTGCAATTCCCGAATAGTTAAAATCAGGTTTCAAGTCGAACATTCTCTAATACAACAATACAACCACTGCCAGTATAGTACATCAGAGCAGCAATGGCTAAGTAAATGTAGTAAGCAAAAAGAAATTAGGCAAATCCAATCAAACTGAAGCTTCAAAGAAATTGATTCCTAGCCTGCTCACGATTGATGTCATCTTCTCGAGTCAACTCCACCGAATCGAGTGTTATTACAGCGCATTGAAATCAAGGTATACGGTGAGTGAGCATTTGTAAAAGGCACGAGATACCGGTTTCATGAAGTTATTGCTCTATTATTCGGTTCTTTCACATATGTTCCTTGCAAAAAAAAACAAAACTAGGATGTTTAGTTTGTGGTTCTGATATCCATCCACTCCATAGAATACCTAAAATTCATCACAGTATATTGACTTTTTCTATTTACTGCCTATTACAATTCTTCATAGCAGGTATTATGTGTGATACAACCACAATGTTGCTCAGATATTTTAAATACTCCGAACCGCTGGTGTTTGCGGTGGGGTTCGAACACGCTATTACCCTCTACGGGAGCTAACGCACCCTGCCATTAAAAATTATTAGGCAGTAAATAAAAAATTGGCGACATTGTGATTGATACCATGGCCTCAGCTTAACTGGCTTCATACTGATTTGTGCTCTCCAGATCAATGCCGTTGACGGGTGATTGCTGAATAGCGCGTTCGGTCCCCACCGTAGACACCAGCGGTTCGGGGTTTTGCAAATATCTCAGCAACATTATGGTTATGTCACATAATACCCTGCCATTTAAAATTATTAGGCAGTAGATAAAAAACTGGCGACATTTAAACTCTACGTTGGAATTGTATAATTTATACTACTGTAGGCAAGAAAGTACGAAGGTAATAACAGAAGATTCTGTTTTGGAAATGTATTTTGATTATTACTAATGGGCGGGGTTCTAAATATAATACAAGAAAGGCTTCATATATGTAATTGTTAGTTTATTCGAATTATAAAGGTAGGAAAAAGTTAAAAAAGTAGAGTAGGGAAAAGAATGAAAGAAAGAGAGAAAAGTAAGGTAAAAAGTTAAGCAATTATTTTGAGTGAAAGATGAGCTGTTATGACAACATAAGCTCAGACTAAGCATCTTTTCCAAAGAAGTATTCAAGACGATGATCAATGCGCACGCTATCTGCGCATACTCCTGTTACATAATAAAAATTCCTTCAAGTTTCCTCTAAAAGTCGTGCTGTGTAAAACGAATGTTTCTGAGTCACATTTTTGCAAAATCGGCCATAAAAATGTGAAATAAGAAATAAAACCACAACGATGCTGAGATATTTGCAAAACTGCGCACTGCAGGTGTCTGCGGTGGGGAACGAATGCGCTATTACCCTTTCCGGGAGCTAACGCATTCACCACCGCGCCACGCGGGTCCTTCGTTTCTCCTGTTTCTCAGCTACTTCTATCGATCATTTGCCATCAGCAATCACCCGTCAACGGGATTGATCTGGGGAGCTCACATCGGCATTGAGCCCAGTTAAGCTGAGCTAGTTGCACAATACCCTGCCGTAAAAATTGTAGTAGGCAGAAAATAGAAAGTAAAACATTGTGCAATAAGAGTTGGAAAAGCGTTTTCTTTTTGCAAATGTAGTTTCCCCACTGATAAATGCGCACTTTGAAGACGCATAGATCTTCTGTACACCATAATTTAGTTTATGGAAGTCTCTTCGGTGATGCTTCATCTTTTCGTGATGATAAAGTGTCTCTAACCTCTAAACTTAACTGGGTATCGATAGATACGTTGTGAAATACAAGCAGGAGAGCTAACTCATCTGGAAGAATAACCAGTATAGCGCGCTGAGAACCCCTATTCATGGACCGGCATCAGAAATCCGTATTCAACGGGCTATCGACTAACCACAAAAAGTCTGGTAGAAAAGCTGCGAGCTGCCAAATAGGTCAGGAAACAGAGCACACATTGTAATAAAGGTGTGCGTTCCGAAACGTACGACAGCGTTCGTATCGAAATCAATGCGCATGGACGTGGAACGGTTAATCAGATACCGCAACAAAGTCTTTAAAACGATAAAGACAATAAAGCAAGTCCACTGTACCTCACGATTTTCGAAAATTTCCCACAACTCGGGATGGAGTTTCCCACTGTGGACTATGTCGGCGTAGTCATCACTAACTATGAGAAAACCGAAGTAGTGCTCGTTGTCAACGTACATGAAGTGGCCCTACGAAGCACTTCAGTTTACCTCGAAACTACGTGGAAATAAAAATTATCTTACTCACTTTATCTCTAGCCCATCTGCAAAAAGACATGTCGACGTCGAGGGTTTTGTCGTAGAAATACGGTGTCTTCATTTCTCCCATCTTCTCTTTGTTGATTAGAACGGCAGACGTCACAAAAGGAGCCTAGAAGGAACAGAATTTCGATGGTACAGATATGGTATGTGGATTTAGTTTCCCACATTCCACACGCCAATTCGCTTTCGCTGTACAATCGCCACGTAGTCCTCACTTCTCGCGTAATATCCGTTCGAAGAGAGAGCACCCCAGAAATTAGTGAACATTTTCTTAGGTTGTGCTATCATAGGCGCCACGATCCCTCTGAAATTCATGTTTAAGTGAACGACTACTACAACTTATTTATTTTAATGAAACATTTCCACAAATTATTTTGACCTTAGCACTTCCTTTATTCGATGTGTTCTCTTGCACCTGTTACCAGCGAAGGTTTGCAGTTTTTATCTATGAGTTGAGCCTTTACCTTTAGATTTTTTCCTCTCCGTGGATATGGTCAAATGCTGGTGTTTAAATCTTGCCTAGCCGGTAAATTAGTAATTGATTTTAAATCCTGTTGAATTCCACAGAATTCTTCGCCAAGATGGGCCATAAAAGCATAAAGGATAAAGCTCTCGCAGTTGATCAATCCTTAAGGGATGCGTTCGACTTCATTAAGCACTGTTGGAGGTGATCGAATGCAGATCTGGCCTTTACAATGACTCGTGGTGGCCTATCGATGTATTAAGCCAGTGCTGCTATCCTCTCAGACAACTCTGGTACCAATTTGCACCCCGGAGGGATGGAAGGTTTGGTGGGCCATGGGAGCGAAAATCGATCCCATATGTTGCAGGGCGCCTCCGATCACTGCGCCACACAACTGTGGATAGCAAGGGGTTTTATACAAGCTTGTTACCAATTTTCCAAACCTGGGTGGACAGGCTTAGCTCGCCTGAGGTGGAGTCAGCCAGTTATATTGGAGGTGGTGAATTGCACGCATCTCTGATTACAGCGGCTATTTCATTGTTATTATATTGCATACTTGAATTAATTCCTACTATTCTATGGGTAATGTTTGGGAAGTAGCACACGTAGATTGCTTTTTAAAGAAGAGGCAGTGGAACAAGTGTTGACAATTCACTCTATGGATTCTTTTACAAAAATTGTATCGGAATTCTTGCTCCACTTATAGTTGCGTTGTACACGTCAGCAACGTTAGGCGAGAATACTTCATTCGAATAACAAGGCGAATGGTGTGAACTAAACGAATAGCTATATATTTCTCTCTAAATCATGGGCACATAGAGGCTTGTTTTCGATGGTTTTCCGCCGTCCCATGGCGAACCCTTACTCCTCCATGTCAAAGTGTAATTTCAAGATAAGGTTCGCCTCCTAGAAATGCTATCTAAACCTCATATGCAGAAGCTCAGTTACAGTAAACCTATTTCGACATAGACACTTTCTTAGAAGAATCCTAATCGCGAATTAACAGCCATCCCCTTCGATCGGCAAAGAACGGCAGCTTTTTGTTATGGAACCAGAGTAATGTGGCCCAGTGTGGCTTTCACAGTGTTCAAGGGAAAAGTCTTGTCCTACCAACATCGTACCAGTCACGGTCTGCACAATTCTCCGTGTAGATGGATCATTCGACTTCAAAATTTCAAATACAAAGGTCGCTGCCCGTCGTAGTGCTTATTAAAATGAGTACCGTGTCGACAGGACATGTGTAGCGAAATGGCTAGAGACACTCTGCAATACACATGGGATCGATTCCGCACCCTAAGCACTAAGCCTTCCATCCCTCCAGGGTCGAAAAATTGCTATCAGACATCAGAAAAATTTTTTTGGGAGGAATGCAACACTGACATACATCGGCAACCCATCGCGAGTCATTGTATAGGTGAAATGTGCTTTCAGTCACTTCTAACGATGCTTAATGAAGTTGAATGTATGGCACATCCTTCAGAGATTGACGAACACCAAGACTTTTATCCATTTTTACGATCCTGTTGACTGAAGCGATTTCTTTGTAAATTTAACCAAACAATAGAAAATCATATCATCATGCATCCACAATAAAGTCGCCCACAAGCACTTTTGAACGCTTATTTATTTCTAAGAGCCACACCTCATGTATTGTGCGGATCCCAGCATTTCTTAATTCTTCGATTCGCTTTTGGGTGTACATCATCCAAGAAGATTTTTGGAGTCCCGATTCTGTATTTGGACGTAGATTGAGGATTTTGATCATTCCTTATGATCATTCCTGAAGAATGTCGTTGAATGGTGTTCAAGCCCATTCCCTGTTTCGAATCCTGTGAGAGTCCATTCCCTATTTTAAATCTGCGGTAGCTGTGCTAGTACGCTCCCAGATTTTCATCACAAGCGGACGCCGTATTTTGCGGATTGGAAGAAGCAAATTGATCCTAAGGGACTCTGATAGTAATTTCTCGAGCCTGGCGGAGCTTAGTTGGTAAGACAAGGTAGAACCGGGGCACTGCTCTCGAACCGTTCGACAACACTACCACTGAGATACCCACACCCCATTCTTCGTTTTAATGAATTGAGTTCAGCTTATGAAAATGATACTCACATTTCATAGTTGACTGAGTATTCTATTAAATGCTGAAGTGTCTTCTCATTGGTTAAAACGGCGTCGCCGTCAACTGAGAACATGAACCCCGCATCGAAACGGGAAGCAAATGTTCTGAAATGTGCTGCTGCTCAATCAATGATGCTTAGCAGTTATTTAAAGACAATGAAACCACAATTTAAAAAAAGTTGTGACAATGTAGGTTTAGATCAAATACAACGTTTATTAAGCCAAGAAGCCTTACAACCGCAGAAGCTATTATTGGGAAGAATTTTGTTCAAGTCTCGCTAACAAAGAGAAAAAAAAAAGAGAAGCGTAAGAAGAAAACCAACAACGCTTCCTGTCTCGCTTCTCTTTCATCGATTGCCAAAACACCATTTATGATTTTCTTCGAGAAGTACAGTGTTCCGTATTCGGAAAGGAAGTCCATCACCTGGAACCTTAATTTCCTTTCGGCTTTGTTTCAACATTTCCTTTGAAATCTTCTAAACATTAGGAGCGTTCCCTTTTGTTTGGATTTTCGAAAAAGAAAACAAATTGGTCCATAAAATTCACCGTCTTTATATTGGACCGCTGCGAATTGTAGATGAACAATACCAACTTTTTTTTGGGGTAGTCCATGCGTGCCAATGCTTCGAGCATCTGTAAAACCCGCGAACGGTAAAATGCTTCATCAGGAAGTATTAGTTCTCGTTTTCAGCTGTTCCTAGAAAAGCTTTAAGAATCTTTCTGGATTCTTTATCTTACGAAAATTTCACAGCGACAGACTACAACTTCTACAAAGTGATAACAATTTTCATTTTTTTTTCTTCAAGAACATTTTGTCGAATTTCTCATTTCTTCGATATAATCAAAACCTTGGATTCGAATCGGCTTGATCGAATAATATCGTGAAGTGGTAGAAGGAAGTAAATTAGAAGGGAAAAGATGAAATGTAGAATGGCTGAATTTTCACATAACAGAAAGGATTCACATCACTTAAAACCTTTGAACAAACCTCTTTTACGAATGGTATCGGTTTGGCGATAAATATCGACAGCGCCACTAGTGGGAAGTCGGCTGGATCGGTACCCTAAAAGCTGAGAGATGAGCGAGCGGCGATGAGGATGAGACCATTGGAATGACATCCATCAGTATGGAAACATCTCTGATAAACGTGATCAATAACACATTCGCGGCAACACGGCGTCTGAACGATTCACTTGTAAGTGGATACGGGGCTAGCATAACTTCTGAAGTCGTTTTATTTCTGATAGTCGGATAGTTTACTTCCCCTCCCAACGGTTTACCACCTCATCGTGGCTGCGAGGTGTTCCTGGGTGTGGGACTGCGATTTACAGCGGAGGATTCGTCCCCGGTAGGGTCTCCCAAGCTGAGAAGGAGTCCGGCGTTTCCATCAGGAAGCCTAGCTGAGAGCAAACCAATGCCAGGATCCGCCACCGCCCTGGTATCAAAGTAGCATGGTGGCAAATCTCCCTCTGATCCACAACGGCTGCGATTGCCCATGGTGGTGAAGACCTGGAGCAGACTTTGGCAAGGCTTACCTCGGGATTCCAGGAAACCACAATGCCTTAACCAGCAAATCTCCGATAAATCGTGATTATGCTGTAGCCCGCACAACCAACGAGGACCGGCCTTGAAGTGTGAAATGTTAAGTGTCAAGTGTCAAGTTTATTTCCAAGGAAAAAAACGCTATCGTCGATTGACGGCAATTTGACTGGCAATTTTGCTGACTGCTATTTTAGTTTTAATCACAACAATAAATGATAGTTACAGCATAGAATGGGAAGTATAGAAAAAAGTAGAAATTTACTCAACATAAGCTGCAAGACATTTCGAACACAAAGTAAACAATTGCATATATACCATTCGTACTCATAAAGCAATGGAGCAAAGTCTCTTCTATAACCTTGTCATTTTCTCAGACCCTCAGAATCACCTATTGCCGAAAAACCAGCAATTCTGTAATGACATGAAATATGGCGCCGTCCCACTCGATATTTAAGCAAAATAAGAGTAGCCGAGTGATTAATAAAGCAGTCCATCAAAAACGAAAACGCCGACTCGACTCCCTCCCCAACGCTCTTCCACAATCCACGTAGGAAGGCCTAAGGTTGGCTATCTCCAATATCGAAAGGAGAATCGACTCGTCCAGCATTCTACGACATTCATAAGCAAGACGAAATCCTCAAGCAGTAGCCGATACAACATGTGAAGTGAATGACGACTTTTGTCGACGATGAATACCAGGAAAACTAGTCGAATGCAAGAAGTGGTGGGATCCGCACAGTAAATAAGAAGATGGATACTGAAGGGAAGAAATAATGGAAGAGTAAAGTAATAATAGAAGAAAAAATTGTTCAAACGCAAATAAACACTAATTTTCAACAATGACTCCTTGTATTCGGCTTATAGTTTATAATAACAAGGATGCTGAGATGCGAACAGAACTTGGAAACTCAAATGGGCTTCAAGCCTGCGGTTAACTTAACCGAAGGCGCACTTGCTATCCACCACTCCATTTGAGGCCCTTGATTTGCCTTTCTCTTAGCTGTTTCTACTCTGCTAGAACTATCAGCAATCATCAGTCAACGAGGATGAGAGAAAGTAGGATTCCATGCTCATTTTGTCATTACAGCTAACAGGTGATTGCTGATAGAACTGATAGAGTGAAGGCATTACTGAAGGAAAGGCAAAGCAAGGGCACCAGTTTGAGTGGTGGACACCATGACAGCCCCTGGTAAGGGCAACCGTGGGTTTAAAACTCACTTGCGATTCCCAGATTTCTTCGCATCTAAGCACCCTTGTGGGTGAGCTTTACATCATATCCTCACATAAAAAGAACAATAGGCAGTAACTAAAAAGTTAACATTCTGGCTTAAATTTACATTCTCCAGAAAAGACTACTAAGGTAAAATGTTCTTGACGAGACACAAACCGTCTAATCCACATTTGAAACGCTTTACTACTTTACAGTTTTCTGCGGTAATCCATCACCTTCATGTTGAGGTTCGCCTTCGTCTCACAGATGGCGCATCCGCTCTTAGATGACCAGCTTCTGGAGACGTAGTTGGCAAGGTAGTTAAGATGCATTTTGCTCGGACCATTACCATGAAGAATCGCTGGATGTGTGTTGTAGGCGGCATTGTAGGCCTTGAATTACTCTGGACTCAATTTTTACAACACTTTTGATAAATGACCTTAAATAAGCAGCTAAATTACTACGGAAATTAATTGAATTAATCAGACAAAAATCCTAGATGTCTGTTCGAATAAAGGAAATATTCTCAAAAAATCCACTAGATGAAGTTGAATAGAAGCGAAAGAAATTCGTCTCACTAGGGCATTTCCTTCATCGTCAAATTGCAACTCAACATCATCAACGACACCATTAAGATTTTGGAAGATTCGAGCCATTGAATCGAGGCCAATTTTGAGATCATCCTGAAATCCTTATTTACTCACATTCTTCTCCGCCAGTGAAAACCTGATTCACAACGACAGTATTGTTAGAACGATGCGTAAAAGAAAAGATGGACACAATATGTGCATATTGATTGCTTCGTATAAATGTTGCAGTCTCGATCAGCATGAGTTGTTACAATGAAGGGAAGTAATGACTTAGTCAAAATAAAGAGACACCGTTACCAATAGTGAACTGTATCGCCCAAACAAACTAAACATTTATATGTTATAGGTGTATCAATAATCCTCCCAACGTTTTACCGCTTCATCGTGGCTGGTAGGTGTTCCTGGATGTCGGGCTGCGATGTACAGCGGAAGGATTCACCCCTGGCAGGGTCTCCCTAGTTGACAAGGAGTCTGGCGTTTCCATTTGGAAGCCCAGCTAAGAGTAAGCCCCTACCAGGATCCCATACCGTCCCGGTATCAAAGTCGCATAGTGGCAAATCTCCCTCTGATCCACAAGGGCGGCGGCTGCCAGTGGTGGTGAAGACCTGGGGCAGACTTTGGTCAGGCTGACCTCGAGATTCCAGGGAACCATAATGGCTTAACTAGCAAATTTCCGGAAAGTGGAGATTATATTGGAGCTGGCACAACCAGTGAGAACGGGCCGTACAAGTATCCAAGTAAGTATGAATGATATGTCCTAAAACTTTCCCAGTTAAGAAACTTTCTTCGCGACACGAATATTGAATGAAATCGTTAATTTCCCAGACGACAATTTTGAAGTGGACGTTTTAAATGAAATGAACTGCTTCTTTAAATTAAATAGAGTGTTAATTACGAAGATATAGCCATAAGTGTGTAGTGAAAACTGATTAAACGTCCCATTCCCATCTTCTCATTGACAGTTTTTCTTTCCCAATAAACTCACTCGTAGTTTTTTTTCCAAATAAATCATTGTGTAGTACATTTGATCGTCGTCATCGTCGGCAACGTCTCGCAGAGTGACCATCGTGTAAACTTCTTTTGCATAGCCAAGAAAGAGCCCTGAGTTGAGAAATCTGAACGATTCATCTCAGAACAAAGTGCTGTGTCCTACAGCCTTTTTTTATCTTCCGAGATGTCTTCTTTTGTCTCTCATTAATCAATTCATTCTTTTTCTTGTGAGTGCGTGACCACAAGGTACCTCATTTGTTATAACCGTCAATGAACTTTATCATACAGTAACCTTGAAGAAGAGGCAATCGGTGGATAAATCACTCTTTTGCCCTTCGAATACATGATTGCTGCTACGAATTCAGAGCATTTGTGGTAAGAAAAGTGCTTAATGGTTTATCGGAATGAAACCTGTAGTCTGTATAGATACGTGTCGGGATTGCCATACTGCACTACTTGGCCTTTCTGTTGAGTAAGAAAATCTATTTCGATTGTTCATTACCTACAACGTTGAATCACCTTTTTCCAAATTCCACTACGGGATAGTCCGGTGCTAGCGATTCATCTGGCCAGCAATACGGTTCAGCGCCGAACAATATGCGTTTGTCGCCGAAGTGATCGTGAAACCGTTCCAGAATTGTGTTGAGACCAGCAGTAAACACCACATCGTAACTGAAATAGCGTAGATGTCCCTTAGACTTCAGGAATCTAGCACAAAGGAAGAAATTGGCTGCAATAAATTTATGACTAAGAGGAGAACATTGTAAACTGGTCAATCGATTGGACCTGAATTAAGACCAAGTTATTGAGTTCTGATATATAAAATGAAAAATTAAACGGACTCACGCGTCGATGAACAAAATCAACACGTCATCATTAGGTTTTTGCTGCTTCAGCCACTCTCGTAGGATCCGGATCTTCTGACCACCACCCTCAAATTTCACTCTTTTTCCAGAGAGAATTAGATGACAACGCAGTATTGCCGTGCATGCGCTCCTACCCGTTCAATTCTCGTATCGCCTCCATTCCAATCTTCTCCCATTCCTAGCACGTGGATGTTAATGTCAAACTTTTCAGCAGACTTGCGAAGTCGTCGTAGGCCATCGGTGTTTTCTGTGGCCACCGTAACAACCATCACTTCTTGTTTTTCATTGCTCGAAATAATCCTGGACAATGCGAATGTGGCCAGAAGAAACAGCATCTTAATAATGTTTCATAAGAATCGTTACTATGTAAATCGCCACCACTTTCGCTTAAAACAATAATGACTTTGAAGACTAACAAAAACCTTATTAACGGAATAAACAATAACAACAACAATAGGAGTAGGAGTTGTAAAAGGTAAAAGATAAAGCGCCCAGGGCCAAGCGATTTGCCATGCATCCATTCCACTAAGCATGAAATCCGTTATTAGATGCATATTTGTTCCATACAATGGCTTACTGGGTCTATCGCATTTTTCGGCTTTCCATATAGGTCCGGTAGCAATTTGCCGACACCGGAAGGATGGCGAGCTTCGTTGGCCCGGCTGCGAGATCGAACCAAAGATCATTTTTGTATTACAGAGCACTTATAACCAAATGCGAAACCCACGCCCATTCTGTATTCTATACCCATATGGACAGTTATAAGTTAATAAAATTCAGAGCAACAGGACGCATGCAACGCACTGACAAGTGTGAGCAAATATTCTGTGATTTCCATGAGGTTAATGGCCATTTTACTTTAATCCATTGGAGACAAACATGCTATTGTGTAAAACTGGACCGGAGAATTTTCAGCACATCTTATCCTTATAGATACAGCTGCTACCAAACTGTCGACCTCGGAGGGTTAGTGCGCTTGGTCAGCTCTGGAAATAGGGTCGAAATAAGCACCGTTTGTGCATCCTAGTTAGTTCTGCTAGTCACTGTGCTAAACACCCTCATAAGAACGTGACGTGTCCTTGATACTTATTTGGATACTTGAGTGGCCCATTTTCGCTGGTAATGCCGGGCCCAGCATTATTCCATTTTTTCGGAGTTTTGCTAGCTTAGCCATTGGAATGGGGTTCTCCGGAGTCACGAGGTCAGTCTAGCGAAAGTGTGCCACACGTGTTACCATCATAGGTAGTCGTCGCTTTTGTGAATCAGAGGGGGATTTGCCACCATGGGTCTAGTGTGAAACCACGACGTTGGTGGTTCCCGGTATTGATTTACGCTTAGCTAGGCTTGCTGATGGAAACGCCTGAATCCTTCTCAGCTGAGGAAAACCTGCTGGAGAAGATAAATCCCTCCGCTGTTCTTCGCAGCCCGACACCCACGCGAACCTCCCAGGCACTATAAGGCGGTAAACCGTTGATAGGGTAGTCATTGATATAATCATCAAATAAACGTTCCCACAACGTTTCGCAAGATTTCAGGCTTATCATAGAAAAACCTTTATGGGAAAAAAATTTAAAAGGAATACGAAGCAATAACGAGACCTATGCCATCACTTCCTCCACTTCGAATTCCATGCAAGCATTACTTATGGTTTGTTATTAACACAAGAAATAAAAAGAACACCTGTTAACAATTGATTGCCCACCCAAGGAATTGCGAAAATCAAACTCAAAAAAGAATTTAATACGAGTGGTGTTAGGTTGAAATAAAAAAATACAAAGACTGAAAAAAATCATCAAAGCGTTTTCTAATGACATGGGTGGGGTTGAGAGAAAACGGAAAACAAAAAATAAATTCAGCATTATTACCACCGGCAAAAGCGAAGCAAACTGTTATCTTTCACAGTACCGCCTTGCTCTTATCAAGCCTTGTCCTTAAGACGTGTATATTTTAATTTAGTCATCACTTAACACGGTAACTTTCGTTTATTTTACTTCCCTAGTAAGGAAGTTGAAAAAATAGAATTAATAAAAGACGCCCTTATAAAGGAAACAGAATCCTAAATTCATCACCGCTTCATTAATACGGGATCACGCTCAAATCAGACATTTGCGCCCCACTTTTTATTCAAACGCTAAAAAGCTAACTTCATTGTTCGAGAGATCAAAGGTAGTGGTGCAAGCTTGGTTCACCACGCCGGCTCACAAATCCTTCCATCCTAAGCAGTCGGAGAACATTGTAGAAGCGTTGTCTAGGAACAGTTCACTTTCTGCAACCCAAATGGAAACACTTTAGCCCGGTTATTCTATGACTCTAGGAATAATCGACTCGTCCGGCATTCAAAAACACTCATGAAGAAGATTACAATCCTCAAGCAGCTGTCGAATCCACACGCGAAGGGTTCAAAGACTTCCGTCGATGAGGGATAGGAGGATATGACGGCCTAATGCAAGAAGTTTTGCGATCCGTTCAGCAAATGTGAAGGCGTGCCATGTAAAAAAGACTCGTAGGACACTTAATAAATTTGGCGGGAAGGTTCAGAAAGGGAAAAGAGTGTGCCCTATAATAAAAGTAATTGTTTGAAAAAACTTTGTTACACCGTATAAATACCATATCTGAACCAAAGAAAAGGAAAAAAGGACATTGACATGAGGACAGACAGACAGAGAGAGAGAGAGAGAGAGAGAGAGAGAGAGAGAGAGAACGAGAAAGAGAGAAGGGGAAAAATCTCCATGAAATCAAAGGAACAAGGTAGAGATCTTAATACAGTACAGTAGGCGGAAAATTCAGGAACGATAACGAACGCATAGAAAGCGAATTCGCTAACCCAGTCAAGTAAACGCATCGACAGATCGAACACATTGAACGAAAACGGTACGAACAACAGGAACTTTTGGAACTCGAGAATTTTCAAAAAGGTCACAGATCGAATGATAGACAGGAATTGTGATGCATCTCAAGAAAAAAATAATTATGAAGAACTCTGACCAGAAAATAATAGCTAGTCCCTTTATCAAATGATAAAATGATCATAACTATGAACGCCTGATATTTTTACACTTCGACGCTCAGACGGGACAGTTACAGCGTCCAGAAAGGTAATGGAGAAAATCATTCACGAAGAATACTCTGATCTCTTCAATAGCCACGTCCACCTCCCGTCATATGAAATGAAGGAGGATGGCTATGTTGTACCGCTGGTTCTTCCTTCTCAAATCTGATATGCCATTTCGCAGGTAAAAAATCCAACAGCACCAGTTCCTGAGAGGATAAGCTCAGAACACCTGAAGAACCTTTCACCAGTCCTCTTAAACACACTCGGCTCTTCACACGTTACCTGTCTGAATGCGAGGTCCGCACTCAGGGGTAGACCAACATGACCGTGTTATTTTTCAATAAGACTGGCCTACACGATATCGGCAACTATCGCCCAATCTGCATGCTGTCTGTCGTCTACAAGGCAGCTTCAACCTACGTCAACGATCAAAAATCAAAGATGCTGTTCTATACGCCAAACAGTAGAAGATGAAGTGGGCCGGACACATAATTCGTATGAATGACAACCGAAGGACAAGAGCCGCTAGCGACTGGATTCCTCGGGATGTCAATCGCACTGCAGGAAGACCACCGACCCAATGGTCAGAATTCTTCACGAAGAGCCTAGAAGGAAAATATGATGCTCGACGAGTTCCTAGAGCGAGCAGAACCCACTGGCTACTCTTGCACACGACAGGGAAAAATGGAAGATTTACTGGCGCCAGCTTGGGTTACTCGACGATCAACGGGACTACAGGTGATACAGGTGATGGACTGTTTCAGATTCAAACGTCACCAAATGCTCCTTTTCTTCTCTCGGTATGAATACCGTGATAGAAAAGATAAATTCTTACTTAACTGCATACTTGGATGGCCCGTCCTCACCGGTTGTGCAGGCTCCAGAAAAAGTCCCATTTGTCGGAGAATTGTTGGTTTAGCCACTGAGGTTCCCTGGAGTCCTACGGTCAGCCTAGCCAAAGTCTGCCCTAGGTCGTCACCATGACAGGCAGTCGGCGCCCTTGTGGATCAGAGGGAGATTTGCCACCATGCAGCTAGTTTGATATCAGGACGGTGGTGGATTCAGGTATTGGTTTACTCTTAGCTAGGCTTCCTAATAGAAACGTCGGACTCCTTCTCAGCTTAGGAGACGCTGTTGAGGAATGAATGCCCAACTATACACCGTAGCCCGACATCGAGGAGCATTTCTCAGCCACGATGAGGTCCAGCAACGGTAAACCGTTGAGTAGAAAGAAGAATTCTACTACGAGTAGTTGAAGAAGGCATCGCAAAAAAGACGCATATACACAGAAATTTTGCCAAACGTAGATGTAATGTTAAAAAATTAGGACGAAAAATAGACACTCGAAATTAGAAAGATACAAAAGGCTTTTAGAGTAGTGAGCTCTGAAGTAAAGTGTGGTCGTTAGAATAGAGGCTCATCAGTTCCCGACGAATGATCCGACAATTTAAAGAATTAATTCTAACCCACTACAAGCCGATAATATTTGTGCTCCTTGAATAATCAGAATGTTTAAGAATCCAGGAAACTGAGGCGCGAAAAAGGGGAAGATGACTAAGGAGCTGCTACTTTTAAATCGAATAAGAGTTTAAAGGTTTGAGAGATTTTATTGTTATGCAAAATCTCATTTAATTGGAGAGGAGACAGAAGTAGTTGGAAAACGAGCGCCCTTGTAGAAATTTCTTCCATCAGACGACGACGGTTACCCTAGATATTCATTAGCATACTACCTACTAGTTTCAATGGAAATCGATCGATAGTTCTGAGTCAACCGATTCGGCGTAACCTTCTTCTGCTTAAAATGCTTTCTACAGAGAAATAACAAATTGCGGATTGACCTTGAGAAGTGGCGCAATAACTAACAATAGAATAAATGAGGAGCTGAGAAGAAATGTGGAAGAAGTTGGAGTGCGCTTACAAATCGATGGCAGGGTGAGCCGTGGTCATAAAGCAGCTGGCCAGCCGGAGGAATGAAGAGAGTGCAGGGCAGAGAAATTCCTTGGACGGGCTCGTAACCAGCCAGCCGCACAAGCCGCGACCACTCGAGGAGGCTCAAGGAAATCCAAGTTCACCTGAATTCTTCGGTCATAATCTCCTTTCAGTCAAATGCGGCGGCGTATTCCTTACAAACCCAACTAGTAGAAAGCTATTAGATTTTTGAACTAATTGAAAGCTTATTAGGGTAAAAAACTGATTCTCTAAGAGGACAGGTCAAAGAATGTTAAAGAAAGGTACTAACGACACTTTCAGCATATCGCCTATGGAGAACTGGACAATCCCCATAGGATATTGAATACCCTGGAACTAGCTAAGTGCAGCATAGTGCATTAACAACATAGTTACTAGAAAAATCGATTAAAAACTTAGCGGAATTTATCTAATTGGTGAAGTGACACTATGATGTGGATGTTGGGACGATTTCAAGAGATCGATGAGAAATCACCAGCGTAGTTGCTAAAATCGACATACTGCAGCACTTATAAAACATAGAAAAGCTTCCCATGTTATCACATAAACTATAGCTTTCCACCATATTTAGTCTAACTCGGAACGAAGTAACGTCTGGGAATGAGTGAAGGGCACCATGAAGGAGGAACGCTGCGCCCTCCATCACCACGCCTCTGCGTCGTCGTACAATCATCGGGATGCACAGGAGCACTTCTAGGGCATCGACCAGCACCACGACGACAGAAGCAACACCCGGATGCGTTAGTAAAAGTGTGTTCATGATTTTTAGAGAACACAGTACGTCGGTGACAGATCAGCGAAAAGTAATGAAAGCGTTCTGATAGGTAGCAGAGCAATCGACCATATGCTAGCTAAAAATCCATATCCTACACTACATCGTGCGTCTCTTCACCACCATTCTTTACACCCTCCAACAGAGAACGAGCAGCCTTGTTTCTTTGTGCTTCTCGACCCCATGTTCAAATAATCGGAACTCATTTTTATTGATGAGAAACGTTTCTGTTGGTGTTCTATACGATATGACTCCATTCAGATTTGACAAGTATAGCTGATCTTTCGAAATATTGTCAGACTGTGTCAGGAACGCTACGATAAGGATTGAGTACATCCACACATCATTCACAGTTATCCTTCATTGGTTCTAAGACATGGCTGGTGGTGCGTGCAGTGGAATGGGGTACCAGTCGCGGCCACAAGGCTGCTCTGCCTGGACCGGAGCTCTCGGCGCAGACAAATTATCGGTTCTTCTAGGTCAATCGATTAGAAATAAACCCTCTATTTATTCACTTAACCTACATATGCCAATGTTTACGACAGGCTCAGTGACTTGACGAAATTTACATGAACAAGCAGCCGCCAATGCAAAGCTTTGTGGGCAACTGCGGTATAGATCACATCGTCTACATATTCATCGACACATGTGGTAAAAACTAGTTGATGACGAATGGCTGAAATGCATTGGGCACGATGCATTCAGTGGGAAGGTAACCGTCGCTTTCGAGTTGAAACTCATCTCAGTTCATGCCAAACTTTATTAATTTGTAGAAGAACCATTATAATCTACAGATCTTTATCCACACGATACACATTCTCTCACTCTACCAAAATAAAATGATAATTCTCGGGATTGCAAGAGACTCATTGTCTTTCATTTCTTGGCATCAACGCTCGAATTTGTTACACGTTAACGACTGAACAATGGATCATGCGCAGTAGGACGAAAGCGAAGTCTTTTCTATAAATCTGCGAAGTCCTCAGTTCCTCATATATCCTCCGAGGGATCAAGGAATTCTTGTCAGTTACTCGAGAAACCAACTTCGTTGCGAATGTGCTAAAATTTGGAGGTTCGTGGCGAATAGACGTACGAAATGTAAAGTCACCTTTCACTAACCCATAGAAAAACACAATACAACACAACAGTGGCTGACGTTTCGGCAGTATCGCCTTCTTCAGCGTCTGGAAGGGTATACTGATATACTAAGCCAAACACTTCAACAACAAGTAATTCATTGTATTCTTCTTCAATAACACATATAGAAGGGTGAGAATCTATCGGGTAATCACAGGGTTTAATATACCCCCACCCCCGCTCTGTGAAGTAGGCGATACCGTCGAAACATCAGCTAACGTTGTGTTGTGTGTTGTTTTTGCAGAAATAAACGTTTTCTGTAAAATAATACGGGCGAATGTAACAGTCGATAAAGTTTTGTCATGTACTGCCTAACGTCAAACTATAATAGTGCCATATTAAAGGAACACGACATCAGTGAGCCGTGAAAAAGTGATAAGAACTGCAAAGGTCGAAGACAGAAAACCTTGAACGGTACGAAATAACGATCAAAAGATATGTTAATCGACAAAACCCAATTCTATAACAATAAATACAAGTGCTCTCAAGAACAGCGTGAAGATCGACGTTTGGGGAGAATTCTAATGCGTAGTCGTTGACAGGGTAAATTGATGGATAAAGCAGTGGGGCTGATTCATCGCTGATTGAACCTTTTTTTTCTTTCCTCAAGATCTAGAGGTTGGAACGTTCTCAGACAGTCACCACAAGCCATTGCCGATCCTTATGGGTTGAACTAAACTTTGCCGCCTTATGACCAGGCTTTTAGCATAACATCGGCTATTCCAGGCACTGGTTTATTCCGGCATGAACAGCTGTGTGGAAATGTTGGACTTGCTCAGCTTTGCAGACCATCGGAGAACAAAGGCACACTGTTGCACATCGCAGTTCGACACCGAAGAGTGCTTTCTTGCTGTGACAACGGGGTCAGTCATTGGACGGATCACATGCAATTAGTGGGGCGTCACTACTTCATCAAAGCTGTTTCTCATCGCACTGCACTGAATAACGAAGCAGCTGGACTGAGGTAAAAATGGATCATATTCATTGCGAATTCCTACTAAACAATCATTTTGAGAAAATTATTCCGTAAGACTTATAGAGCGCTTAAATGACGTGAAGTATAATCTGTACATAGGGATAGGGTATGTAAGAAGCATAAGGCACAGATGGGCGCAACTCATAATCAGAAGAGTTGATTGACGATAGATCGACTTTTACAGGAAGCAAGCGCTTCGTATTGTGGCCACCTACAAAATCAGCAGACGTGACTGTGGTTTACATTAACAGTATGTAGTGGCAGCCAGAAAAGACTTTGGATTACGTGGTGATATTCAAATGTCCGAAGCAGACCAGTGTGATGAACAAAGAACGCGACGAGAAAAAGGAAGAAGAAAAAGTCATCACCATTACCATCCTCACCATAATTATAATTACCGCAATCACTGTCATTGCCACTATTATCATCATTGTGGCTATCGTTTAGTATGTAGGCATGTACGCATATGGTCTATGGGTCGAACCGGTGCCGCGAGTTCACCAAGATCCTTCTCTGCAAGACAAATTCAAATATGCATTCATTCGCCTCTAACTAAGCTTAATGAAGTCGAATGCATGGCGCATCCCTCAGAGATAAAACAGCGCCGAGAGCTTTATTTTTTATTATTTTTGTCTCGACTCGACAACACACACGAAAAAAACTACTTTTCCGAAACTACCCAAAAGCGACATCAGGGTGCACAGGAGTAGACGATGGATTGGTTAAACTTCGCACGAAATATGACCATCTCTAACGGCTACGATGCAGCAGCCACTCAGGGTTGGTTGGTCGAAGAGAAAAACTAGACTGCAAAAGAATACCATTTCAGACAAAAATGAGAAGATCACTTTCAAGCTGCATTTTATATCAAACCAAACATGCATCGCTGCTAAACGATTCCTAAAGAACAGTTGTCTAGAAGGATCTGTGGAAATAACCGAACGTCCAATTATTGAACTTCAGCCCAATGTATAACAAATTATTCTCCTTGATAAGCAATCATGATGTTGTGATTATGTATTATTTTTCCTTTCGCTCGTTCCCCACCGCCTACACCTGCGGTCCGGAGTTTCGCAAATATCTCAGCACCATTGTGGTTACATATTACTTATTCACAACAACTGACGTTTCGGTGGATTTCGCCTTCTTCAGAGCCTGAAAAGATCAAGTGTAAGCAAGAAACCAAGAATTCAATCAGAATGAAAACCAAACAGCTTCTCCTCATTCTCACCCCACATTCTATGAGTCTTTCACTGAGTATTTTTCGTGAAGACCAACATTATAGGGTTTAAATGGATGGGCAATGGGCCTATCTCACACTGAAATATCATTGTTGTTGAGTATTCTGTGAGATCACTCGTTATAACGAGGCATTACTTTCTGTGATTTATTTTCGGATTCTTGGAACTTATCCAAAATGATTCGACAGTTTTGCGCGCTGAAGTTTCAGAAGCCTCCCAAGGGTTTTCCGCCTCATATTGCTTGAGAGGTATGCCTGGGTGTCGGTTGGGCTGCCATCTACAGCTGGTAGTTCATCTCCTCAGCAAGGCCTCCCTATCTCTTTTGGTCTGACGTTTGGTCTGACGAAGTCTGACGTTTCCATCCGGAGGCCCAAGTAAGAGTGGAATTAGATGGAAAGTGGAAATTACGTAATTCCAGGAATCACCACTATCCTAGTGTCAGACTAGGGCCTTGTCTCAATTTTCCGATCTTCCGGCTTCTCTGCATCTTTTGATGTAAGATTCGAATTGTGTTGTTCTAAAGTTAATGCAAGATCTACAATAGTAGTAATAAAATAATATGTTTATCCTTCCTCGATGTGTCCTATACATTTTTTTCATTTTTATATGAGTCGTCTTCACGTCTACTGTTCGAATCCTAGCACTTCTCACATTCATTTCGTTTCCTCGCACACATCGCCCACGATGGACTTCCAAGTTCTCATATGTGGCTTCGGTTGCTGCTTGAGGATTTTTATTTCATCTCGAACGTCATAGAATTTTAGTCCAGCGATTCTCGCTGGAGTCTTGAGATAACCGGGCTGGAGAGTTCCCAGATGGATTGCAGAAAGTGATTTTTTCGCAGACAAGTCTGGTACTAATTTCCCATCCCCGGAGGGATGAGAAGCTTGGATGGCTCGGGAAGGGATCGAACTAGCACCATGCTCATGATGACGGACATCACTATCACAGTGCTACCTGTCCCTACATGTATACATCACTGTAAGCTTATTTTATGCATTTTCGCCGTATAATTAATCTGTAGTATGGATTGTACTTCTTTGAGTTTTAAAGGTGAGCATTTTAATTGGCAAAACAGCATTTGAAGATGAGGGAAATCGCAGACGTCCTTCTGCCATTGACCCAGATGAATTGCAGGCTTTGTGGAGAACAAATACAATCCCAAGTGCTGAAGAACTTGGTGAAGAACTTAGTGTAAGCATCTATAGTGTTTCGTAGCATCCGAAGAAGACTGGAAAGCAGAGAAAGTTCAACAAATGGATCCCGCAAGAATTGGAAACACCTCATACCGTCGACGCTGCAAAGGTTGAACAATGTGGGCTACGAAACTCTGCCTTACCTACCACACACGTTCAAGCTCTTACTTACCGGCGACCATTTGTCCGTGATGGCTGCCACCCAAACAATCAGCGCTCAGGTTACAATGCGGTAACGCGTGTGTTATAATGTGTCGTCCGTAAATACGAGAACTCTCCTTATTTCTACGCATGATTATTGCTGAGCTCTGCATTTAATTTTGCGCTTGCTAAAAATCTCACAGGTTCAGGCGCATAGTCTGATTTATCTCACCATCTCAATTTTTAGGCAGCGTGAGAACACCCGATAAGTGCTGTGTGATGGCGAAGTACTGTCTGAGTGGGTTTATCAGTCAACTTGTTTTGATACGGTTTATGCCAATGTTATTCCTTCAGAAAAGGTTAGCAAAAGGCAGAGTTGTGCCAAACGTTACAAAATTGAGAAGAAAGTCAGAGAACACAATCGAAAGGTCAAGAAAGAGGCTAAGAAATTGGGTAAGCTTTGTTTCGGCTTTTTTCCTGCATTGTTTTATTTTTGTCCCAGCGAATCATCTGTTTTTGGAGGTCGGAGAAAGAAGAAGGAGAAGGTGATTACAGTGCCAAAGGCTTGCCCTTTTAAAGAGGAGATCCTTATTGAAGCAGAGAAAGTTCGAGAGCGTTTGAAAGCGAGAGCTGAAGCAAAGAAGGTAAAACTGACAAATTATTATTACTAATAGAGAGAGCTAGAACTAATGAGGCATATATATATATATA